>OX103971.1:75153307-75195348 GCA_944470395.2 Schistosoma turkestanicum | reverse complement strand
AGTCTATCCTCGTAGTGTTACAGCTAATCTAGGCGATTTAATTAATTTATCATGTACAAGTACAATAATTGATGCAACACCGACTTGGTATTTCAATGGAATTCCTATACAATCTACAATGTCTAAAAATTCAAGTAAGTACAAAGTATATATATGTTTTTTTTCACTGTAGAAATAAATCTCAATTTTTCTTAAACGTTTAATTAATTATATGAATAGTATAGAAATAAACTTACTATTTTATTAGTATTTTTTATGTTAGTGTGAAATGAAAGAAAATGATTATTTTTCTCGGTGAAAAATATTAATACACCCAGAGCAGTTCATATGGTTGAATCGCTCGACAATTTGATTGTATTTGTTTTGATAAGCAATAGTTCATTAAGGGAGATGGCGTTAAAATTTTTTTTGAGAGATAGATGTATAGTTATTTGTAGTTTGGTGTTAATAAATCAAGTTAAATATTAAGTTACAAATCAGTATTATTATTATTATTATTATTTTTATTGCCATAATGTATCGATTGCAAGGTATTCCGTTGAAACTTTGGAATGTTGCTTAAGTGTACGTATCACACTATTCAGATATTTATTATAGTATTTTGGAGATTGTTATTTTTAATTATGGACAATCATGATTTATTTAATCATTATTAGAAACTTAGAAGCTGTGAAAAAAACTGTTTTGTTCTAGGTTGGGACTGTTTACCATTGTGTTTCTTACTACTCCCATGTGTAGAGATTGAACATAGGATCTTCCTTCTTGCGCGCGCGAACACTCATTTTCCGGACCGCTGCTGTTGTTGGGAAACGAGTTCTAGGTAGAGATGGCAGATCAATAGATGAAGTATTGAAAGTCCATCAGCTGAGGTGGTTGGGACTTGTGTTACTTATGCCTAACCACCGACTGCCTCGACGAGCTATGTTTTGCAGTTTAGGAGTAGGTAGGGAGAAAGTTAGCAGCGGCCAAACCAAAACATGGCAGAAATCCATGAAGTCACTGACAAGTGGACTGAATCATGTTGGTAGATGTAGGCTACCTGGTTGGTGCCTACGAGATGTTAGTAATCGATGGTTAGATACCCTGAGTGACATGGCTCAAAACTGTTTCTCATCACCTCTGTCTTTCTCTTTCCAAAATTTATCTCACTGAATTATACTTATCGAATCATATCTTCGAATCCTAATCTTCTGTATTACTGCTAATACTTCTACTATCACTATCACTCTTGGATTTGAACTGACAGTGGCGTCTCTGTGCTGATGGTCATGACAACCTGAACTGATGTACCTACGTACACAGTTCTGCGTTGCATTTGTCTGTCTGTCTGTCTATATGGAGGTAAATGTTCATCTTCACTTTTGGTTGCCTTCTATACTTGCTTTATTCTTCTATTTTTTTTGGGAGGGGGTGGGAAGAAAGAGTTATACTGTTTCCTCTCATTTATCGTACTCACCTTTCTTTGCATCACTTTTCTTTTTTGTTCATGTATAGTAACTTTTGAACAGCGAAAAAGGAAAGTTGTTTCGTAGAAAAATGTCCCCACTCCCCAAAAATAAATTGTATGATATATATGTATCTATCTATCAATATTTTCTTGTGTAATTGTTGTATTCTTATATTTTCATTGTCATCAATTTCTTTTTTATACTTTGTCTCTGTTCAATTGTAAAATTTATGTTTTTTTCTCTATCTCTCTCTCTCTCCCGCTCTCTCTTGTTCTCCTCTCGATTTCTCTCGGTTGTTTTTAATCGTTTAGTTATGCTTTAAACAATAGTTTATCATATCACTTTCATGTGTTATTTTAACCCGATTTTTGACAAGGTACATGACAATGAATGCAAAGAGAGAGAAAGAGAGTGGTGAAGATTTTTGAAAAATTAAAAATGAATGAATGAATGAATGAATCACTTTGATTGTATGTACTTGTAACTTTTTTTGTGTATGGTATACATGTGATAGCGTCGAGATTTGACTAAATGATCTTATTACTTGAATAAAAGTTATTTAAGAAGCATTACTACCAATACTACTACAGACTACTACAGACTACTACAGACTACTACTACTACTACTACTACTAGTACTAGTACTTCTACTGTTATTTCGACTATTAGTACAAAAGTTGTAAAAAAAAATCATAATGACAATCAAGTTGTTATTCTAGCTAATGTTAAAATGTATACATTGTTCATTTTGAATGTTAACGTCGTATTTTTTTCGCCTTTTTTCAAGTATTCTTATTGTTAGTTTGCATGTTCAACTATTTTGGTTATGGTGTTTTTAATTTTCATTGTTTTTATTATTAGTTCGTTACATTATACGAACTTGCTACTACACTCAGTACAATGTGTTGAAATTTTTTCCCTTAATTATATGGTTTTCTTATGCTAAGAATTTATTGATAAACGTTTTTATTAGTTATATACTACTGTGGTGTGAGCTACTTATAAGTAGTATATGACGTGAGTGTCAACGTAATGTCTGGTAGCAAAAGATGGGGGAAGATCAAGAAAGAAAGAGTTAGAAAACAATGGAATTCGTATGAAACGCATGAATAGTAGTGACAATGGATTGATGTTTTGCAACAGGAACAACAGTCAAGTTCGATATGATGAACTGATATTTTGCAAATGAACGATTTACGATATGGTTTTCCTATTTTACTGAGTAACTCTGTAATTTTCGTCAAATACAATCCGGTTGCCCCACCTGTGTTCTCATTCACTACACTACTACTAGTATCATCAGCATCAGTATTCATTTTAGATTATACAGAAGTGATGATAAATTACACTCTGATCTTTCTATCTTCTTTCATTCTCTAGATCTGTGGTTTTCAAAGCAATTCTTTAATGCATTAACGAACTAGATATTACTGGGAATCATTTACTATGAAGTAGTTTGAATAATAATAATACCATTTTAAACTCCACCTCAAGCTCTTTTTTAAGGTTACTGTCAGTTCCAAAACTCGGATGAAGTAAAAGGGTTGGGCATGTGGCTAGTGACCCTTATCCCTTTCGAAAACCAACTTGCTAAAATACGCTAAGCAGAACAAATAATTCAAACCAGTTAAAATCTGTCCTAGGATTTGAAAGGTTTTCATTTTTTAGAAGAGTTATGATGCTTCATGATGAAAGTCGAGTTTCTTCGGAAGTGAAGAGGCCGATATCCTTAATGACAACCAAAGCAAGCATTAATATATAGATAACTGAAATGTTTACACAATGTTGGAGACCTGAAGAACTATTTAAGCTGCTGCAAAAATGAAGAGATACAACCTGAAGGTGCTTGAAATACTTGAAACGCATTGGACACAGGCTGGACGATTAGCTTCAGGCGAGATTCTGTTGTACTCCGGCCTTGAAGAAAATGCCTCATGCACATAAGGCAACGCCTGATGCTGTCCAAACAAGCACACAAAGCACTGATAGGATGGGAATCTCATTGATCCAGGATCAATAAAGCTTCCTTTAAGGCAAAGAAAGATGAGATTTCAATAAGCGTCATCCAGTGCTATGCTCCCACCATCAGTAACAATGAGAGGACTGTAACGATCAATTTTATGAGAGGCTGCAGTCAGTTATCGAGAAATGCCCACCAAAGGATTTAAACGCCGAGGTTGGAATGGGCGACATTGGACATGAAGACATCATGGGACGAAAGGGACTGGGAGAAAAGAACCATAATTATGAGATATTCACAAACCTTTGTGCCCTCAACGAATGTTTATTGGCGGCACTGAACAAGAGAGGAGAAAGCTAGGTTACGGGACAGTTACCCAACAACAAACAACCAAGTACAGAGTTGCATTCGAGTTGACATCGTAAATATGTTGAAAATCTAGCATTGATAGTTCAGAAAGCTGCCAGAGAAGGAAATTTGCGACAACTATGCCATAAGAAGAAGAAGCTCGCTGGAAAATATGATAAACCAAGATGACCACAGTAAAGATGAAAATAATGACCGACTTGGAAGAACAGCAAAACAAGTAGGTAAAGCATTTTGACGTTCTCTTGAATAGACCAGCCCCATTGAATCCATCTAACATAAAGACAGAACCTATAGACATCGCAATTGATTTTGATCCACCAACAATTGAAGAGATCTGCGTGTGGCCACTACACAAATCAAGGGCAGCGAAGCAGCAGTACCAGATAACATTCTAACTGAAGCACTGAAAACACACATAGCAGTGACTGCAAAGATACTCCACATTCTTTTCAGCAAGATTTGGAAGGAAGAACAAGTACCAGCTGACTGGAAAGAAGATCACTCACTTTATTACGATACCAAAGAAAGGAGATCTCAGCAAGTGTGAGAACGACTGAGGCATCACTCGACTCCAAATATCAGGAACAGTCTTCAAAAGGATATTGTTAAACTGAATGAAAGATCCTGATGATATCCAATGTCGAAATTAGCATTCCTTGTTTCTGACCAAATCCTTTCTTTTCGAATCATATTCTTCAATGTTCACTGTTACTATCAATGGTACTTCTATTTAATATCTATTGCTATTTTGACTTTATTTACTAATGCACACACATTCGACGAGCTATGTTTTGTGATGTAGGAGTAGATTAGAAGAAAGCTGGGGGCGGCCAGATCAAAACATGGCAGAAATCCATGAAGTCACTGACTAGTGAACTGAATCATGTTGGTAGATGTAGACTACCTGGTTGGGGTCCGCGAGATGAAAGTCATCAATGGTTAGAGACATTGAACGATATGGCTCAAAATCGTTTGCAATGGCGCAAGTGTATCCATTCTTTGTGTTCTCTCCAATTCTAATCTTCTGGAATCGTCAGCATCTCTACTTTTGTCTTTCTAACCTTATCTCACTGAGTTGTACTTCTTGAATGATATCTTCGAACCCTAGTCTTCTTCATGACCATTAATACCTCAACTATCTCAATCGTAAGGGGATTTGATTTGACATTTGCCTTTCTGTGCAAATGTGGTATGGCAAGTTGAACTGATGTACTTATGTACGAAGTTCCTTCTTTGCAACTGACTGACTGACCCACACTTTAACCTTTACATATTTAACCTAGACTGCTATACTATTTGTTCATCATCATTGTCTTACCGAACAGTCGAATCAGTCACGCTACTACATTGCTAATAAAATGAAATTATAAATGAGTACTGAGTGTTTGATCGGTTTCTTGAAAAGAAGCTTTTATCACAGGCATTATTTATTTGACTTGATTTCTCATCTCCAATAAATAATAATAGCTTTAACATTACTTAAATATAAATAAACATAATTGAAATCTACTTTTTTCTGAAATATACAATAAAATATTTTCATTACATAAAAACCCTAAAATCACATCATCTACTACAATGATAACAACATCATGGCAAATTGAACC
This sequence comes from Schistosoma turkestanicum, assembly GCA_944470395.2. Lineage (NCBI taxonomy): Eukaryota > Metazoa > Platyhelminthes > Trematoda > Strigeidida > Schistosomatidae > Schistosoma > Schistosoma turkestanicum. The sequence goes on along the minus strand of OX103971.1, from coordinate 75,189,964 downwards.
ATATTGGTTTATTGTGTGTATTAACCTAGAGTTAGTCTTTCTTTCGTTTCCATTCCAAAATTTTTTTTTATTTTGACGTCATGTCTTAAAACAGGTCTTAAAATCATTCCCGCTTCTTTTAATCGTAACTAACATTCAGCTTATAAATTCCATGTTTAAGTTGCATTCAAATTAAATTAAATTTTCATGTATTATGATGATGTTCCAACTAAGTTTTTATTCACATTTATGATATGTGTGTGTGTGTGTGTATTGGTGCTCATGTGAATGAATCTATGAATTCCATTTATTGTTCAGAATACAGAGACGCCAACCATTTCATAGATAGATATAGGATTGATTGTCCAATCAGATAAATTCCAGACAGTCTGTAATATTTCATCTTCATGTTTAGTTTTCTGTCTCTCTTTCTCTCTCTCCTCACTGTCTTTCTCTCTCTGTCACCGTCTCCGGCTGTTTTGTTTTGTTTTCATTCTTCCGGTTGTGTAAAATTAAAAAAAATTTTTTTCACTACATACTTATCTCTCTCTCTCTCTCTTGCTCGCTTGCTCACTCTCACTCTCACTCTCTTGTTTTCTTTCTGTCTCTTTATATTTAGACCATATTTCCTTGTTCATTGATTCAATGCAATTATCCAATGTTGGTATATACCAGTGTATTCTTGACAATAATGCTGCTGTATGGTTAAATGGAATAAGTACCATTGTACTACATGAACAAACAGTATTTACAAAAGGTGAAATTTTTTTTTTATAATGTATATGTTGTATGTACATATCCATATTTGCATACATAAATGCAAATGCCTATTTTACAATGTAATAACTAAATTTTTTTTTCTGTTGAAAATAATAATAATAATAATAATAATAAATTTCATATTTTAATTCTAATTTCATTTTTAGGCTTATTTTGAAATTCTATTTTTAAAGTCATAAAAAAAATTACGCCATTATTATTATTATTAATATGTGCCAAGTACAATGTAAAATTGTAATTTCTTTTTTTTATTTAAGCAGAAAAAAAAAGAATATGTAAGCGGAATTTATTTTTTTTATAGTTTTTTGACAATAATAATACAGGAAAAAAAAGTAAAAAAGAAAAGCTAAAATAAAATAAAATAAAAAAAATAAAACTTCATACAATTGGAATAGTTAAAAATCAAAAAAAATACAATTGAATGAATGAGGAAATGAAGTGCGTCATACACACAAATGAAAATGACAAATTTCTTATTTTTGTCTATGTGAAATAAACAAAGGAATTTTTGCGAAACAACGTATGGAAAAGTAAAAAAAAACAAAAACGAACACAATTGGAAAAGCGTTTTTGTTATTTTGGCGGGAGAACTATTTACTTTACGTTATATATGACAGTCTTCTCTTTTTTTTTGGTGATGAATATGTAAGGAGGATACAATTAAAATAAAGAGGTAGATAACAGCTGCAGGTTAACAGGCAACCATAAGCAATCAAGATAAATGTCGATGGAACAAACTTCCACGGTGTGTGGACAGCTGGGAAGTGAGATCCGCCCTCATATGCGTAATAAACAGCACACAAGATCAAATTGGTCACAATCAAATCGTTCCTACACCCCCCCCGTAACATCTCTCTTATATGTACGTCTCACCTTTCTCACATCCCTTAAACACAATGCACTGCTATAATGAAAACGACTTGAATTCACGAAACGTAATTCCTGGTCTCCCATGACCTTAAACGACATGGCTCGAAATCGTTTGCGATGGCGCAAGGGCATCCGTTCATTGTGTTCTATGAAATTCTAATCTTTCAAATTCGTCATTGCCTCTACCTTTCTACTTCTAAACATATTTCACTGAATTATACTTGTTGAATAATATCTTGGAATCCTAATCTTCTCCATTACCAGTAATACTTCTACTATTTGTACCACTGTGCGATTTGAATGGACAATCGCGTCTTTGTGCTTATGTGATATGGCAACCTGAACTGATGTACCTACGTACGACGTTGTACGTTGTAACTGACTAACTGACGACGGAACAACCTGTAAATAATATATGGAGAAATTCACATACCTCTGCTTGATATTAGTACTACAATACAATGAGGACTTCGTGACCAAACTATCCACGTCAGCGACAATGACATTCCACCATAAACATATTCACAACACTAACTGATTTTTGAAAATGGGGACTTGAAATTCTTTGCCATTTAGCTTGCATGTATGTTTGTCATCATTCACTTTGTAATCCGTTTATGCTCTTTAATTTTTAGAAATTTACAATTCAATAATAATAAGGTTTGAATATTTGATTTAGAACTTTAACTTTCGTTTAGTTCAAAGCTGTAGGATCCAAACTGAGGTTCGGAATGAGGAATAACTGTCTAGGTATTTTAGATACGCGTCTTGACCAGTTGAAATCCAAAACAAGTGATTTGGGTAGATAACGATTCTAATATTCTTTATAAATATAAATATACATCATTATCTAAACAAATATTACCCTCCAGTTATTCCATCAACAATTGTTCAATGAACAAATAAATGATATTCTATCCCTCCTGGATAGATCAAATTCGTTCGACAGATAATATTTGTTTGTTTTATAACACAGAGTGCTTCTTATTCTGGAAGGGTGCTTCAATTCACAATCAAAATGCACAATTCCAGTGAAAGCAAGCAACTGACACAATCAAAAGAGGAACAAATCGATATGGCTGTCGTCAGGACTAAGAAGTATCAGCTTAAACAACATAATGCAGTTCAAAGAGAATCATAGAAACTCAGTGAAGTTAAAAGAAATAGAAACTATAATAAAATACAAATATTACCATCTCAAATGGGATCAAACAGATCAACAAAATGTACAAGTAAATGCATCAATAAGGATAAATTACATGGAGGGATTTTCACAAACAAAACCTTTCAAAAATGGATCTTACAAAGCTTTGAGTTCATTATTTTGCTTTACATTTAAATAAAAACTGAATTGTTTAGTTTAATTCCAAATATTATTTTCTGATGATATTGTTGTTGTTGCTTCTAATTCCTCTTAGATCAATTCAATACTGCTTTATCAAAAGTTCTATTATTTCCTTTGCAATATCCAACGATTGATTTATTCAAAATGAATATTGGTGATCGTAAACAATTGACTTGTATATCACCATATAATTTAGATTTATACCATCAGGTTGTCGACGATGATGCTGATGATATTACACAAACTTTGCACAATTTATTACCTATTGGAAATAGTCGCAGTTTATATGAACGTTTAAATATTGCATGTCTTTTAAATTTGTTCCATGTAAAATGGTTCAAAGTTGACGGATCATATCATCAATTATTATCAATGTACAAGAATACTAATCACAATGATAATGCTTCCAAACATAAATTAACATGTTCTACATTGTTGTATGTATTAGATATTAATGTGACTCAACCAACTGATTTTGGTGTATACAGTTGTAATTTATATTTTGGTGAACAGTTAATTTATAAACATTATTTCAAACTTATGAAACCTGTGATTTCATCAGATTCATGTATGTTATTTCATATTTCTTATTTTTATTATTTTTTGGTGATTGTATGTTGTACAATGTGTGTACATTAGTTAAATTATTTTGGCTCGTTTTATCCTGACATACAACAACCAAGGTGTAATGATCATTATCCCTGGCCTTTTTTAGATTACTTCATCACTGTCACACTCTAGTGTTTTTTTTAAATTTGTGATAATACTGAAATCAATCCACTTAGAGAGACGTTCTTCTTGGCAAGTCAGAACATCGTTGAACTCATCTCTTCTTGTAAGATAGCTTACTGGGTAGCTAATATTTATGAATTCTGTATTATGCTGTCCATATTACATCGTAGTTTATCATATTCAATCGACTAGGAAGTCTGTTTAGGTTGAAAAAGCAGACAGATAATTAAAGAATGAATCTAACTTTTGTTTTATTTACTTATCATGTGTATGCTTTTTGTTTCTTTATTGCATTCAGTGAAAAGAATTAATATAACTTCCATTCAAGAGATTATGGTATATGTTTACACATAGGAAGCTTGATTGGCTTTTGCCAAATTGCGTCACCTATGGTGCAAGCGACATATCCGTTTGCCAGCCAAAGGACGAGTGTACTGTGCAGCAGTTCACACCGTCCTACTATACGGATGCGAAACATGTCCGGTGAGAGTAGAGGACATTCGTAGGTTGCTGGTTTTCGATCATAGGTGTATCCGAAACATTGCTCGTGTATCATGGGACAACCGAGTAAGCAATGCTATCGTTAGGAAACAAGTTTTAGGTAAGGGTGGCAAATCAATAGATGAAGCATTGAAACTTCATCAGTTGAGGTGGTTGGAACATGTGTTACGTCTGCCTAACCACCGACTGCCGCGACGAGCTGTCTTGTGGTGTAGGAGTAGGTTGGAAGAAAGTTATGGGCGGCTAGACCAAAACACGGCAGCAATCCATGAAATCACTGACAAGTGGACTGAATCATGTTGTTAGATGTAGACTACCTGGTTGGGGTCCACGAGACGAAAGTCACCAATGGTTAGAACGACATGGCTCAGAATCGTTTCCAATGGCGTATGTGCATCCACTCTTTGTGTTCTCTCAAATTCTAACCTTCTGATTTCCTCATCACCTCTATCTTTTTGTCTCACTGAATTATACTTTTCGAATCTTATCTTCGCTCCCTAATCTCTTCTCTATTACTGTTACTAATCCTGCTATCGCTATCACTCTTTGATTTGAACTTACAGTTGCGTCTCTGTGTTGATGTGGTATGACAACCTGAACTCATGTACGTACGTACGTACGAAATTCCACATTGAAAAATGACTGATTGATTGACTGACTTGGATATGTTTATAACCTTTTTAATGAATTTTCAATATTTGTTTTCCTATCTTTCTAATCGTTTAGTGAGTAATAATGTAAAATTGAAAAAATTCACTAGTGCATCCATGGAGCCTTATTATGGAAGCTTTAATAATGAAATGTATAGTATACGGCATAATGATCAAGTGGCTATTCCTTTAAATCGTACTCGTCGTAGTCAAGAACACCGAATCAATGAATGGTCTCCATCTGCTGAACATATCGGCGGTACACTGCCTTTGTTGAATTTATCATTCCCCAGAGATTCATGTAAGTGTGGGTGTGCAGTTTTGATCTTTGTCTAATGGAATGATTATGTGAGATTCGATTATATAGTTGAACCATTATTATTTCTATCTTTTGAATATTTAGAATAATTAGCTGTGCCAACGATAAATGAAATGATAAGTTCAATCATAGTGAAGATAGATTTCTATTTTTTTTTCGCATGGAAAAAATATTCAATGAAGTCTTCATGTGTTAAGTTTATTTATTTCATTCAAATCTTATCGGTGAAATGGAATTTAGCTGCTGTAATAAAAGTTTGTCTTATTTATAACCAAGTGTTGAAACCCTCCACTTAACCATACATTGATACACTGGTAGATTAAAGAATCAAATTATTGATTATTATTATGATTTATAATTCAGGTGTGTTTTCTTTGTTTGATGATTACAACTAATTTATCAGTAAGTAGTATTAGAGTTTTATGTTTCAGTGGGTCATCGGATGTAATCAAATCGGTGAAATAAAATGCGTAATTAGTAGTAATTAAATTGTTTTTTTTCTCATGGCATTAAACATTTTCTCTCCATAATCTCATTCTCATTCCTTTCAAAGGTTATTAGTTAAAAAATAATACTTAATTGTAGGCGAAGAAAAGTATCCATGTAGGTGCTAAATAACTAGTATTTATTCATTGTAAATTGAATCCTCTGTCTCTTTGTCGGGAGTTTTCGAAAATTCTTTCAAAAAATTATACAAAATTTGCAGAAAACTAGCTGAAAATATTCTGTCTAATCATCAACCGACGGAAATTCCTCGACGAGTTCCAGGGAAACAATGGTTAGATTATTAACAATTTCTTTCTTAAATCAGATATGTGTTTCCAAAACTTACAGAGTATCTGAGTCACACATAAACCATGTGTAAACTACATTGTTTTATGTGCCTAAACTAATCTGGAAAGTGTACAGCTTCTTTGTACTTCTCATTGTTTGTATCTTGTTCAGGAATGAAGTTTAGTAAGTTCATTATTGGGAATTATAGGAGTTATAGTTCAGTGTTTAGGCGTTCATGTACTGAATAATATCTTTCTTTCTTTCCGTTAATTGTGTTTTATATTGATTGTTTCTCACTTTCAACTTTTCATGTTTCTTAGATGAACATTTACATAAACCCAATGTAACAACTGTTGGTGACAATTTGGCTGTATTGATTAGTTGGAATTCAGTAAATTGTGATTTTTATCGTATTGTTCTCAAGTCACGTAGTCCTGAATCGAATGGGTTATTTCATCGATCAACAATTGATGAAACGGTTAGTAGTCGTGAATTTGAATATATATATGTATATATATATGCATGTTTTCATTCACTGATTAGTCTTTTATTCATTTTTTTCTTACCTTAAAGAATGTCAATCATATAAGTAAGTGATGTGAAACAGATTTTCATCATAGTCCTCTGTTCTTTGTGTGTTATGTATGGAATTATGACTGTATAATTTAGGCATTCATTCTCCCCCCTAACGTTTCATCTTGCTTTGGATTTAAAAAAATTGTACTATCAATTTATAATGTAGAGGCGTGAAGAGGAAAACATATCTCTTTCATACAGCCAGCATATTTTAATTATATGCTGCCTATCCAAAACACAGTAAAGAGGTTGAATAGGTTTATTTTAAAAGTAGTATACCTCAACTTGCCGTATGGATTTTTTCTTCGATATTAAGTACAAACTATTCATAATAAAAAAAGCATATATAATTAGTCTGAAGTATTTTCCTCTTAGGCACTGCGATTACTCTGACAGGTTATTTAAGACTACGTACTGTTAACCCAGACTTCAATTTAAAGGACTTGAGAAAAAATGTATCTTTCTACCATATAGGTAGGTGTCTTCTGGTAAGTCACAATCACCCTCCTAATTTTTTTAAACATCACTCACATTGATCCAACTTGAAACCAGAAATAGTTTCGCTTAGTATCATCACTCATACACTAATTATGATTACTGATCTATTTGAAGGTATAATATTAATGTACATGATAATTAAATCAAATTGTTCCTTCTGTAGGGTTATCTATCTATAGAGAGCAATCTTTACTTAATAATATCCTGTCAATATAGATGAGTAAACATAAAAATTTTTTCTCAAAGGAACAATTGTCAGATAAAACTAATTGTATTCACATTTATTTATAGTTTTGAAATTGTTTTTTTTTTAATTAGTAAGTACTATTCACGTACCATATCAATACAGAATAAAATAATAACAATAATAATAATAATAATAATAATGATAATAATAATAATTACTTACTTAGTTACTTACTCCTGTCACCCCCAATGGAGCATAGGCCGCCCACCAGTTTTCTCCACTACCTACTCTGTCCCCAAGGCTTCCCTCTCCAGTTCTGTCCAATGTTTGTTCATTCGCCTCATATGTTTCTCTATTTCTCAGCGTAATGTGTTGTTCCTTGGCCTTCCTCTTTTCCTTTTGCCTTGAATAATTATAATAGTATTACTAAAAAAAACCCTAATGATAATAACATTAATCAAACTGTTTATATTTTTTGTTTTGTTTTGAACTTGTTGTCCATAGAATAAAATTCTAATTATTATTATTATTATTAATACCATTTGTATCAAAATAGATTGATTCTCAACTTGATTACATTGAGTTTTCAATAGATATATGTATCATTCTAAAGTATATGTACTGTATTGTACTGTACTGTTCTGTACTGAATCATTTCTATCATGACATGATAGATAGATAGATAGATAGATAATACAAACAAGTTTGAATTCATCATATTGATGATAATTTATCGTTGTATTATATACTCAATACACATAGTAGGTTTTCGATAGAACTCTATGCATTAATTAATTGATTCATCTAAAATCACTTTTTGATTCATTTAGGCAAAATCATTGGTACATGAAAATCATCAATTAATTATAATAGATTGTTGTGTTAGTTATTTATGGATTAGACCATGTGATGAATATTGGTTTTTACTTGAGAGGAAAAAAGAAACCATCGTCAATACTAATTTGTATGATTCTAAAAGCCTTGCTTAATACGGCTGAGATTAAGGAGAGACCATTGTCTCGTTCTCTCGAAATGCTCGCACATGATCCATTGTCAGAAAAGTCTTATCTACAGCTTTCTTCTTGTTTTCGTTCACGAAATTGAGAGGGTTGTAAAGTAGTGACTCTTTCTTTAACTGGATTAACGGGTACGGAGGGTTTACTTAAGAGAGTTGAAAAACCATGATTTCAAACCAAGGTTGCAGCTGAGCTTCAGGATCCTGAGGGAACAAACGGCGTACGAACCCATACTTGATCACCAACTACCATGCGGTCTCATCTCATGATGTTGCTCCATTGTCTTGAGAAATATACATCGTATGGCCACCCTGCTTCGGTTTATACACTATGACAATATCCAAGTTTACACATAATTTAATAATTTTTGTGACACCTAAATATTCGGGTAACACTTTGTACCAATGTTTATGTGCCTAAATAAATTTCTAAATAGTAATCTATACTTAATAAAAATTAATTTTCACTAATGGAGTATTTGATAAAGATATTCATTGTTGTTATTAACCATAAGGATGTTAGCCACAAAACGCCCGAAATTCTATTTTCTACTCATTGAGATATTAATCACGGTTCAATGAATTAATCAGTCGATTCTTAAACCTTTGATTATTGATGAATACACTACCGTATATAGTTTAAGTAGTTTGATAAGATTTGTAAAGTTAATCTACACATGTATCTGTATTGGTTCTCTAATTGACACCCCGTAACCAATAATTTAATCATACGCCATTTGTTCCCTCTAGATCCTGTAGTTTACATTTACTATTGATGTGAAATCAGGGTTTTAAAACTCTACCTAAGTGGATATTTCACACTCATCAACCCAGTTTAAATCCCCGGTTGGACGTTCTCACTTTCCATCCTCAAAATTTCGTAAACAACCCCTTCACACAAAAATGCGTTAAGTAGGACTTCCCTTTCAATGGCTTTAAATGCGAGTTTATGTAAGAATGTATCAGAGAGAAACAATTTAGCTGACGCATTATAGCTCATGATGAAAATCACTATCGAAATTTAAATTTTTGTATGATTCCTAAATTCGTTATGATGAAAGCGAATGGTCCGAATGATCTAAGGATATGTTACTGATCTTGAAATACCTACATTGTTATCGTAATCCCATCTCAGATGATGGATTCACTTTGTTGTATGGTGTGTGTGCCTGACAATAGGATTGAACAACTGTCTGGTTCCGCATGGTTTTCAAAGACTTTCTAACTTGTATCAGTACTTCAAAATGTTCAATCAAATTACAAATTACAATTATCGCGTCTGCCTTTCATGTATTTTCAGTAATAAAAACACTCATTGAAATTTTTTTTAAATAATCTTCCTTTCTTTTCATTTCTACCATGTATATTGATTGATCACTTAATTGTAATTTTAATTTGAATGAACTCAATATGTGTGCATCTTTGATTACTTTACTTTCTTTTTCTAGGTAGAAGAATGTTGTAGTCGTGAGACAGTATGTTGTTTAAAAAGCAAACATTTCTATTTAACTAATCGTCATCCAGGTGAATTAATACCAGGCAATAGTTATCAATTTCGTATAAATGCTATTAAAAAAATTAATCATGATGATCGATTAGTTGATAAAAGTCCATGGTCTGATATAGTTAGTTTTCAGCATATTTCTAAAGTTGCTCCAGTTATTACAGAAACTGAACGATTGGTAATTTCTACTTTTTGTTTAATTTATTTGTTTGTTTGTTTGTTGAATTTTTTTAAAAATTTTCAATTTCATTATTGAAGAAGTATTAATTGTGTAGTGAAGGAGAACACAGGTGAGGGCAACCGAATTGTATTTAACGTAAATTACAGAGTTACTCAGTAAAATAGGAAAACCATATCGTAAACGGTTAATTTGCAAATCTTCAATCCATCATCAATCCATTGTCTGACATTTCACTATTCATGCGTTTCATACAAATTCCATTGTGTTCCCACTCTTCCTTTCTTGATCTTCTCCCATCTTCTGCTACCAGACATTACGTTGACACTCACATCATATGCTACTTATAAGTAGCTCGCACCACAGTAGTAGTAATAGTGTCAATGATAGTAAACAAAAATTTGGCATGATGGAGGATATGCATCGAAAATGAATTCACAGAACGAAATGTATTAAGCGAATTGTGGTTTTAGAGCATTAGGAAGGACAAAGAGTGAATAAATCTGCACCACTTTGGCTGATTTTAAGCCAAATTACTCAACTTCTGTAGCTGCTAGTCACGATAATGAAACAGACCCCGACTAGATAGGTAGGTAGCTTGTGTCTACCAGTATGCTTCAGACAAAGAGTCTTTGAGTTCATAAACTAATACCATATTTTGATTTAACCATTCATAACTTTCTTTCAAATTAATCCTTCACCACCAGACATCGCCCATTAATCTAGGTGTTATCTCACTTGACCGGATTAAAGATGTTTGTATTGTATTTACTGTTCTGAATGACAGTATGCTGTCAGTTTTTTACTTTGAAGATGATGAATGATCTGTATTGGATTGATAGTTTCCAACTGTAATAATTCTTGTTATTTTTGTTAACGTGTGGTGTGCAAGGTGTATTACTAGTTTCGTGATGGTTGGTACCTAACCTGTTCTTAAAATTCGTAATTCGCTCGTCTTTGACAATCATCTCCAAATAGCGCCTGGCGGTTATAAATCAGGAGGCGAACACGATGTGTTGAATACGTTTATTTTGGCACACCACAAATTGTTGAGCCCGACTATAAATCGAACACGACCACATAATTGGTATTGCAGACGCCGAATTAATGCAATCATACATAATATTACTGACCTCGACGCCCTACATCGACAAAGCAGCTCTGGAACTTAATGAATTCTCTGAACGAATCAACGAACTAGACTCGATGTACCACGTAGACGACGCACTCTTATATCTAACAAAAGCAGCAAAGCCACTTTAACTATTATAATATGCACACCACCACAAATTGGTGAGCCCGACATTGAATCTAACTCACTCATAACATAAATGGTGAGCCCGACGTTGAATCTTACGCATCTTGCACATCACAAACTTATGATTCATTTGTAGTGAAGGAGAACACAGGTGAGGGCAACCGAATTGTATTTATCGCAAATTACAGAGTTACTCAGTAAAATAAGAAAACCATATCGTAAACGGTTAATTTGCAAATCTTCAATCCATCATCAATCCATTGTCTGACATTTCGCTTATTCATGCGTTTCATACAAATCCCATTGTGTTCCCACTCTTCCTTTCTTGATCTTCCCCCATCTTCTGCTGCCAGACATTACGTTTACACTCGCGTCATATACTACTTATAAGTAGCGCGCACCACACATTATTCTCCTTCAGTAGCTGCATCATATATATATTTTTTTGTATTATTATTTATCTATTATTAAATTAGTTGGATGGTGGAATATTAACTCGTTGGACGTTAGCTACATCGGCTGTCGGTTTCCCTATTGATCATTTCCTTTTACTTTATCGTCCTGAAGAATGTTCAGCTAATGGAAAAATCACTTATAATGGATTTAAAGCAGTTTTTGTTGATGGATCTAATGCTACAGTAAGTTTGTTTGTTTGTTTTACTGTTGAATATTTTTACTGTTTTTGCTTAGATGATTCAAGTTCGTGATATTTTCACAAATACTTTTTCCTCTTTAGTTATGATATGAATTTTTGTTTTCTCGATTCTGTAGAACATATAAATCTGAACTGGTCTGTTTATGTAAGCGCTATTATTATTATTACTACTGGTAGATGAGATTTTAACTTCTATTCACTGATCATAAAAGTACTAACTGAACATCATTTAGTCAGTCAGCCGTAGAGCTTGGTACATACATTCCTACTTTACGGGTGTGAAACATAGCTAGTCGCAGTAGAAAATATTCATAGGTGTCTCTGAAGCATTGCTGGTGTATCATGGGACAACCGTGTAAGCAATGCTGTAGTTAGGAAACGAATACTAGTTAGGGACGGTAGATCAACAGATGAAGTATTGAAACTTGAACAGTTGAGGTGGCACAAATCCATGTAGTCACTGACAACGTCATGTTTATGTCGACTACCTGGTTGGCGTCCGCGAGTTTATAGTGATCAATGGTTAGAGACCCTGAATGACATGGCTGAAAACCGTTTGCAATGGCGCAGGTGCATTCATTCTCTTTGTTATCTCAAATCCTAACCTTCTGAATTCCTCATCACTTTATATTTTTTTTTCTACTTTATTTCAATAGATTCTAATTCTTGAATAATATCTTCGAACCCTAATCTCTCCGATTACTGCTAATAACTTTACCACATCTACTACTATGGGATTTTTAAGTGACAATTACATTTCCGTGCTAATGTCGTATGGCGACATGAACTGATGTACTTACGTGCATGCGACGTTCTGTGTTGCTGTTGATGATGATGATGGTACGTGTGTACATCATTTCAAGTTTCCATACCATATTAACAAAGAGAGATCGAATAGTCTATTCACATCACATCGTAGTAGAAGTAGTAGCAGCATTAGCAGCAATGGAAAAGATATAAATTGACGAGTATAATCCAGTGAAGTTAATCTAAAAAGAGAAAAATGAAAGGTCGCGCAGAATTCAGGGGATTAGTAGGATTTGTGAGACGACAAAGAATGAATGCACCTGCACAATTGCAAACGGTTTTCAGCCATGTCATTCAAAGTCTTTAACTACCCACCGGTCACGATCGTTTTTCTCTCTTTCTCTCTCATTAGTACTAACACACAGTAAACCCCCTGTTCTTATTAAAAACAGTAGCAAAACCATTCAATCTCAAGTGTAAACAGATACAATTGCAACATTGATTACTGTTATCATTATTATGCATTTTATTTTATTTTCATGTATTCTGTTTTTTTTTAAGGAACATAAACTGCAAGCTTTAGAATCAGGTAAAGGTTATCAAATTGTAGTTTACGGTGTGTATACACCTCCTGGCCTCGATCCACAATCGACAATTTTCACAGGTGGATTGAATGGACGAAAAATTACACGATTCAGTCATGAAGTATTTGTAAAGCCACGTTCAGTAAGTTTTTTAATATTTGATTTTCCCTTTCTGTATAGACGTGTTTTTTTTTCTCAATGTGTGTGTATTGTAATTACTTATGTAGTATTAAGATATTAAACTTATTTTGTATGTATGATCATAGTAAATTTACTCACCTGAAATGATGGATATGCCTTAGCCTTTGTTAAGTTGCTTCAAAAGTAAGTTACATTTCGTGTCCTGGTTTCAAACTCTATAGTGCGAACAATAACACTACAATCAAAGTACATGTAGCTGACAAGTCCTAAATGGGACGAAACATGCTTCTTGAATACTACCATTTTAGTATTATCTACTTCTAGAATTGAAAAAGAAAATCTAATTGATACTTATTTTTGTTACGTTAAATTAATCGAAATTAGACATTAACACTGTTAGAAACTAGCTCACTGGTCCAGAGGAGGTTAGGCGTTCGTGCTCAAGACCCCCAAGTTTTTGGGTTCGATTTCTGAGAGGTTCAGGAGTATAGTGGATGCACACTGCCACTGATAAGTCCCCCCGTACAAGGATGAAACGGCCGTCTTTCAGTGTTTTAAAGATTTCTAATAATGATCTAACATGGATCAATTTTCTGATTTCACAATCTCGTAATGACATTAAAATTCTGTAACATTGACATTCATTTCTGACATGTGTTATACCATTTTCTGTAATGATCTTTTTTTTTTGAAAAAAAAAAACGTTTTATCAATTCATGTTGTTTTCGATTGTGAAAAGAAAAGTTACACAATTATTTTTTTTTGTAAATTTGAAAAAAAAGACATAATAAGAACAACTAAGTTAATTGTTTATTTCACTAATTTCTGTAGTTCATTTTCATGATTGTAAATTGATCGTGTTTTTATTTTTTTCACAAAAAAAAACAAACTAAAATAATTGTATAATTCACATGTAATGTAAATGATGTTTTATGTTGTTAAAAAAACACTGTAACTTTTGGCTTGGTTCTATCTAAGTGGAACGTGTATGAAAAATTAACAAACTGTTCAATAGGAAGGAGGTTTACCTTAAAATAAGATAAATTTACAATCTGAAATGTTTTTTTTTGGTTAACGCTGAAAAGAGAGAGAAGAGTGATATTGATAGAAGAATGTTCAGTTGGTTGCTGTGTATTTTGGTGCGCTATTTTTGTGACTGTCCCAAGGACATTTCTATTATATATAAACAAACGTGATTTGTGTGCTTGAGATGATTATGCTTCCTGCGTGTTTGTATAATATACTTTCTACGCTATATCAAGAATTTTTGGTTAGTCATCGGATCAGAGTAGCCTACCGGAACGCTGGTTTTTTGTCTCGTTCTAGTTTATCGACTAAGGTGAACACGTAATAGTTTCAAGCGTACCCAGTGACGAATTTAACATGTGGCGACGGACACCACCCGACGCGTTACAAAATTTCATGTACGTCTATCAAATGACACCAAATGAGTTGTTATCGTAGCAGAAGTCTACAGCAGAAATCCTGATGTGAAGAAAACTGAAAACAATCCACAACCTGATGCATCCGACTAATGCACAAACATCAGTAGAGACAAGGCTGCAAAGACAATCCTCTTACGAAGTGGGATTTCCTGTGTTTGCCCGTGACTACAGAACAAACAGTGGCCCTTTGACAGAAGCGCGAGTGGTCAGAAGAGTTAGGCGAGTTATATACGAAGTAGAGGTTGGAGGTGATAAATGGTCACATCATCGAAATCAGATACGCAGGCGGCTAGCCCCAGATCGCCCATCAAGAGCAGAAAAACTTCCCCTTGACATCCTACTTGATACCTTCAACCTACCGGCAGCCTCACCACGAGAAGAAACTCAACAGCAAGCTGTTCTCTGTTCCAGAAGCAATCCTCTCAGACAGCGGCGAACGATAGTCAAGATGCAAGTCGACCCCAGGAGCACACGCTATTAAAAAGGGGAGGAGTGTTGGGAATGTTAGATCCCCAAAATTCGCTTGATAAATACCTTATTTTGGATTTCACGTTTGCCAGCATGGGCTGATCAGTTGACCTTGAGATTTCAAATCCCACCAGGAAAATCCATGGTTGTGATTGGCTGCTGTGTATTTTAGTATGCTATTTTCGTAACTGTCCTAAGGACGTTTCTATGATGTATAAATAAACCAGATTTGTATGCTTGATTGTATTGTGATTGCTGGGTGTTTGTAGAATATACTTTCTATGCTTATCAATACTTTTTGGTTAGTCATCGTATCAGGGTAGCCTACCTGACGCGCTGGTTCTCGTTTATCGACTGAGGTGAACACGTAATTGTTTCAAACATACATTGTGACGAACCTAACAATTTCCCTTCCACCTTGAGGGTTTCAAGTGTACTACTTGTCTTGTGACACAGTTGAGTGCTTTCCTCAATGTGTCTCCTATCCACTTCCATCACTTCTTTCTAATTTCCTTCTTCTCTGGAATCTGGTTTGTTTGTTGCTGATGGTATTGCTGAACAGTTGAATAAATTATCTGATAAAATAATAGAAATCTAGTTGCTTAACAGTAATCTCACTTAAATAATTAAACTGATGTATATACAGATTTCGTTCCATTTACACATGAGAAACTATTCGCCAATAGAAAACTCTAATTCCTCTTTTTTTTTTAAATATTTATTCCATTCTATTTGAGATGTCATTATCATCGACAAATGACAATTCCATGAAACAAGATTCTTCAACTCTACGATCAATATCCAAATCTCGTGAATTATATAATACTAAAACAATGATTGCATTTAACTCGTCCGAATCGAATCGTTTGATGTTTTTAATTTTTGGTGCTTTAACTGGTATCATGCTGTTGATTATGATTTGTTTAGTTGTATTATGTGTATGCCGTCAAAGACAACGTGATAAACATTGTTTAATTATGAATAATAATAATAATAATTCTACTATTCATGGATGTAATATGATTTCGTGTAATGCATCGAATAGTAAGTTTTGTGTTTTGTGTTTGTTTTATTCTAAATTTCTAATTAATTAATTAATTAATTTAGACATATATCAGTGCTTTGATTAAGAGCCTTTGTGTGTGTGTGTGTTTGTGTTGCAAAAGCTGATCACTACTTTACCTTAGGATTTATCTAATTGGCTATTTAATGGCTCGAGATCTGGCTGCATTTTGGTCGAATGATTATATTATACTAGTGAAATAAATTTTCCATCTAATTTCCATATACATATTGAATTCTAGATGATCCCCGTTCATGCGTCGACGGTAATCAGAAGTCCAACACAGTTAGATTTGAATGAGTTTATTTCATGCTATGGTTCACGTGAAAACACATAAAGATTAAAGCGGAGAAGTTAAGGGAAGCAAAGTGAAGAAGAAGAATAGCCTGTGACTAAGTATTTTTAGTCAGACAAAAATAAGCTAGACATAATATGAGCGAAGTAAGTAATGCACATGCGCACTCACTTAATAACAACCAAAAACATACATAGGTGAATGATTGACAAGGTCAAAAGACGTGTATGATAGATAACTCGACGAGAAATAGTTAAATAGTTTGACCGAAAGCTAGAACAAACAAGCCGTGTAAGGTTTTACGCAATGGTATATACTACACGCGGTTTGTATAACTAACTGAGTGCATTACTTTAGGTGATATATAATGGTAATTTGCAGTCATATATCCAATTGTCTTATCATTACAACATGACTGCATAGATTCAATTGAATTTATTAAGCTTGAAACTAACTAACTAACCATCATTTGTTCATATTGATGGTTGGTTAACTAACAACTGACCCTAATTTATCATGACCGTTTAAATCACTATAGATTATTTATTCCATGACATAAACCTTATTCTTGAGTCCCATGGAAATCATGAATTGATCCATGCTAGACGTCAATTAAAAAACTCAAAGTACTAGATGGTTGTTTCGTCCTAGTATAGCACTCATCAGCAGTGTGCCGGGGATTGTGGTAGGGTAGTAGTATAAATCAACTACCTCAATCAAAGAATATATTTACCAGATTCTGAGGTTTACAGTCTGGTAGTTGATAATAAATTCTAATCAGCATCAAGATTTTACTTGTATATTTACTGCTTATAAGAGTAAATAGTTTATTAGGGAATGCAAACTATTCATTTAGTTTATTAAGGTGTATCCTATAAAAATAACAGAAATGTATATGATGTTATTTTTGGGGATGTTAGATCCCTAGAACTCGCTTGATAAATGCCTTATTTCGGATTTCACGTTTGCCAGCATGGGCTGATCAGTTGACCTTGAGATTTCAAATCCCACCAGGAAAATCCATGGCTGTGATTAGCTGCTGTGTATTTTAGTGTGCTATTTTCCCAAGGACGTTCCTATGTTGTATAAATAAACGAGAGTTGTATGCTTGATTGTATTGTGATTGCTGGGTGTTTGTAGAATATACTTTCTACGCTTAACAAGACTTCTGTTTTACAGCCTGGGATTCAAGGTAGCCTACGTGGACGCTAGTTCATTGTCTCGTTCGCGTTTATCGACTAAGGTGAACTCGTAATAGCTTCAAGCGTACTTAGTAACGAACATAACATTTATAGATCGAAAATTCACCTTTATAGCATTGTATTCGGTGTTCTTCTTTGTCTGTCAATCACTTCCTTAATACAAATTAATAATATAAGCTAATATATTCACTCCTCTCAGAAGAGATTCCATATAAATGGCTGTTGTTGGTTGTCTAAACTATAAGCTATCTCTATTATTATTGCATGACAGTGATTTTCTACCTTCCATTTTTAATCGAGAGAATAGAGTAAATCACCAATATAAAATGAATTGATTCGATTTTTCTGAATAAAAATCTACATATATTTGCTTTTGTGCATCAGCTACATATTTTCCCGTTCATCATGAGATTGTTTAATTAAATGTGAAGAAAATAATAATAAATGGTTGTTGTTAACTTTATCACAAAATTGAACATTGCGTAACATTCATAACCAGACATAAAAATATTTTTGTTTAAATATCATATTTCTTATAGTCTCATAACTAGGACAGTTGTATATGATGTATATAGATAGATAGATACAAGAGATAGATATGATAGATAAATAGATATGAGAAAAACATACATTCTTTATGGAAAATCAAATGATCTTGTTCTTTTTTTTTAATGTTACTTTTCATACAATATATATTTATTTGGTTGTTCGTTCTTAAAACAGCAATATACTACTTATAATACATAATACGTCCCTTTTTTTCTTTCTTTTCTTTGTTATCTTATTTCACTGTTGAATTAATCATAGTGGATAAAACTTCAAAGAAGACAAGTTACAATGGAACAAGTGGATTTCTATTGGGTAATTTAAATGCTGCCAATTTGATGACATCGTCTATAATCACCACTAATCGACTGGTTGATGCGCATGCAGGACAACAACAAAAACAGTATGATGATAGAACAACTCTATCATATCGTCATTCTCGAGTGCCGCCACCAATGAGTCCACCACCTCCACCACCGTCACATTTACCAGCCACATCCACATCATCGTCGGCCTCACCATTGAATAAATATTTAACTAGAAATGACAATTTCGAATTAAAAAGTTTAATGTCCTCTGATAATATTGATAATTCGTATAATATTAATAATAATCATCCTCGTCAGCATTATTTCGATCAAATGTCTAAATCTGCCTATATAACTTCATCTCATTTCTATTCGAATAATTTACCATCATCACCATCAGGTGTATGTCATTCATCTTCATCAATGTTTCATTCAATGATACATTGTAAACATCCCAATATCATCATGAATACATTATTTCCTAATGCTGGTCATTTAATATTAGGCACATCAACATCATCATCATCTATAGGGCGGAATGTTGGTACAGCAATGGCAACATCTGGTAATCAATCTATTGATGCAATAGTAGCATCTATGCATAATAATAATAATAATAATCATTGCACCACTAATCAAGAAATGTCAAACTATTTACTTCAGTCGACAATATTGAATGGTTTGATGAAACGTGAACCACCAAGTGGTGGTTCAATGCATGGTGGTACTGATGGTAAGATTGGATCAATGTTTGTTGATATTTTTTCTTGTTATATATAACTACTCTGTTCATATATATATATAATTAGATACCTACGAGATATCCGTTTGCTAACCAAAGGACGAGTGTACTACGCAGCAGTTTGCTCTGTCCTACTTTATGGCTGTGAAACATGGTCAGTCAGATAGACAGAAAGACAAATACAACGCAGAACTTCGTACATAAGTACATCAGTTCAGGTTGCCATACCACGTCAGCACACAGAGACGTAACTGTCAGTTCAAATCCAAGAGTGATAGCGATAGTAGAATTATTAGCAGTAATAGAAAAGATTAAGGAGCCAAGATATGATTCGATAAGTATAATTCAGTGAGATAAATTTAGAAGGAGAAAGATAGAGACGATGAGGAATTCAGAAGGTTAGAATTAGAGTAGAAGATATTCGTAGGTTTACTAGTATTCGATCATAGGTATTTCAGAAGCATTGCTCATGATTCCTGGGACAGTCAAATAAGCAATACTGTCGTTAGGAAATGAGTACTAAGTAGGGGTGTCAGATCAAGTGATGAAGAATTGAAAATCAATCAGCTGAGGTTGTTGGAGTATGTATTACGAATGCCCAACCACTGAGTGCCTCGTCGAGCTATGGTTTGCGGTGTAGGAATAGGTTGGAAGAAGTTGTTGTACTCAAAATGGTTAAGATGCATCCATGTTTGTTTCTAACTTCCATTTGCCTATTCCTCTGTGTATCTGTGTTTGAAATAATTTGAAAACCTAAAAAACAGCAATCTAAAGTTTATTCATAGCTAACTACACAATATTGAGTTGAATTGTTCTTATCACTCAATAAAAATAGCCACTAGTCAATGTGTTAAGTATTTGTTCCCCATATTCCATTCCTTTTCATTGTTGTCAATATAATTACAGTTTATTGCTATGTTAATGATCTTAAATATTCTCACATAATTTTCGTTATATATATAATTGAATGCTTTTATTTTAAAAGTAAGTATTTGGAATCATTAATCAATCATTGTTAGACCACCATTAGAAACCTGGAAGCACTGGGCGGCCGTTTCCTCCTGGTATGGGACACATCAGCAGTGCGCATCCACGACTCCTGCACCTCGCAGGATTCAAACCTGGGACCTTCGGTATTGTGCGCGAACGCTCAACCATCGGACCACTGGACCGGCTTCTATCGGTGTTAATGTCTAACTCTCATTGATCTACAGATTTCGCACGACGTCACCCATTTGTCTTTGGTAGTTACTGCCTACACACCCGACAGAGTTGAACTCCATTGGTCACGTCTTCTCACTAGAACTCCGAGAATTTCCTCACGAAGCTAGTCACTAGTGAGCACAGTTACGATATTTTCAGGTCGCGCAAAATCCGTAGATCAATCAGAGTTATACATTAACACCGCTGGATGCCGTCCCAGTGGTCCGATGGTTAGGCGTTCACGCACAATACCGAAGGTCCCAGGTTCGAATCCTACGAGGTGCAGGAGTCGTGGATGCGCACTGCTGAGTCTCTTACCAGGACGAAACGGTTGTCTTTCAGTGCTACCAGGTTCCTAATACTGGACTAACAATGATTTATTGATGTTAATTCAAATGTGTTAAAAAACTCAAATCTCCAAAGCTCCAACTGAAAAATAATAAGTATACTATGTTGAAAATATTCACAGATTTGTGAAAAAAGTAATTTCTTGTAACTCGATAATAGTCGATTGTTTCTTGTTCCAGTTTTTCTTTTTCCCAAGCAAAAAAATCTAATAATAATATTCATTTGAGTTTGAATGACAATGAATGAAGTTGATAGTAACAACAACTGTTTTGTTTTTTTTAATTCTTATCATGTACACTAACATGTTATACAGTACAGTTATTTTTGTGTCTATTAATGCTCATTTTGCACAAGCGATTATCATTGCGAAATTGTAAAAATGGTGTCATGTTTTTAATTGTCACCTATTCACAATGCTGCTAAACATACATATATGTGTTTTAAGCAAGCAACATTGGCAAGTAACATATTGGAATGAATAAAAATTATTATTATTATTAGTTTTTGACTGATTGCGTAAGAATTGTTAACCTTTTCCGTTTTTTTTTTCAAAAAAAAAAGATTTTTCATAGACTAATCTGAACGTCATATAATTTATGTGAGATTTCTTTTTTAATCTATTTTGTAATGTATGTTGTATTTCTATTTTGAATAAGTGTCTGGAGGTATGTGTTGTATGTGTTTAGTTGTTGAAATTGTCATCATGAATTCTGACACACGGTTTTTTTTTTAACTTGTATTTTCTGCTGTTTTGTATTTCTCTTGTATAACTAACTGTGCATCCTTCATCTAACAGTTTTATATACTTCCTTTCTTTATCTCTTTCTGTTTCGTATTCACATCAAATTGTTGCTGTGTAATAATGGTACTTTATTTTTTTTTTTAGTATTTTACGTTATATCAAAGAAGTTCCCATTTTGTGAATCTGAACAGTATATTTTAGTGAACAATACTATTTGTTAATAATTAGAGTCAACGAGTTAGTTGACGTCTCTATTCGGGGTTATGATAGACAGACAGGCGGACAAATACAACGCAGAAATTCCTACGTAACTGTCAGTTCAAATCCAAGAGTGATAGTGATAGTAGAAGTATTAGCAGTCATGAAGAAGATTAGGATTCGAAGATATGATTCGATAAGTATAATTCAGTGAGATAAATTTAGAAAGAGAAAGACAGAGGTGATGAGGAATTCGGAAGGTTAGAATTAGAGAGAACACAAAGAATGGATGCACCTACGCCATTGCAAACGATTTTGAGCCATGTCGTTCAAGGTCTCTAACCATTGATGACTTTTATCTCGCGGACCCCAACCAGATAGTCTATACATCTACCAACATGATTCAGTCCACTTGTCAATGACTTGGAGGATTTGTGCCATTTTTGGGTTTGGCCGCCCCTAGCTTTCGTCCAACCAACTCCTATACCACAAAACATAGCTTGTCGCGGTAGTCGGTGGTTAGGCATACGTAACAAATGTCCCATAAATGAAACAATGAGCAGCTCCATTGTATCCAACCTAATCGCTAGTGGTTATATATTAGATAAATATAAATCATTTATATTGATCTATCGTATACTTGCTAGCTTTCCTTATGATGGGATTCGAATTTGTCTCCTACCCATAGTAGAAGCTATTGGAATACTCAAACCAACAATCAAAGTTATTGTATTAATTAAGAAATTCGTATTACTTCACTCTCTTCTTTTAACAAGCAATTTTATTTATTAACACCGTTTTCCCTACTCTTTTTTGCTGTTGATTTTTTAATCCTTTTTTCTAATATATACCTCATTATCCAGTCCTTTGGACACTTCGTAATAATGTTAGTGTTATTTCAGTGTCCACTTCTTCAAGTTGTTGCCCTACTTCCTAATTTTCTGGAAAATTGTTTCAAGACTTTATTATTCTTTTCGCAACTCCAAACACCTTGGTACGGCCGGGATTAAAGAGAATCAGTTCTCCCTTTCGGAGTGCTCTCTTGCGGTCACGCGTGTAAGCCATTGCCAGGAAAGTCCTATCCACGGCCTTATCATAGCATAGGTGTTCACGAAATCGAAGGGATGTAAATTGATTGTCCGCTGCCCCCTAACTAAATTGTTTGATACGTAGTACTCACCTAAGTTCGCTGAAAATCCTTAATTGCAAATCATTGTGGCACTTGGATGCCAGGATCCTGCGGTAACAAATGGCCTACTTACCTGACTTTGCCACACTGCCTTGAAAAATAGCCTTTTTGATCAAAGGGTTGTGTTATGGCCTTTCAAGATAAGCACCTACCTCGTCTCAGATACTTGGACAATATCCCAGCCCATATACAATTTCACTGACTTGTTTGACGCATAAATGTTTAGCTGCCCTTTTCAACTACTGTTTGTCCATTTCAATATATAATGAGATAATTTTTTTCATTTTACCCGTTACATAGTAAGATTTCCAATATCTTAGTTTAATATATCTGTCATCTTGATCCGAAATTGTTTAGGTCCATAGACTACAGGTGATTTTCACAATTGCATCAATGGGGATTGTTATGTTTGTTGTTAATTTTAAACTAATATGAAAAGTAGAATAGAGTATAAGTATCAATAGAAAGATTATTTATTTAAGCGTTGAGAATGGATCTTTCATAGCGATCTCTTATCAAGTCAGTCATATACATCGGTCTAACTTACCATGTCACACATCATCACAAAACGATAACATTATCTAAACAAATCTTAGAATAGTAGACGGTTTAATAAGGTTTCAGAACTACGGTTCTAAAGGAAGACGATTCTTTGCCATATAACCCCCACATTCCCTAATCCTTGGTTCCTTTAATTTGATTCAATCAAATAACAAATCTCAAAACTATTCTCTGGGTAGGTTTTCATCATTTTTTTCAAAGTTGAGTTACATGTGTCTATTTTCGATGAAGTCAATGAATGACTGACTGAGTGAAACGAGCCACAATTCAGTATATATATGTATATTCATGATATAAAAACTGTTGTACAATTATCATACCATTCATCATTCACTAAAAATCCAATGCACTGTTTATATATTTTTTTTATCAAAACAAGGAAAAAAAACCACAACATACAATTTCATGTCTTATATTGTATAAATTAGTTCAAATGTAAACTTTACTACTACTACTACCACTACTACTACTACTACTTATATTACTATTATTATTATCGTAATTTAGATAAATTTCTTGTACAATTTTATTTATTTTTTTTCATTCGATAACCAATTGCTAATCAATTGCCGTTATATATATATATATATGTCTACATTTGTATATTGGAAAATTCGAACTTTCCGCTTTTTTTTTTCTTCTCCCAACTACAGATGAATTTGTTTTGCCTATTGATAAAAATTTAAAGAATACTAATCCATGTGAATATCCTCATCCTACAGAGTTCTATTCGTATTCACGTCAAGATTTAATTGAATCTCAATGTTTACATACAACAGTGAATACTATGAACAATAGTATTAATAATAATAATAATAATAATAATAATACTAACAATGTGAATGTAGTTTCTAATAGAGAATGTAATTTATATCCAAATATTGATCGCTTGCCTATATCTTATATGAATGATTCAAGTGTTCATCAGTTTAATGATCGCCACGAAGAACACTACCCCATTGGACAGCAACATATAGATGCTTATTCTAATCTACATCATTGTTATCATTGTCATCCATGTGATGATGCTGATGATGATGATGAGGTATATCCGTCGAATTTATTTGTCAATGTAGACAATGCTGTCATTAATGAAAGTCATCATCATCAGCAACAACAACAACAACAACTACAACAGTCATACTATCCATCGAATATGATGTTTACATCGACTATACCAAACTATGATCCTGGTCTACTGACTCCACCATCTCCAAATAGTGTGAATATGAATGACATTTATGGTGATGATAGTAATAATAATAATAATAATAATAATAATAATAATAATGGTGATATTCTCCATAATAATACACCACATTTATACGATAATCATCCATTGCCTAATGTAGTTCACACTAGACATCGTCATCATCCTCGGTCAACTTCCAGTCGATTGGTCAATCCAATGCCGAAACATCATCATCATCATCATCAACCACAACAGTTCATTTCATCCTCCTATATACTACACCCTGCAGTAATGAATGCTAGCTATCATAACAAGTAAGTGATTTAAAATTTGAATTTGTTAGTGATTCTTACTTTTTCCTAATTTTTTTTTAAATATTAATTTGTTTGCTAGAAAAAAAAATCGCTCTACATCTGCAATTGGGCTGAGCCATGTTAGTAGGTGTCGACTACCTGGTAGGGGGGGGTCGAGATGATGTTAACCGATGGTTATAGACCTGAAAATCGTTCACAATGACGCAGGTGCATTCATTCTTCGTATTTTCTCCAATTCTAACCTTCGAAGTCCTTCATCACCTTTATCTTTTGCTTTTTAAGTTTATTTGACAGATTCTAGTTCTTGAATAATATTGTCGAACCCTAATCTCTCCGATTACTGCTAATACGTCTACTACCTTTAGTATTATGGGATTCGAAGTGACAATTACATCTCTGTGATAATGTTGTGGTATGGCAACTTGAACCGTTGTACTTAAGTGCGAAGCTCTATGTTTTTGTTGACTAACTGACTGACATCCTGAGCGGATCATTTGAAATTTATTCATAAGTTTCAAGGTAAAACATGTTAACTAAGATACTGGTAAATGGGTCGTGAGTATCTACTACCAAGAAGTACACAGACTTTTATAGGACAGCTAGCTGTTCAATGTTTTCTCGTTTGTAACTGAACTATTTTGCAATGACTTATAGGTAACTTGAGAGACTGTTGGAATATAAGGCGAGATTGAATCGAATTAGATAAATTTTGATGGCTTATATACAACACGTCTCTTGTGGGATTGGAGAAAGTGAAGTCAGTTAGTTACTCAGCAAGAAACTTGATTTTCTTTATAACAAATATGACACTCAAAGCAAAATAGTCATAGTAAATTCATAGAGAAACCAGTCAACTGAATCATAACAGAAGTCAGTAGATGGATGATTTTATCGACGTTATTTTCACACATTAAAACTGTTATTTATTAACAAAAAATTTAGAAAAAAAGCTAGATAGTTCGATAGTTCTTCCAAACACTGACAACTTTTCGAATCGATGTCATTTTGTGATGAAAATCACTTGCAAATCTCCAAATAATTTTCGGTACGATCAGTTCAAGTTTTCGTCTGTGCGATTTTTAACGCTTTTTTCCTTCAATATTCAATTTGTCGGTTACGACGTAGAACTTCTTATGTACGTGTACATAAGTTCATGTTGTCATATCACATTAGCTCAGAGACTCTATTGTCAGTTCAAATCCCTTAGTAGTAGAGATAATAAAAGTATTAGCAGTAATCAAAAAGACTGCAGTTAGAAGATATTATTCAAGAAGTACTATTCATTGAGATAAATTTTGGAATTTGGTACGTATGTACATCAGTTCGAGTTACCGTATGTTAGTTAGGATATTCATCCAATATCCTAAGAGAATTATTGGTCAAACCCTATTGGTAGATTTCTATTGGTCAAAATTATGGTCGTTATAACTGTCAAAGTCAAACACTTCAATGTTGTTTCTTATTGGTTGTCCTGATTATCAATATCACTTCAAATGTTACTTCCTATTGGTCGTCTTAACTATCAATGCCACAGAATTCGATGCTGTTTCCTATTCGACCAAAATGTATAAATACGCATTATCTGTAACATTTATTGACCACGACCAGGACCAGGGCTCGGTCCCGGATCCTTAGTCCGGGATCCTGATTCTCTTCTGGATTCGGACCTCATGCTTTCTGGATGCTTGTAGAATACACGTTCTGCTTCACATCATGTCTTCTTATTTTAACTAAATATGGGGGTTGTAATAATCGGATTTCAGTAACATGTCGTGTCACCGGATCCTCGCTCTCGTTTCCGACTAGGTAAACTCGTAATAGTTCAAGTATATAAAGTTGACGTGTTTACGTGCAGGCGTAACACCGTACCACATTAACACAGATAGATTGAATTGTCAACTCAAATCCTATTGTAGTAAGATTAGTAGCAGTATTGGAGGTAATGCAAGAAGATTAGGGTTCGAAGATATTATTCAAAAAGTATAATTTTTTTTATGAAATTAGTTTAGAAAGATAGAGGTGATGAAGAATTCAGAACACAAAGACTAGATGCACTTGTGTCATTGCAAACGATTTTGAATCATGTCATTCAAGGTCTCTAACTATCTATGGCTACTATTGTCTCACGGCCTGTTAGTGGGACATAAATGGAATTAAAGCATGACTACGTTGCTGCGCGCTGATTGGCTAATTTCTTATCCAATCAGCGCCTGATCGAATCTTGGAGAACAGGGTAGAAGGTTCTCGTATTGTTAGCTGCGTGCTGATTGGTTAAACCTAATCCAGCCGATCACGTGAATTTCTATCCAGAAGCTTTCCATGTTAGTGCTATAAATAGACTAGTGTTGTATCTATTTTTGCCTTCTTTGCCTTCGCCTTCTCCATCACCTTTGGCTTCTTATTTCCATTTAACCTTGCTATTTGGAATATAATCTTTTCCTGTTCAACCGTGTTTTTTGATTCTTGGGAACTTGTCCAGTGTTTTGTGGTCAGAGAATACTAAACAATAGGATTTAGCTGAGAAAACATATAAGCAAACCATTACAACAGTAGCGGTTACAACACGGACCCTAACCAGCTAGTCTCCACCAGCTCACATAGCTCCTAATATTACTGTTTCAATACATTTTTACACCAAGTATCACGTTGAATTTTCTTTTAAATTCTTGTTTTTTTAGAGAATTTGTTGTTGTACTTATATAAAATTTTATCGATGCCATTTTATATCAGAAAAATTTTGTTTATTTTTTTCCCAGTTCAGAAAAAAAAGACATCAAATACTTTGGTTTAAGTCAATCAATCAATCAACAATCATCATCATAATCATTGTTCCATGTGTTCCTTGTGTGCCAAATTAATTCACAACTCACAACTTCAATGTTTCTTTTATTCAAATCATTCAATAACAACAACAACAACAAAAAACAAAAATCATATCAATCATTATTGATGCTGAGAATGTTTTATTCTTCTACTCAGGTTTACTAATTTTTAATCAAACCTCAACTTGATAATAATGAAGTGCTTTGCTTTTTTTCAAATAAAAAAACAAAATTCAACTATTATCAGGTATTTTCCTTTGATATCTATCATTTTTGTTTGCTTTGATGCATAGACTTTGTATTTGTTGTTGTTTGGAATGATTTCATAATACCCTCAGTCTGTGGAGAGAAGAGAGGTATGTGTGGGTGTAGGAGGGATTTAATTTTGATCGATTTGGTCTCGTACTGTTACGGGTATGAGGGCGGTTGTCACTTCCCGGCTGCCCACACCGTGAAAGGTTGTTTCTTGAGGGACCTGAAAAGGAAGGTAGATTAGTGTTGGTCTTGAAGACCTGGGTGCGTGACCGCAGAGCTCAAGGGACAACTGCTTGAGGCCGGTCACGCACGGCCTTTTTATGAAAGGTTTTTTGAGTATTAGCTCCGATCTTTTTAAAAGCCCTTATTGGGCAGCCCTTACCGACGGAGACGGAAATCCGTGAGGTAGGGTGAGGTGTGACATTTTTAGGGTCGACCTTTTCTAACCCTTCCTTCCTTGTGAGAAGGCAGCATCGCTGCAGATACTGGTTGTCCTAGGGAAACACTTTACTGCTATCACACCCTTCTGCAGTAGTCAGCAGTACGACTTCGCCCTCAGACCTTGAATAGCTGCTTTTAGTTTCATCGTTCTCCAATCGACTTGCCTGGCATGGTAGGACCTGCAGGAACATATGTTCCAGCCAGTATAGCTCGGTTGGGTCATGACGATAGGCAAGCGCGAGCACCACGTCAAGGTAGCAGCAGCTACGGTCTTCTAATCCTAACCTCTCCGATTACTTCTAATACTTTTACAACCTCTTCTACTATTGGATTTGAATTGACAATTACATCTCTGTGCTGATGTGGTATGGCAACATGAACTGATGTACTTACGTACGAAGTTCTACGTTGCATCTGACTGACTGACTGACCTTCAGTCTGTACTGTACTGTATCTATTTCAAGGTACATTTCAAAGGGTGACTCCAGTCACCAAATCACATAGGTTTGAATGCCACTAGTCTGACTTCTTCGGTTTTTGCGTAACCAGGTAGAGTTTCATTCATTCATTCTGAGTTGAATGTTTCGGTTGTGGAGTTTTCATTCTTCTTCTTCTTCTTCGTCTTCTGAACAACATCGTTTGGTCAATAAAAAACCAATTAAAATCGAGCTGAACAGAACCAAGCTACGGATTAAGCGTGAAGAAATTCGAATATTTCACTTGTGCTATCTGAAGTTTGTGCTGATGATTATTGTTCAGACGAACAATGATGAAAGCTTCCCAACTAAAACATCCAAGTCAGAGAACGAAACACAACTACAATCAGCCACCTGAGCTAAAAAATTTTCACCACCATCTTACAGCCAGGTAATATCACTAGCTCTCACATTCGGAATGTCTTTTAAAAGTGAATTACACAAATATGTATCTGATTGGTGAGAGTTAATTACTGACGACGGATTTCCCAATGAAATTCATCTATAAACGTAGTAGGTTTTCGATCATAGGTGTCTCCTAAGCATTGCTCGTATATCCTGGAACAACCGAGTATGCAATGCTGTCGTCAGGAAACGAGTACTAGGTAAGGATGGCAGAACAATTAGTGAAGTATTGAATCTCCATCAATTGCAGTGGTTGGGACATGTGTTACCTATGGCTAACCACCTACTGCCTCGACGAACTTTGTTTTGTAGTGTAGGAATAGGTTGAAAGAAAGCTAGGGGCGGCCAAACCAAAACACGGCAGAAATCCATGAAGTCACTGACAAGTGGACTGAGCCATCTCTGTAGGTATCGACTAGCAGGTTGGTGCCCGCGAGATGGTAGTAATCGATGGTTAGAGACCCTGAATGACGTGACTCAAAACCGGTTGCAATGGCGCAGATGCATGCACTTTTTGTGTTCTCTCAAATCCTAGTCTTCTGAATTCCTCATCAGCCCTATCTCTCTCTTTCTAAAGTTATCCCACTGAATTCGACTTCTCGAATCATATCTTCGAACCCCAATCTTCTCGTCTACTGCTAATACTTCTACTATCTCTACCACTATTGAATTTAAGGTGACAGTTGCTACTTTTTGCTGATGAGGTATGACAACTTGAACTGATGTACTTACGTACGACGTTCTACGTTGTAACTGACTTACTGATTGATTTTTGAAAATTACCTGATTCAATCAACACCACACATGTTGAGAACTATGTACTTTTGAATCAATGATAAAAATCAACTTTTAACCTTGTCATATATATATATATATCTCAAATTTATTTCGTAATAGTTAATCGTTTTATTTTACTTCCCTAATATTATCCATCTTATTTTTTTCTCATAAACATTTGACAGGTAATTCAACTGATAATTCTCTACACACAAACAAACAAACAAACTACTTGAAAGTTATGTATGTATATATATATATACTCAGGACATTTATAGTTTGTACTAAATTTATGTTATCATTCTACACTGGTTGTTATAATGTTTATTACTATGTGTAATTATTTATTACAATGGATAAGATTTTGTAATCACTTTCTATTTTTCGCTTGTCGTTGTTGTTGTTGCTGCTGTTGCTGTTGCTGTTGTCATTTCCCGTGTCCTTTTTGCTTACTCCTGCTACTTTCTAGCCAAATTTATTCGCTCTGTGTTCTACTTTATGTTGTGTTGTCTAGTTCAATTTCACATTCACCATGTATGTATGTACACAGTTTACTTATTTCTTCTGTTTGTCATTGTAAATTGTGTTTATTATTATTATTATTATTACTACTTTTTTTTCAATCCAAGTGCATTTCATGTTTGTTTGTTTTTTTTTGTGATGCAATAAAACGCACTGTTGATCAATTTTTCAATGTTCAATATTTTTTGTGCTCCGGTTTGTTGTTTGTGTTTGTTTATTTGTTTTCTTTCTTGTAGAATCTCTTCTTCTTCTCCACAAAAAAGAAAACAATTTGTTTTTTTAAATCTTAATTTTATTTTTATGTTATAATTAAATAAAATAGATATTTCATTAATTTGTTGTATGTAATTTGTGTGTAAATAGTATTTATTTTTGCCTTAATATTTATTGTCGTTGGGTTTTTTTTTGATTTTGCTCTCATTGTATAAAATGTTTAGTTTGGGATTTGCTGGTGTTTTACTCTCTCACTCTGTGTGTGTGTGTGTAGGTGTGTGTGTTAACTGAATGCGACTAGGTAGAGTTGATCCACACCTACAATTAATTCTCTTCGCTCACTGATGATGATATCCTCTCTATCCAATTCACATTTACGCGCATATATGTATATATATGTGGGGAAGTATGTCGGTGAAATGTTTCTCCTCCCTCATAGAGAAAGTTTGTCACATTCATTATTGTGTTGATTGACTATTGTCTGTACATCATTTCTTTCGAGTGTTATTATTATTATTATACTCATATTATGTGGTGCCATTGAATTTTACGCCAGAATTTTAACATTGTGGTTTGTTTTTTTTATTTGATTTGATTTGATTTTTCGTTGACCATCAGTTGTTTTTTTCTTATTTGGTCATTCTGTAAATAGTAAAAAAAAATATGTAACTTATTGTTGTTGTGTTTGATCTAAATTACTTTTTTACAAATCAGGAATAATAATTGAAATGTTCTTTCAGTACTATGTAACCAATGTGTATATACATATATATATATATATCTAAATAAATTAAAAACTAAATAGCTCAGTTTTTTTTTTTTACATCAGTCATTGTTTTTTTCCGAATCGAATTTAGATCAGTCAGTCAGATGAAACGTAGAACTTTGTACGTAAGTACATCAGTTCATGTTGCCATACCACATTAGCACAGAGATATAATTGTCAATTCAAATCCAATAGTAGAAGAGGTAGTAAAGGTATTAGAAGTAATCGAAGAGGTTAGGATTAGAAGATATTATTCAAGAAGTATGATTCAGTGAGATAAGTTTAGAAAGATAGAGATGATGAGGAATTTAGGAGGTTGGGGTTTGAGATAACACAAAGAGTGGATGCATCTGCGCCATTGAAAACGGTTTAGAACCATGTCATTTAAGGTCTCTAAACATCGATTATTATCATCTCGCGGACCCCAACCAAGCAGTCGACAACTACCGACATGGCTAAGTCCACTCGTCAATGACTTCATGGATTTCTGTCATGTTTTGGTTTGGCCGCCCCTAGCTTTCTTCCAACCTACTCCTACACTACAAAACAAAGCTCGTCGAGGCAGTCGGTGGTTAGGCATACGCAACACATGTCCCAACCACCTCGACTGATGAAGTTTCATTTCTTCATCTATTGATTCTTCTATGTAGACTGAAATAATTCATCGTTCTCAATGTTCGAGGCATCTTATATATATTGTTTTTCTTTTAAACTGGTTGTGGAGGTTGTTGAGTTTTTAATTGAAAACATGAATCTTTAACACGTGGAATCAGCAGTCACTGAATGGCGTATAGGATCTAAAATCACAACACACAAGGTTAGTTTAACACCTCACACCAAGAGAGAAACACGAAGTGGTTGTCATGGCACTCTTTTATTTGAAACTGAAATACGCGGGGTTTTTTACCAGGAATAGGGTGGGTAGTGTACCAATGTCTTATGAGTCATCCCGTAAGTTTAGAGCACTCAGGGCTTATTCTTCAGCTTCCAAAGCGTTTATGTTTGATCACCCTGAAATAGAAAGAAAACAGAACGAAATAGCGACATCATACATAGTGATTTTGACTCCGTTACAAATCGATCAATGTTAGACCACTACTAGAAACATAGAAGGACTGGACGGCGGTTTCATCCTATTTTTGGACTCATCAGTGGTGCATATTCACCAGCCTCTCTATTTTCATTGGAATTATGCTTATTTATTTGTGTGGATTTGATTGTGCACTACTTTTATCTAATCTACGAGGATGTGAAATTACAAACAAAGCATTGTACAGTATCAATCTATTTAACAAGTCTATGACGGGGTTTGCTTATGTTCTGACAGATGTGTATTTACTTACGCAACTGATATTAGCGACTTTGTTGTTTAAGTAGCTCCTCTTTCCACATTATATGATGCTAAACACACCAATCAACTGCCAAATGGGATGGTGAATAGCAGAGCAAAGTAGAAGACATATGATGCTAAACTCTTCATGTGCATTACTATTTCTAATTATCCGATTTATTATTTCTTTCATGTCTAAGCTTGACATATTGGCTTAGTGTTCTTGACCGTGTGTTTTTTGTAAGTATAAGGTATTACTAGCACTAATTGGTCACTTAGAAGTTGTATGCACGCAATGTGAGATTGTACTATACAGTGTAGGTTAAATTTGTTTCCTGGATATCACAGACATTATCATAGCATGTTATTGTTTATAAAAGAGGCCTGGTATGTTGAATCTAACAGTATTTCTGACGAGCGTGCTGAGATCCGTATTATTTTAGCTGTACTTACTTACTTACTTACGCCTGTTATCCCCAATGGAGCACAGGCCAACCACCAGTTTTCTCCAACCAACTCTGTCCTGGGCTTCCCTCTCCAATTCTGTCCAGTGTTTGTTCATTCCTCTCATATCTTTCTCTATTTCTCGGCGTAGTGTGTTCCTTGGCCTTCCTCTTTTCCTTTTGCCTTGAGGGTTCCATTGGAAGGCTTGTCTCGTGACGCAGTTAGGTGCTTTTCGTAGTGTGTCCTATCCACTTCCACCGCTTCTTCCTGATTTCCTCCTCCACTGGGATCTGGTTTGTTCTCTCTTACGAAATCCGGCCTGTTGAACTCGAAGTTGGGCGTCTACGAAGTCCTTCATTCTGTTTAACAATACCCTGTTGAAGACTTTGCCTGGTATTGAAAGAAGAGTGATGCCTCTGTAGTTCTCACACTTGCTCAGGTCGCCTTTCTTTGGTATTTTGATGAGGTATCCTTCTTTCCAATCTGATGGTACTTGTTCCTCATCCCAAATCTTCTTGAAGAGGATATGAAATATTTTCGCAGTTGCTTATACATCTGCTTTCATTGCCGCTGCTGGAATGTTGTCTGGTCCTGCTGCTTTGCCGCTCTTGATTTGTCTGATGGCTATACTGATCTCCTCAATCGTAGGTGCGCCAATATTACTTGGGAGGTCCTTGGATGCTGCTTCGATGTTGGGTGGGTTCAGTGGAGCTGGTCGATTCAATAGTTCCTGAAAGTGTTCTACCCGCCTATTTCGCTGTTGTTCAGTGTTGCTGATTACTTTTCCTTCCTTGCTTTTCACTGGTCGTTCTGGTTTACGATAGTTCCCGGCGAGCTTCTTTGTAGTTTCGTACAATTGTCTCAAGTTTCCTTCTCTTGCAGCCTTTTCCGCCGTCATTGCTAGATCTTCCACGTATTTTCGTTTGTCAGCTCTGATGCTCTTCTTCACTTCCCTGTTTGCTTCTGTGTATGCAGCTTGTGCGGTAACTTTCTCTGCTCTTGTTCGGCTGACGTTCACTGCTGCTTTCTTGTTCCTCCTTTCTTCAATTTTTGCAAGAGTATCAACAGAGATCCATTCCTTGTGATGGTACTTCTTGTGACCCAGAACTTCGTGACATGTTGAAGTGATTGCCTCCTTAATCCCTTTCCAATTGTTCTCCAATGTTGCGTCCTCTCCATTGTGTAGATCCTGAAAGGCCTGGAACCGATTGGTGAGGGCTATCTTGAATTCATTGAGTTTTACGGTATCCCGAAGAAAGGCCGTATTAAACTTGTGCGATGTTGTCTGCCCCGTTGTCCAGTGCTTCTTTAGTTTCAGTTTCATTTTGGCGATTAGCAAATGGTGATCTGAGGCTATATCAGCTCCTCTCTTGGTTCACAAATCCTCCATAGTCGTTCTGAACGTTTTGTTGATACAGATATGATCAATCTGGTTTTGAGCAGTGTGATCCGGTGAAATCCATGTGGCTTTGTGTATGCGTTTGTGCGGGAATATTGTGCCACCGAAGAAAAGTTTGTTGAAGGCACATAGGTTTGCAAATCTCTCACCGTTTTCGTTCCTTTCTCCCAGTCCATGTCGTCCCATGATGTCTCCATATCCAGTGTTGTTCATTCCAACCTTGGCATTCAGGTCTCCTTTACCCGGGCTTGGGACCGGCAGTAGCCCCGAAGGTTCTACTGGCGGAGTTATTATTTTAGCTGTAGCGATAGATACTTACTTATATTCAACCAAATATCGTTTATGACGATTAGTTGTATATGTGTCATTTTGATTATGCAGTGTTTTTGTAGCTTCATATTGTATCCCTGATAACTTTTGAGTTAATGTAATTACAGAGGAAAATAGCAGCATAATTTTCTTTGAATGCTCAAATGTTTTTAGTAAAAGCGTAATTGTTAACATTCCGGATGTAATATTAATCTTAGTTAAACAATATATGACGAATGCTTAGTTGAAATTTGAATATTTCAATTTCTTATCTTAATTATTGACTATTATTTCCTCGGATTGCATCATGATATATGTTCCTGATTGACCAGCTAGACAG
This sequence comes from Schistosoma turkestanicum, assembly GCA_944470395.2. NCBI lineage: Eukaryota > Metazoa > Platyhelminthes > Trematoda > Strigeidida > Schistosomatidae > Schistosoma > Schistosoma turkestanicum. The sequence goes on along the minus strand of OX103971.1, from coordinate 75,154,356 downwards.
AAAAAATTTACCGTTGGAACATATCGAACAAATTGAGATGATGGATTTTAGTTACTGCCAAAATTAAAGTAGTATAATTATTTCTCCGTTTGTTTATAAGTCGTCAGTTCGTCCTTTTGTCTTCCACCACATGTCGTCTGTTAGAAAGCGATGATGACTGAAACTTCGTAAAAGTAGGTTCATAGGTGATAAATTCTGTAAATTGAGATTAAAAGGATAAGTGTTTAATGGTCCGTGAATGAATAATTATTGAACTTAGTTTTACTATAATGATACACACCAGTGCTGTCGAACGATATTGGACACGTAGTAAGAGGTATCATATACATTTTTTAAAAGCTACTATAAACTGTGCTTTTGAACTCGATTAACATACTTCTACGTTATTTTAAACATTTTGTATCACTAGTGATTAAACTATTGCTAATTTAAGACCATAACGCTCTACACATGTGAATGGAAACGTGCAGAATTCTCGAAATTGTAAGTCAACAGACCTTTGAACCGCTTTAGTACATGGCGTTTTTATTGTTTATGAAGTAAGTTCAAGTTAACAGGTACATTGCAATCTTAGTAATCATTGTTAGAAATACCTTATAGCATCCTGAAACGTTGATACAACTGCGTTGGCCTATTATTTGTTCACCCAAAGCTAATGGTATATTAGAAGATTCAAGCTTTTTTCTGTTTGGAGCTTATTTTGATGAAATTATCTTTTTTATGAAGATCATTTATCTCATAGTAAATCCTGTTCTACTATTAATGAGATTCTCTTCAGTATATATGCCACATCAATTTTTCTTCCTTGGTTGTCGATTGCAAATGAAAGAGAACTCACTAAGCTATATAATAGTTGACGAATCATACAGCTAAGAGACTATTCGTTATACTTCAATTTGTTTTTACGTCTTATCTATAATATACTTCTAATTATATGTATCTTTAGAAAACATCAATCATACATCAATGTATTCCGAAAACTGTTAACTATTCTATTTAGTTACAGCTATACTATTTAATTACTACTGAGTAGTTTGAGTAGATTTAAC
>OX103971.1:74927196-75152807 GCA_944470395.2 Schistosoma turkestanicum | reverse complement strand
AAGAAAATTTTTAACTACAGATTAATTTTCTATTGATTGATACACAGATAATCATTAGTTAGTTAGTTAGTTAGTTCATTGATTGTTTTGAAGTTGAATTTCTAATGAAATGCATTATCATCACAAGATATCATCAGTTGACCTTAAACAAAAAAATTACCATAGTGATTTCTTAGTGTTTACCTTAAATTTTTAAAAAATTAAAAAAATAAACTGACATCACATTAATTTTCATAGTGTATACACACATAAATTTAGCTAGGACGATACGTATAAGCTGCACTTTATATATGTATGATAATTCATTTGTTTTACGATAAACTTTTCTAGAACAATCGTCTGTTTTGTTTTGTTTTTTGTTTGTTTTGGAAATGATGATGGAATTCATTGGACTACTTAAATGATGAAATAAGCAGTAATATATAAATTTTTGTACACTGTGTAGTGAAGGAGAACACAGGTGGGGCAACCGTATTTTTTTCAACCACAATTACAGAGTTACTCAGTAAAATAGGAAAACCATATCGTAAATCGTTCATTTGCAAAATATCAGTTCATCATATCGAACTGGACTGTTCCTGTTGCAAAACATCAATCCATTGTCACTATTCATGCGTTTCATACAAATTCCATTGTGTTCTCACTCTTCGTTTCTTGATCTTCCCCCATCTTCTGCTGCCAGACATTACGTTGACACTCACGTCATATACTACTTATAAGTAGTGCACACCACAAGTGTATATATAATGCGTTCTATTATTGTCTGTAAAATAATATTTTGTTCATATCTAGATATTCTCTAGTTTCTTAGTAAATTTTCAATTACTTACCAAAAAAAATGTGTCGTTTACTTGTTTAAATGTAATTTAGTGTTTCATTGTAAATTTTAAAAAAAAATTATTTTAATCTATAAAGAAAGTTAAATGATGGCTAGTAGTTAGAGTTCAGGCAGAGCATTTCTTCTTATTTGAGAATCACCATTTAGATGTTAGTTAGTTGGGGTTCAATTTATGTTCACTTTGTTACAATGGACATATGCTGTGTGTGCCTAACCACCGACTGACTCGTCGTGCTATATTTTGCGGTGTAGGAATAGGTTGGACGAAAGCTAGGGGCGGCCAAACCAAAACATGGCAGACATCCATGAAGTCATTGACAAGTGGACTGAGTCATATGGACTACCTGGTTGGGGTCCGCGAGATGTTAGTAATCGATGGTTAGAGACCATGAATGACACGGCTCAAAACCGTTTGCAATGGCGTAGGTGCATTCATTCTTTGTGTTCTCTCAAATCCCAAACTTCTTGATTCTTCATTACTTTATCTTTTTAAGTCTATTTCACTAGATTCTACTTCTTGAATAATAATATCTTCTAATCCTAATCTCTCTGAATACTGCTAATACCTTTACTACATCTACTACTATGGGATTTGAATTGACAATTACATCTCTGTGCTAATGTGTTATGGCAACATGAACTGATGTACGTACGTACGAAGTTCTACATTGCTTTTGATTGATTGATTGATAAATACACAACACGTTATTCACTGACAGAGGAGAATAATTCTATTTTCAATTTCTTTTTTTTTTTTTTAAAGTTATGAACGATACCATTGTTGATTTAAAAAATAAAGTTTCTACTATTATCCACATGAATCTCTTTGAGTAATATACATTTCATAACAAGTTGAAACACTTTAATACTTTTCATCAAATGACACCTTTTTCTAATTTTTGTTAAAAATTACGTCTAAATAATTTTTCTCTTAGTGACATAATCTAATTAAGGAATACTTCCATTGATATAAGAAAATACCATTAGCTACACAAACAGTCATCGTTTTGGTGTTTTGAAGTTATAGTCTCAATGTGAAGCCAGATATATATATATATATAACCTGCATATTCCTCAGCTTCGTTTATTACAAATTATTATCATACTGGTTAAGATGTTGGTTTTTTATGCAAATAATTAAGAAAATTCTTTACCTGTATATTATTACAGTGAGGTGTTTATGTTGACTTATTTGTCAGTATTACTCATAATCAATCTCATTAAAAGTATGTTTATTAACTACCTACTTACTACCTGGTAACTAAATCATCGGCTTATTTTGTTGTAATTTCAATGAGAGCTAATGTGGGGGTTAAAACTTCTAAAAACGGTATTAGAAGACTGGGTGTTTAATATTAAAACTTTATTATTATTATTATTATGATTATTATTCAATATGAAAATATTTCTGGTATGTTTTTTTGGCCTATTTTAAGAAGTTCTTACACTTTGTTCATATCGTACAAAAGTACATCATAGTACATATTAGTAGTAGTAAAGATATATTTTGCTTTAATATTCAATATTTGTAAGTGAATATGGTGTGGTAGTTGACAAAATGTTTCGTAGTAATTATACGTTTAGATTAGATAGAATGTATAATTTCTTGTTTTAAAAAGGATTCATTCATTGAAGTTAACTCTGTGTGTGGTATCCGATTATTTTTTGTTGACAAAATCTGACAGGTCAGCAGTAAAAATAAACTCTTAACAAAAAATAGCACTCAAAGTGTCATGTCGTTTTACTGTTGATGTTGTACAAGTCCCATCAATCAGTATCTTTCTTTATTTGTTCTTCCTGAATAGATTGCCTCGATATCGCTATATAGAATCATATATAAAGTCAAAGCTGTTTATAAACTCACAGAGGAATCTATGAAAATTATTCTCTTTTTTATTAACGGCTCGTCAGTTGGATTTACCTGCATCCTTAGGATTGATATTTTATACTACTGCTCAATCGTTTCATACAGTTTTTGCACAGTTTAGTGAATGTGTGTACTCAGTAGCTCAGTGAATGATGGTTAACTAATCACATACATACTCCTGTTACTCTTCGTAGAGCATAGGACGCTAAACAGAATTCTCGAGCCTACTTTATCTTGAGTTCTGCTTTCTAGGTCTAGCTAAGTGATGTTCTGTTTGTTAAAGTTCGCCTTTGATTTCCAGCTCAATGTGTTATTTCGTCTTTCGCTTTTCCTTTCGCCTCTTGGATTCCATATAAGAGCTTCTCTTGTGGTTCAGCTGGTGATCTCTTCAGTTATTTCTTTGTTTGACTTCAGAGCTTCAGCAGGCCTATTGTGTAGCCCAACTTCCTTATCACTTCTGATTTTTCATTATGGAGTTATGAGGGTTGTTGTCTAACAACAATCGACCGATTATTTCAATCACAATCTTGATTTGTCGGACTGTTGGTATATTAAAATCAAGTAGCAGGTCTGTGGGTGCTGATTGGGTGTCGGGTGGATTCAGTTAGACTGGTCTATTCAAGAGTTCTTCAAACTGCTAAACCTACAAGTTACTCTTGAGGCTCAGTCATCAGTTTATCCCGCTTGTTTTTGACCGGTCGTTCTGGTTGAGCAAGTTTCACTGTCACCTATAACCATTTTGTTGATGACGTATACACCTGCAAACATCTCACCGTTTTCATTTTTCTCTACCAGTCCATGTCCTCCCATCATATCTTCATATGCGGTGTTGTCTATTCCAACCCTACAGTTTAGGTCTCCCATCAGAATGTCCACTTCCTTTCCTGACGGTTTCTCTGCTATCGACTACAGACTCTCATCCATCTTATCTTCATCTTGTTCATTATTACAGTTGGTATGCGCACGGAATTGGTGCAGATATTCCATGGATCTATGCTCATTGTTGCTGTAGTTGTCAGTTTCCTGACTTCTAAGAAAATTTCGTTCTCACCATGTGTCGTCATAGCTCTTCCGAGTGAAGACCTTTCTACTACTAGTACATAGTTTAAATGTTTTTAATGAAATGCTCTTTTCAGTAGTTAATTTAACGCGATTGTTTTTTTCTGCTAAAGCGTTTCTAATATTATGGCTAATTGTCCGTCTTTATTCAGTATTCAGATCAACCGTATCATTAAATATGCTCAAGATGAGGTAATTGATTAAACAGTCTGTAACAAAGCTTTCGGTAATCGAACCTCATAATCAATATCATTGATATGGGATGCAGTTGCATCAACTAACCAGTTCCACAGAGATATCGCTACTAACCTTTATCCATCATCTCTAACAAATATATCAAATTTTATCTATGAATGTAGAGAGGAAAGAGTATTTATTTTATGCAAACATAACTTTTTTCCTTTCTTAGAATATAACAAGAAAAACTTTCGTTTTTTATTTAATCGTTTACTCTTTTCATGAAAAATCAATTTCTTCAACTTAAAATAAATAACCTTTCAAATGTTCACGCTTTTTGGTTTAAATAAAGATAAATGTATCCATCTATCTATTTAACCTCATTCTGAATGAACTAATTTTCAAGTTTATGCAACGATGTCACACTGTTTACTTTTAATTTTTACGATAAGTAGAATTTAGTGTATAAATGTTAATTTTATCAACGTTCAATGTACAATTAATTGCTCACATAAAACTTATCATAAGTGCTTCTTGTCATTGTATTTTACGTATATGTATGTTTTTAATATTTTACAAAAGTTATAATTGTTTACATACTACTGAAATCAATATACATGGAATTCTACAAAATATTTTGAGTAACTTTCTTTCGCTTTCTGATTATTTTGTAAAACTCTGAACCTTTTTATAGTCAGAGTTATTCTATGAAAATCCGTTACATTCTTCTACTTCAATATAAAAATGGTTCATTTATTTAATATTACTTACTTACTTATTTACTTACTTACTTACTTACGCCTGTTATCCCTCGTGGAGCATAGGCCTCCGACCAGCGTTCTCCAACATACTCTGTTCTGGGTTTTCATTTCCAATTCTAATCAGTTTCTGTTTATTCCCTTGATGTCGGTCTCCTGTTATCAGTATAATGAGTGCCTTGGCCTTCCTTTTGTCATTTTACCCTGAGGATTTCAAGCGAGAGCTTGTCTTGTGATGCAGTTGGATGTTTTCCTCGGTAAGTCCTATCCACTTCCAGAGTATTTTCCTCTGCTGGAATTTGGTTTGTTCTGCCCTTCAGTAGGCAGTTGTTGATGATGTCTGGTTAATAGATAAGCATTATCTTACATAAACAACTGTTCATTATCCATTATCTCGTGGATGGTGGCTTTTGTAGTTCTCCAAGTTTCCGCTTGATACGAGAGAACTATCTTGAGATTCGTATTGAAAATTCTGACTTTGATGTTGGTTGATAATTGATTTGAGTTTCAGATGTTCTTCAACTGAAGAAATGCTGCCCTTGCTTTGCCAATCCATGCCTTTACATCTGTGTCCGATCCACCTTGCCCATCAGCGATAATAGCCAGGTATATAGGTTTTCTTATCTTCCTAAGCTTCTCCATTAAGTGTTATTCATTCCATAGATGTTGTATTGTATTGGTTATTGTTCCCTCTAACAATGCGTTTGTAATATTTTTCTCCGAGCACAATCAAATATTTCTTTAAAATTACTAACAACTTTTCATTAAACTATCTTATGTATTTTTTGAAATTCATTTTCCACTTATAAAATCTAACCTGTTTGTTTACTGGATATAATCAGTAGTAAATCTCTGGTTGAACGCAGCTAACCGTTTTCAATAAACTAACTTATTTTCTAAACCTTACATCAATAAGCTTCGACAGTTTATGTAACAAACAGATATCTGAAATAAAAGACTTTTCACTGATATTTTAATATATCATTGAAATACTCATTGATGTGTTTCGTCAAAACATTCAGCAATCGACCAAAATAACTTGTCAGGTATAATTCCAAACTGCCTACCTCAGTTTAGGTAATAAATTTACATTAGAGTTATTACTAACCAGAGTGTGTATTCAAAAATAAGCATATCCATTCCTGCTAGAGAAATAAGTAACGTCACTTTATCTATGCACCGTTATATCTAGTATAAAAAAGAGATAAACACGAATTTACTCCTCAACTAATCATATATTTGTTTTACTGTAATCGATATTTCATCAGTATATGCAAACAAAAAACTAAATTTTGGTGATTTGATAACGTGTAGGTTATTGAAATAGATTTTGTTTGTTCCATCTCACTTCCATAACTATTTTATTTGTAGTTATCCGAGAAATATTTCTGATAAGTTTTGCTCAACAAACTCAACATCTGGTTTACTAGCTGCTTCTAATAACCCCTAAGCTAAAGCTTTGCAACAACTTGAACAAAGGGAATAGGCACAAAGGTAAAAAGCCAAAGACTGGTGATAATAATTTATTTATCGCTCAAATTAAATTAAATTTAGTTTAGGATTACTCCACTTACTCAGGTAATTTATTAACAGTTAGATTAACAGTCAACTCCGCCTAAAGCCCATCTGCGGTTACTGCCGGTCCCAAGCCTGGATAAAGGAGGAGCGTTGGGCATGCCATCCCATAAAAAACTAACTCGCTATAAAAACGCTAACCATAAAAATCAATTCAAACCCTCAATGCTCCTTTGGGGGTGACAGGAGTAAGTAAAAGTAAGTAAAGTAGATTAACAGTCAGATTTGTAGAAATTGAACAGAGTTTTATTTAACAATAAACATGCAACAACCTGATTATGTAAATACATATTTACCGTATTTTGTATTGAAGCATCTGTAATCATTAGAAAATGTAAATAAATGTCACACACAACTGAAAAAAAATAAACTTCATTTATCGTTCTTAGTACAACTGATCAGGCTATTACTTGATATGTCAATTACACTAGTATCATTTTCATCCTTATCAATGTTTTCATTATAGTAATTAATTTTAAGCAAAAAAACTATATTGTTTCAGTTTCGGGTTGTAGAGATCATTGAGTTTCATCGAATTATCAAATATTGAAAACGTGAAATCATTGAACGACCGTTTCACCCTATTATTATACTCCTCGACAGTACAGTACATATCTAATCTAGCAATTTTCAAAATCTCTCATGTTCAACTAAGCTGTTACTTTCAGCTAATTCATTCTAGCAAAGTTCAGTTGTCGTATGTTCTAGTGTTATACATCTTTAACAAGTGTAATCAGCAATCACTGAAGGGAGGAGAGGATCTAAAATCACAACACACACGGTTAGTTTAACACTTCACACCAAGAGAGAACACGAAGTGATTGCCACGGCACTCTTTTATTTGAAAATTAAATACGCGGGGTTTTTTACCAGGAATAGGGTGGGTAGTGTACCAAAGTCTAACGAGTCATCCTGTAAGTTTAGAGCACTCAGGGCTTGTTCTTCAGCTTCCAAAGCGTTTATGTTTGTTCGCCCTGAAATAGAAAGAAAACAGAACGGGTTAGCAATATCATACATAGTGATTTTGACTCCGTTACACATCATTATCATAGAAATATTAGATCGAAATATTATCAATGTATCATGGTTAATTAATCAACTCTCATTAATACAGCAGAAAGATTGTGGTTGATTAGTGGTCACGTTAAGAAGTATTTATCAGCTAACTTTTTTTTTCTTAAAATTTTTGTATGAAAAGGAATTTAGTTTTACAGCGGTTATAATTAATGTTTATTCATCTAAAATAATTTAACCTATTGAATATTTAACTAATAACTTGAATTCTATTATTTTACAGAAAATATAACAAAAAGTAAGGAAGAGATAATAGAGAGAGAGAGAGAGAGATAATGAAATTCTCTTAAGATTCAAAATAATTTAGAATAAAAATATTTAATATGTGTATCCAATTTATTTATAATGTATTTGTGTATAAAATAAGCTTATTTTAGTTAAATAAAATGTATTGTTTATTAATTTGTTCTAATGATGAATTTTGTTCATTTTTCAATAAATTAAAAATAATCTGAAGATATCATTGTGTTCATTTATCAATTATATATTGAATATTTTATTAAATGCGTAGGAGGAATATTAAAAGAGATAGCTAATAATAGTTTTGCTTGTATGAGTGAGATTTAGTCTTAACTGTTCAAGATTCCACTACTAAACTCTTTCTCAATCTTTTTTATTGTGAATAATAAGAGCTTGGACTTAACAGTGTCGATGTTGGTACATCTAGCCGACAGGTAACAAAAGGTATATTTTCAATTAGAGTTATGGATATTAGTGTTTTTACACACTGAAATCATCAAGCACTGAACGTCCGTTTCATCCTGGTATGGAACTCATCATCCATGACTCCTGCACCTCGCAGGATTCAAACCCAGTGCCTCGGGTCTTGTGTGCGAACGCCTAACCTCTGGACCATTGAGCCGGTGGCCAACGGTGTTAATATCTGAATCTGATTAATGTGGAGATTTTGCGCGACCTCACCTATTTGTCTTTGGTAGTTACTGCCTACACACGACATCGTTGAACTCCATTGGTCACATCTTGTCACTAGAACTCCGAGAATTTCCTCACACAGCTAGTCACTAGTGAGCATATTTTGAAAACCAAAGGAATGAAACACATATCACTGGCCGCAATCTATCTGTTATGGGTAACAGACTTGTTTAATTATAAACATTATGTTGCTAACAATGTATCAGTCTATGATTATACTTATCATACTAGGACTGGTTAGTGATTTTTTAGTAAGTTAATTTTCTACGGGATGGGGTAGCTAACCGCACGCCAAATCTTCCTCCTTCATCTGAGCTTCGGATCGGCCGTAGCCTCGGATAGGCTCCGGGCAGGCAGCTCACAGACTCGTTCAAAGTAAAGACCGGTTTCAGCTAAGGTTGCTTACTATCAACCATTTTCTCTCTTCCTATGAAAAGACGAAGCCCAAGGTACACATTACGCCAAGAAATGAAGACAGATTTGAGAAGAATGAACAACGATTGAACAGAACTAGAAAGCAAGGCTCAGGACAGAGTAGGTTGGAGAATACTGGTCAGCAGCCTTTGGTCCATTAGGGGTTACAGCAGTAAGTAAGTAAGTGATTTTTACGGGATGGGGTTGGTAACCCGATGCCTAACCCCCTGCTTCATCCAAACTTGGGGCCGGCAGTAGCCACAAAGGGGATTCAGGTTGGAGAACGCTGATCGGTGGCCTATGCTGCATAAGAGGTAACAGACGTAATTAATCAATTATACTGTCTGGTTAACAAACCTAAGCAGATTTTTTTCAGTGTAATGAACCACAGTAAATTACCGTAACACAGTGTTGCACAAGTTATTTCGCTAATTACCCGAAAATATAGTTGCATATGTTGACACTTAAAGATTTTCACTCTTTTTTTCTTATAGAATATAATAATTGATTGCAAGTGTGTTTACTTTTTATTCAGATGAAAGTTTGAACACTTTCGATGTCAGAAGACACAGACAGCATCTCAGTAAGGCTAGCTTTTATTTTGTTCAACGAATTGAAGTCGTAACAACAATAAAACAACAAAGCAAACAGTAAATTGGCTACCACATTCTAGTTAGATGATAATCCAAACTCCGGAAATTGTATTCATGCCAAATGAAGAATAACATAGGCTAACTATCTCTTTATGTCGTTAGAAAGTAACCATTTACATAATAGAAGAGAATATAAACAAATCTAAGTAATAACATGCTTTTTCACAAATATTGAACTTTGTTAAAAATTAAATCAAATCTAGTTTTGGATGATCATTTTATGAATCTTCAATAATTATTTATAATGTATTTGTCATTTTCATGATTTCTAACTATTTACAAGGTCAAATACCACTTCTATGTTAAGTGTTTGTTAGTTAAAATATTCTAATTCAGCGTAACATTTTATGCTAAAGAACTTTTAAGAGAGACAGAAAAAACAACCCCTTAACACCGTAATTTTCTTTTCTACAGTTGACTTACTTTGTGATAAAGTAAAGTGAATTTGTGAATTGGTGTTAGTGAAATTGAATGATTTACGAGTACAAGTATAGTCAAGATGAAAAGGCATGACAATACAATGATTGCACAGATTTTGAGTGAGTGACATATCTTTTTGGTTAACCTTATGTGAACTAAAAACAACAACATTGTTCTGTTATTTTATGAAGAGAGAGAGAGAGAGAGTAGAATCAGAAATTTATTTGTCATTTATTACACATAAATATTATCAAGTATTTATTTAAAACTTTGAAGTGACTGTAAGTCACTTGACTTTAATTTGACCATATACTAATGTGAGCAAAACTGACTTTATGGTATAAAGAATAGTCAGTATGAGATGTAACAAATTAAAAAATATTTTAAATCAATACGGTGAATAAAAGATTTCTTGTGATCAAACTACTGATCGTTTTTCTTGTAGGGTTGGAATGGACAACACCGCGTATGAAGATATGATAGGATATAGGATAACATGAACTGGTAGAGAGGAACGTAAACGGTGAGATTTTTGCAAGCGTATACGTCATCAACAAAATGGTTATAGGTGAAATCATATTCTACTCACAAACATATACACAAACCTATACGTATCGCACATGAACCCACAACAGGGTACCACATCCGCTAAAACTGCAACTACAATATGTTCGGATAGACCAGAGAAGAAGTGTGAAAAAAGGCGTAGCTGATACTGCTTCATATCACAATCCGATAGTGTTAAAGATGAGAATGGAGCTGGTGAAGCACTGGACAACTGGATAAATATTATCACTCGAGTTTACTGTAGTCTTTTGGTGAGGAACTAGCAAACTCAACGCATTCAATATATTTCTCAACAATACGCCTTCGGGCTTACGAGATTGACTTGAAAGAGAATGAGAAAACGAAGAATCCACGATGTTGAACAACTGACTGCTCTGCGATGGTCAAAAGAGGACTTTTGTCCTTTTTTGCAGACTGGGACAATAAGGGACTGAGACCAGTGAGATGGGAATACGTCCGGTTCCTAGATTCTACCTAACATCTCAATCAATCTAACTGCTAAAATTGAACCACCATCCTTAAAAACCTCAGGAGTTGGCCAATCTCTCTTGGTTCAGATTTCCTAAAGCCTTTTCGACTTCAGAAAGACTCGGAGGACATACATCGATTTACCTTTCAGTATAACTGGTGACCGTGGGCAACCGAAGTATGGATGAAGACTAGTTGAATTGATCATTGAAGTGTTCTGTTTATCGATCCAATCTCCTTAGTTGAGAATGAATTATAAGCCCATCCTTTTATGAGATATTTTCGTTAACAAATGGATGCCAAGTATCAGTCTCCTTGATAAGGCAGAACAGTTGTCTACAGTTTCCTATCATCTCTGCCCTTTAAATCTCTACCAGCCACTGTTCGCGATCGTTGAGTATGCATTTAATCAGCGAGCGCTAAGCTGACTCCGCTCCTTATCGTACTTTTAGCCAGGTGGGACGAGTTTCCGAGCATCTGTTAGTTCGTTAGATGCTACTGAGAACTGTCGCATCTACCTGACCTTATGATTTACCTTGCTCAAAGAGATCCATGCTGTTTCCACAGTTTTGAATAACATAACACTCTACGTTCACGTGGGCATTACTTACATCGCTACCTAACTGTTTTTATAATTGTTCCAGAAATATATTCTTAATTTTGTTATCCCTAAATGGCGGTTTATTTGCGGTGTCTCTCCAACGTCCAGTAAAGCGCAAACGAATAAACGATCGCCACAGAAAAAGATGCTTCAGAATGAGCAGGATTCTTTAATGCAGCCTTTTCACCGATGGCTTAAAACACTCAACTATCTTACCAACATTTAAAATAATAACCTGATATACGAAAAATATCAAGAGTACAGTAATGCGGTTGTGGCATTTCTTGACTAGAAATCGTTTGATTACAGAACATGAGTCGTTCTAATTACTTTCTGTATAAAACTAGCTTATTTCGAAATCACTTCGACGTTTTTATCAGTTACAATACTACCCCACACAATAAATCGATGCCAATCTGATTATCTTCACGTTCAAATACTAATTAATACAACTGTGGATTGCATTCTTCATAAACAAATATTAATTATTTGTGTGAATCCAGTCAATTAAATAAACTCGCTCAAAATATTCGGAAAAAAAATTGAATGAAAATGTATTTCTAAGGTGTTCTACACATTATCATTCATTTCTATAAGAATGACAGTACTAATGATTGATGTTTTATTGATTGTTTGTTCGTCCAATCAATTTCATCTCGCTTACATACACCATTGTTGTATGAGTGAAATCGTTGAAACAGAAAGAACACACATATTTCATTATCGATTTATCTGATGCAGTTGAAAATGCACAACAGATTTCATGTGATGTTTATGAATGAGCTAAGTCACAAGTGTCAATGATTTTCAGATATGTAAGAGAGAATGAGGCCTCTGTAATTTACAAATGGGCGTTTTCATAAAGAAATATTGCAAACAATGAAATATGAAGTTGACCGATTAACGATGCTTAAATACAACCATTTCATATCAAAGCTGTCATACTTTCATCTACTGAACAATCTTTTATCATGGATTTACAGGAATGGTAAATTTTCATGTATACAGAAGAAAATGTATGAATCTTTCGATAGACCAAAACGTGATAGATTAATGCAACTTTCTAATAAGAGACTAGAAACACTAAGTTGTATAAAAGATACCAAAATAATCTGTCGGTGACCATCATTGTCTGGTGACTGTTGCAAATTGGTAATAATCAGTCAGCCGTTCTCCATTCATGACTCTTCAGTCTAGTTGATTGTTGGAATTCCATGTGATCTAAAGTATCTCTTCAGGCACACCACTAAGTCTGAGAAGTTTCCACAGTTTTCTCCTGTCCATGCTGTTTATTGTTTTTCTCACGGTGAAGGAAGTTATCTCGGAATGACGAGTCCCATTTAATTGATTGTTTCACAATGATCTGCAATGTCATGACTTAGTCGTCACACCGTTGATCCTTACAAAATCCAGTCTGTCAATCCCGAAGTTAGGCAACTACCCAGTCATTCAGTCAGTTCAATAACCGTCTGTTGAGGAGGTTTGCTAGCACTCATTGTACTGTGATGCCTCTGTAATTTTCACACTTGCAAATATATCCTTAATAGTATCTCCATGAGGTGTCTTCGTTTCCAAACTGTTGGTACTTGTTCATCCTCCCGAATCTTGTGGATGAGTGTGTGGTGCACCTTTGCAGTTACTTGTTTATCTGATTCCAGTGTCTCAGCAGGTATATTGTGCGGCTCAGGTTCGCTACGACTTTTAATCTGTTGGATGGAGAAATTAATTTCTTCAGCTGTTGTTGGGGTGATCTGTGTGTGCTAGTTTGATGTTGGGTGGATAGAGTGAGTTATGTCTATTTATGAGTTCTTCCAGTTGCTCAAACTAAGTGTTCCGTTCATTTCGGATCTCAGTTGTTGACTTATCTACCTTGTTCTTGATCAGTCCTTCCGCTCCTATTTATTTCACGGTCAGTGTTTTCGATCTATCATGTAGTCGTCTCGTACTACTCTAACCTGCAGCTTTATCCACTACCTGGTCGTCTAAATGTTTCCTCCGATTAAGTCTAAAGCCTCTGTTCAGTTGATTGTTTACTTCTGTGGGTTGGATCCGTGCCCTGAATTACTCTAATCTTGTTATCGAGTACCTACTTACTTACTCACTTACTAACTTACACCTGTTACCTCTAATGAAGCAAAGACCATCGACTAGCATTCTCCAACCTACTCTTTCCTGTGCCTTACTTTCCAGTTCCATTGAAATACTGTTCATCCTTTTCATATCTGTCTCCAATTCTTGCTGTATTTTGTTCATTAGTCTACCTCTTTCCATTTCGTCTTGAGGATTTCAATTTTGTGTTTGCCCGACGACGCAGTTGATTGATTTCCACAATGTGTCCTATCCAGCACTTCTTCTTGATTTATTACTCCACTAGAATCTGGTTTCTTTTCCTCCACAACACGTTACGGCTGATAGTGTTTGGCTAACAGAGTGGAAATATCTTGCGTATCGTAAAATTGTCTAAAGTTTCCTTCTTTTTCAGCCTTTACCGTCGTCATACTTAGATCTTCCACATATATACGATTCTCAGCTTCGATGCTCCAGTTCACTTGCTTGTTTGCTTCTGTGTATTTAGTTTCCGCCTTGACGTTCTTCACTCTTGTTCATCTAATGTTAAATTCTTTCTCCTTGTTCTTTCCTTCTTAAATTTTATCAA
Source organism: Schistosoma turkestanicum (assembly GCA_944470395.2). Lineage (NCBI taxonomy): Eukaryota > Metazoa > Platyhelminthes > Trematoda > Strigeidida > Schistosomatidae > Schistosoma > Schistosoma turkestanicum. The sequence goes on along the minus strand of OX103971.1, from coordinate 75,138,747 downwards.
GAGTACCAAAAGAGATCCATTGCTAGTGATGGTGCGTGTTGTCATCCAGAAGCTCATGATATGTTGAAGTGATTACTTAGTTGACCTCTTTATGTTTGTTCTCTATGGTAGTTTTCTCTCCATTGAGTAGATCATGAAACGCCAGAAACCCATTGTTGAGGGCTATGTCGAATTAGTTGCGTTTGCCACTATCTCGAGAGATGGCCTGTTTAACTTTTGTGCTGTTGTCTGTCACGTTGTCCAGTGCTTCTTGAGATTTATCTTCATGTCGGCTACCACCACTGATGGTTACATGATACCTACATATTTGATGTTGTCCATCCCAACCTTGGCGTTCGAGTTCTACATCAGAATGGTGAGATTCTTTCCTGTGCTCTTCTCAATGATTGACTGCAGCCTCCTATGGAATTTATCCTAATCACCTTGATTGACATCGTCCGTAAGCGTGCGTATGTATGTACATATATTTGTTTGTATGTATAAATCTAAATATATGTTTATATGTGCATATAATATATGTATACACATATATATTCTGTTTGAAGCCATGCTACTAAATGCTTTCACTTTCTTCTTCATTGAATGCTTAATAAGGTCATATTCACGATGAGCTTTGTGATATAAATAGTGTCGTTTTTGGCAACACAAATTTATGATTGCATAGTATCGTGATAGTAGTAATCGGTAAGTGACTGCCACTCAACTTAATGCAGAATAAATTTTAATTTTATTCTTTTAGAAAACAAAAATGACTGAACGTAAAGCAGTAATCAAAAGTAGTGATATGCTTGAGCATATGCAACAAGAAGCTGTTGATTTGGCAACAGAAGCTTATGAAAAATACACCATTGAAAAAGATATTGCAGCTTATATAAAGAAAGAATTCGATAAAAAATTCAATCCTACATGGCATTGTATTGTTGGAAGAAATTTTGGAAGGTGAGTAATATGATATATATATATATATATATATAATTGTGGTTGACCAGATTTTATATATTGAACAGAAAAGAAATAGCTTGATTGTTAAGATATTGAATATTCAAACCAAGAAATTTAATTCACACTCAAAAACTTTGTAAACAAAGTGAAATTATCAATGACGACAAATCATCATGAGATTCATAGTTTTAGAGTTGTTTAACTTGGTAAAATAAAATACACAAGGATTTGTGATTCTTCTCATTTCAGTGATATGTTTAATACTAACAATGAAATCCATTGCACCATTCATTATAATTATTCATTACTTCAGTGATGTAATCATTTTCGAAAGCCTAATGAAATGTACTAATTTAGCGATTCTCTGAAGTTTCCTACTTTATTTCATGTGAATAATATATTAGCAATTTCTGGATCAATAGATTTGTAAGAATTTCTTGTATTGAAATTTACTTGCATGTTGTTTTACTAAACTTTTTTTTTACATTTCTCCATTGATATTTCAGTTATGTAACACATGAGACGTCACATTTTATCTACTTTTATATGGGAAACGCAGCGATTCTTCTCTTCAAATCTGGTTAGTTAATTCAATGCACAGAACAGAGATCAAGTTCAAGATTAATATGTCATTGTAAATCCAAATAAAATATTTTTAAAAAAACAGATGGGTTTTTTTTTTCATTTTCTGCACACAAAATACCATTTTCTGCTGTACTCATCAATTGCCCAATGTAACTGTATAAAAATTATTAGTGGGGAAAAACAACATAGGTTGGATACAAACTGCAAAACAGGACACATTGAACACATTGAATAGTTTTGAATTTCGTTTTTTTTTTTAACTGGTTGACCTAGTGTCAAAATACTCGCAATCTATTTTCATTTGTGTATTCTAATATAACAACTTTCTTTCATGAGAAAATAATGAGACTCAGCAATGTGAGTAAACAAAACAAATAAATAGGTATTCCATATTGAACAAAATACTTGTTTCTTCATCGAGTTATGATGAATCGATTTATTTTCGAATGGGTAGAATCATTCGAATTTCTATTTGCGACTGAAATTGTGTAGGAAATTACAGTTCGTATTTTATGTTATGTTCGTTGTGGAGCTCAACATTTTGTGGTTGAGGTGATTGCGTTAAGTTCCATGTAGAGGCTCAACAATTCTTAGTGGCTGCACTGAATTCGAAGTACAGCTCACGATATGACTCCGTATTTATGCAAAGTCGAATATGCTATCCATTATATCTCCAATTTCGTTTCCGTATGTCATAATTACGCGAAACCCGTTTATGCGACAGCGATAATCAGGAGCCAAAAACGGAATCGATTTCATGAGTTGGTTTAAAGCAATCTTCCATGCATTCATTTGAACAGACAGTTAAGAATAGAAAGAATACAAACAGAGCGAAACGAAGTGTAAAAGGAAAGTGAGACAGCTGCATGCGATAAAGCATGATTCAGTATTTATACCGAGATAATATAAGACAGATATGTAATAAGCAGAGTAAGCGGTACACACGCACACACATTCTACAGTGGATTCAATCAAGATAAAAGCAAATAGTTGACATGGTCATAAGATGAGGGAATAGAAACTCGACAGAACCTCGACTGAAAAGCAGACGCACTGAAGTATTTCATCATAGATAATTTTCGAATTGTATTTTGATCATGAATTTATGTCGTCAGTCTTACTCACTAATATTGTGAAAACGTTATCACGGTACAAATATATAAACAAGACAACTCATAGATAGATAGAAATGTGTAAATTAATAGAATTCATCACGATTTCAAAGCACATCTTACACTGATATTCTGTACATTTCAATCGATTGATGTGATTAGAGTTGATAAAACACTTTTGAATTCCATGTCAAATAATTCGGAGACATCATCAAAACAATTTGCGAGACGTCGACTCACATACTGACTAATGAGTGAACGTTTGGAGTAAACTTATGTTCATCAGAACAAATGAATTCATAAATAATGACGTTTATTTTATTCAGTCACTTGTTCCTGATAGTCTTAAACGTCTAACCAAATTTAAGAAATATATCATCTTTAATAAATGAATGTGTATATCTCAGCTGTACAAGCATGTTGTGGTTGAAGAATCGGAAGTTGACAAGAAAGTTAATGTTCTTCTTTCGATTAAATGACGAAGAAATATTTTGTCAATAAGAACAAACAACAGGAATGATGATGACTAAAACAACTCACTCTAAAAGTTGAACCGTAAGTTAAAACTGTATACCTAAACACCAAGGGTTAAAAAACAGTTAAACGAAAGTGTACATACAACTGAGAAATACAGTCTTGATGACAATAGCTAGTTGGATAAATATCACAAAAGATAACGAAATATTAGCAAACATGTTGACTATAATTATAGCCAGTGCAATCACTCGTCAATAAGCTGAGACACTAATTCAATATATATGTGACATGCTGGACATTTCTGAGCTACACTCATATATATTACAACAATGTAGTTATCCTGACTCTACTCTACTCTCTATCAAACATTAATGTATTCAGTGATTCAGCTGAACCCATTGTTGCGTAGTCACTTAATTGACATATGAGGATTTTTATGATTAATAGATTTGTCATGACGATTTGAGATTAGACACTGCAATCCATATCACACTATATCGGTGTATGGTAGCTTTCATAGGACATGGTCATATTTAGGCATCAGAAATTGTTCAACTTGACATTTCATAGTTTGCAATATTTCTTTCTGATTACATCCAGTTGTCAATTATAGAGGTTTCATGTTCTCGCATCTATTTGAAAATCATTGACACTTGTGACTTAGCTTGCAGTGAGTCATTCAATGTCTAGCTCACATGAATTTTCCCACTTGTCTTTTGACCTTGTCAATTTTATGGTGTGTCAACACATCGTGTTCACCAGATTTTAGACCGTCAAGTGCATCTTAGTAACCATTATCTCGACGAGATATAATGAAGACTAAAAACACGTTGAATATTGAGTATCACGAGACTAGTGATATCTTGCACACCAAAAACTCATTCATAAACATCACATGAAATCTGTTGTGCATTTTCAACTGCATCAGATAAATCGATAATGAAATATGTGTGTTCTTTCTGTTTCAACGATTTCACTCATACAACAATGGTGTATGTAAGCGAGATGAAATTGATTGGACGAACAAACAATCAATAAAACATCAATCATTAGTACTGTCATTCTTATAGAAATGAATGATAATGTGTAGAACACCTTAGAAATACATTTTCATTCACTTTTTTTTCCGAATATTTTGAGCGAGTTTATTTAATTGACTGGATTCACACAAATAATGAATATTTGTTTATGAAGAATGCAATCCACAGTTGTATTAATTAGTGTTTGAACGTGAAGATAATCAGATTGGCATCGATTTATTGTGTGTTGTGTCATTCATCAATCTGTGAGGTAGTATTGTAGCTGATAAAAAAGTCGAAGTGACTTCGAAATATTTTAGTTTTATGCAGAAAGTAATTTGAAAAATGCATGTACCGTAATTAAACGATTACCATAGAAGAAATGCCACAACTGCATTTCATACACACTACTGATGAAAGCATGATTCACTTCAAAATGATTGTATGATTACAAACACGAAATATATAGAAATCTTCATTTTAATCGTTGTTGACTGACTGAAGATTAGTCGTCCACATCATGAAGATCAGTGCTGACGCCAATATCGAAGATTTGTAAAACGAACAGTATATAGCTAGCTGTTCAGAGGACTGATATGCCTGTCACTTGCTTGTTTGCTTCTGTGTATTCAGATTGCTCCTTGACGTTCTTCATTCTTGTTCATCTGATGTTAAATGCTTTCTCCTTGTTCTTTCCTTCTTAAATTTTATCAAGATTACCAACAGAGATCCATTGTTAGTGATGGTGCGTGTTATCACCCAGAACCTCCTGACATGTTGAAGTGATTGTCTCCTTCATCCCTTTTCAATTGATCTCTATGATATTTTTTTTCCATCGAGTATATCGTACATAGCCTGGAACCTAATGCTGAGGTCTATCTTGAATTCGTTGAGCTTTCCAGTATCCCGAAGAACGGTTTATTAAAATTTTGTTATATTTACCTCTCTTTTGTCCAGCGTTTCTTGATTTTCAGTTTCATTTTGGCAACCATCGTGTGGTGATCTGAGTATATATCAGCTCCTCTCTTGGTTCTCACATCCTCCATGGTTCTTCCGAACTTTCTACTGGTGGAAATATGGTCAATTTGACTCTCAGTAGTGTGACCCAGTCAAGTCAAAGTAGCTTTGTATATGCATTTGTGTGGGAATATTATGCCACCGATGACCAGTTTGTTGAAGGCACATAGGTTTGCAAACTTCTCACCGTTTTCTTTATTTTCTGCAAGTTCATGTCGTACCATGTTGTCTTCATATCCAGTGTTATCCATGCCAATGTTGGCATTTAGGTCCCCATCGTCAAATCCTTTGATGAACATCTGTTGACGACTGACTGCAGCCTTTCTTATAATTGATCTCTAACGTCGTCATTGTAGTCGTTAGTATATGCGCAGCATTGGATGACGTTCATTGTAATGTCCTCTTTCTTTGTTTTGCTGGATGCTTTAATGATCCGGTGTCCAGTTTGTTTGTTTGGAAAGCATCTGTGCCACTCTTTGTGTATGAGAAGCATTTTCTTCTTCATTACCAGAGTATAACAGCAGTTCCCCTGAAGCTAGTCTGAGTTGTCCTACCTACGTCCAATGCGTTGTATTGATTCCAAGCACCTTCAGGTTATATCTTTTCATTTCTGCAGCAACTTAAAATAGTCTCCCAGTCTCCCACAATGTTTAAACGTTACACGTACCTAAAAGAATGGTTACTCTAGTTACAGGAAGAGGCAACGTCCTCGTAATTTCCAAAGGAAATCGGCTTTTATCATGAGTCGTCATAATTCTTCTGAAAGAAGGCATTCTATTTCCCGGGGCAGAGTTAAGTTGGTTTGAATTTTGTTTTGTGATTAGCTTTTTTAGCAAGTTAGTCTTTTTTGGGATGGGGTCGAGAACCCCCCGCCCAGCACTCCTCCTCTTCCGGGGTTTAGGGACCGACGATAGCCTTTGAGGTGCTCCAGGTGGAGCAACCCATGGTGTTCGCATATAAAGAGAAATAAAACAGTCAGTCTAAAGCTTTAGGTAATGGTTGCAAGGTCATAGAGGAGGTTGTTTCGACCATAATCATTCAGATATATATTTCTTAAATTTGGTGAGACGTTTAAGACTATCAGGAACAAGTGACTGAATAAAATAAACGTCATTATTTACGAATTCATTTGTTCTGATGAACATAAGTTTACTCCAAACGTTCACTCATGAGTCAATATGTGAGTCGACGTCTCGCAAACTGTTTTGATGATGTCTCCGAATTATTTGACATGGAATGCAAGAGGGTTTTGTCAACTCTATTTTTTCCTACATTAGTCACAGAATATCAGTGTAAGATGTGCTTTGAAATCGTGATGAATCCTATTAATTTACACATTTCTATCTATCTATGAGTTGTCTTGTTTATATATTTGTACCGTGATAACGTTTTCACAATATTAGTGAGTAAGACTGACGACATAAATTCATGATCAAAATACAATTCGAAAATTATCTATGATGAAATACTTCAGTGCGTCTGCTTTTCAGTCGAGGTTCTGTCGAGTTTCTATTCCCTCATCTTATGACCATGTCAACTATTTGCTTTTATCTTGATTGAATCCATTGTAGAATGTGTGTGCGTGTGTACCGCTTACTCTGCTTATTACATATCTGTCTTATATTATCTCGGTATAAATACTGAATCATGCTTTATCGCATGCAGTTGTCTCACTTTCCTTTTACACTTCGTTTCGCTCTGTTTGTATTCTTTCTATTCTTAACTGTCTGTTCAAATGAATGCATGAAACCGATTTCGTATTTGGATTCTGAACTGACAATTACATCTCTGTGCTAATGTGGTATAATAACATGTACTGAATAATGTACGTACATTGACATTGACTGATTGATTATCGCCGTCGCACAAACGGTTTTCGCCTAAGTATGACATACGGGGAGATTTATTCGATAGCATATTCGATTTTCTATTAATATAGAGTCATACCGTGAGCCCTACTTCGAATTCAGTGCAGCCACTAAGAATTGGTGTGCCTCTACATGGAACCCTAACACAATCACCTCGACGACCAACATAACGCAGCTAAACTAACACACGAACAACTTTGATTATCTACCATATTTTCATTCGCAACTCTAGGCGATTGAATTAAAAAATAAGCCCATCCACAAATAGATATTTCATGACAAAATGTTTTAAAAAGTAAACAAATTTCTTTTCTCTATAAATAACTGTTTATTTATTGTATAATTTACTCATAATGCAAATGATGTTCTATTATTGATTTGTTATATAAAAAAAAGGCAGAACATTTAAAGTACACAAACTGAAACGCACTTAGTGGATCAACCCATGTTGTTTTCGCTATGTATATATTTTTTTAGGTTTTGTACAATAAAAGTTAGAAAATAGTAAATTTCTTTTTTTTTTGTTGTTGTTCAAGCATATTACTGTTTTTGTTTTTTTTTTCTGTTGAAATTTGAAATTCTATATCATTGTGCATTAATGAATAATGTTAACCAGATTTGAAGAGAAGAAATGCTACTTGTCCCAAATAAAAATAGATGAAATGTTTCGTTTCATGTGTTACGTAACTGTAATAACCAAAGGAGAAAAAAATAAGGGAGAGGAAAAAAGAGAAACATTTAGTCAGCAACATAGAATTAAAAGTCCACTGAATTCACTAGTCTGACAACAGGTCTATCATTGAAAAACATTATTTTTTTTCTTTGTTCAAATACTTAATGAAGAACCTAGTTGAAAACCAGCAGACATTTTGGACTGATCATTGTTTATCATGATGTTTAACAATAATCCACCTTGTTAATTTTAGAGAGATTATGAGAAAAATGCTTTTCACTATGCTTTAAGAAATTATTACATAACTAAAGTCATGAATAATGATAATGAATGATGCATTTGGATTTCATTGTTTTTTATCATTGAAATGTCAAAAATAACAAATTAGCAAATTGTTCTGTCACAATCAATTGAGTTCTAACGACTACAGACTCATTCATGAACTAATTAAGATATGCAGACTGATAAATATTGTTTTTAATTTGTGAATTGAGTTAAGTTGAGTTAAGATGTTGTCTGCATGTTCATCAAAGCTTCTTATAATTAAATTGAACGGTATCTAATTAACCCAATACATATATATATATCTATATTTTTCAGTTGGAGTTATGTAGATTAGTGTTTTTACACATATGAAATCATCAATCAATCATTGTTAGACCACCATTAGAAACTAGGAAACACTGGACGGCTGTTTCTTCCTGGTATGGGACTCATCAGTGGCAGTGTGCATCCACGACCCCTGCACCTTGCAGGACTCGAACACGGGCCCTTCGGTATTGTGAGCGAACGCCTAACCATTGGACCGCTGGGTCGGCGGCATCCAACGGTGTTAATGTCTAACTCTGACTGATCTACGGATTTTGCGCCACCTCACCCATATATACATTTACATAAATATATGTCAAGGTTATTATTTATACATCAACAACAAAATGTATCACATCGATTACTAACTCACCTTCCAAAATTTCTTCCAACAATACAATGCCATGTAGGATTGTATTTCTTGTCAAATTCTTTTTTCACAAAAGCTGCAATATCTTTTTCAATATTGTATTTTTCCAGAGCTTGTGTAGCACAATCTACAGCATCTTGTTGCATATCTTCTGACATATCAGCATTTTTGATTACTGCTTTTGTTTCAGACATAATTGTTTCCTGTAAAAAATATATTCAAATTGTAAAAACTGTAATACGTTTAAATTGAGTAACAGTCACGTACCGATTACTTTCACGATTCACAATTCAATGGCAAATTTTCTCTGTCTCAAAACAACACTATTTATATCATTAAGCGTATGGTAATGGTGACCTTATATAAAATTACAATAAAGAGAATAGTGAAGAAATTTAGTACCATGGCTTCAATTATACTATGTGTGTAGGCATAAACTTATAGATATGCATACAGATATATACATATATTCATATATGTACATATAAACTTAGAATATTTAATTCTCTACACCTTTTTATCAAACAATAAAGACAATAGAATATATTGTGTGTGTAAATTCGCACTTGGATAAATTAATTAGGTGCAGTAAAACAAACGCAAAAAAAAAGCAATGAGAACATCGATGTGTTGCACAATGATGTTTGGTACACTCACTCACTCACAAAGAGAGACACACACATCTAAAACACGTTTCATAGTTGATGCTAAAAATTTAATTGGCTCACAAAAACAATTTGGACGTTTTTATTGATATCAGGCTATCAGTGTCATAACAATTGAAATAATAACAAAATATTCAAACGTAATAATAATAATAATAATAATAATAATAATAATCATTAAAGGAAAATAAAAACAGATCTTTTATTCAAATGTCATTTTTTTGTAATAAAATTCTGAAAAGTGAATTTTTTTTCTGATTACCTTAAAATAAATAGCATAATAATAATAATAATGAGCATTTGTCTTTACGCTTTAAAAGTTCAAATTTACTAAATTTTTTGATAAGATTTTTTTCAGTACATAGGCATCATAATTTGTAGGTTCGAAATTGAGGTTCAGAATGAGGAATAACTGTCTAAGTAGGTAGTTTAGATAGGCGCTGTTGCCCAGTTGAAATCCAAAACAAGTGATTTGGATAAATAACACTTCTAGTATTCATCATAAATATAAATGTACATCATTACTTAAACAAATATTACCACTCAGTTATTGTTCAGTTAACCAAATCCATAGAAGATAACTGATATTCTATCACTCCTGGATAGATCAGATTCGTTCGACAGATAATATTTGGTTACTTTATAACACAGAGTGTTTCTTATTCTGGGAGGGTGCTCCAATTCACAATCAAAATGCACAATTCCAGTCGAAACAAGCAATTGACACAATCAAAAGAGGAACAAATCAATATGGCTGTCGCCATGACTAAGTATCAGCTTAAACAACATAAATGCAATTCAGAAAGAAACACAGAAACTCAGTGAGGGCAAAAGAAATATAAACTATAATAAAATACAAATATTATCATCTCAAATGGAATCTGACAGACTAAAACAAATGTTCAACTGAAGGAATCGATGAGGACGAATTACAAATGTATACATGGAGGGATTTTCACAAACAAAGCCTTCAAAAATGGATCTCGGATAATCTGCTATGAAAGTGATTCTATTGAGAAAGATAGGGAACATTGTAATTGTTCATTCTATATTCACTCAGTCGGGGTTTTTGTTTTCGTTTCATATTCAAACTACTGTTGTCGAGCACTTTTATATTAAAAAATAAGCATATAATCGATTTTGTTGAATTATATTGTTTAGTCAATAATGCCTTGTAGATTATTATTATCATTATCTAGTTTAAAGATCATTATACAGTATTTCAAAACAAGGGATCAATATTTGCATATGATCAGGTTTTACAGGGATAAATTCATAGATATTTTAATACAGTGAGTAAGCAAATCTGTCGAATAGAATGTAGTTGATACAAGAAATATTATGTCAATATTGTGAAAACAATATTGGTTAATTTATGTCAAATATGATATAAAATGAATGAGTTTGCGCAAGACTGTGAAGTGATCGAGGCTACACATCAAATGCTGGCTCAATGGTCCAGAAGTTAAATGTTTTAGCTCAAGCCTGAAGGCCCCTTGTTCGATTCACACGGGTGCTAGGAGTCATAGATGCTCATTGCTGATAAGCCTCATGCTAGGAAGAAACGGCAATCGAGTGCCTTCAGGTTTCTAATGGTAGTCTAACATTGATTGATTCATGATTTCATAAGGCAACGTGGTCAGGTTAACGATAATAAGAAATTCTTTCAAGCTGTCATTTATCGGTACAGAATAAAGATGCATCAAATAGTTTTGTTGAAAGCTCAAACAAAATTCGTGATATGACGATTTTTGAAAATAGAATAAAGATCTGTTATACGACAAAGTATATTTGCATCAAGATACACAGCTTTTGATAATTAACGATTACGTTCTGTATATAAAGTTGTGTATATCTAACTAATCATCTATTCATTACATAAGATTATAAAGTGTAATAATTCACATAGATTTTGAACTATTTGACTGTTGAACGAAAATGCGATCAGTAACTCTACAGGTTTTATGACCAGATTTAAGTAACGGTAAATTCATTCGTAGTGATTTTACTACTACTGTGGTATCACAATTATCAATTTCTTGAAAACGGAAATCATGGTGGTCTAACAAACCTCCAAAACTCTGCCCGAAAATATCATAACAGTGCTCACTAGTGACTAGCTTCGTGAGGAAATTCTCGGAGTTCTAGTTGAGAAGACGTGACCAATGGAGTTCAACCTTGTCGGGTGTAGGCACTAACTACCAAAGACGAATATGGGTGAGGTCGTTCAAAATCTCCAAGATCAATCAGAGTTAGACATTAACACCATTGGATGCCGGCTCAGTGGTCCGATGGTTAGGCGTTTGCGCACAATACCGAAGGTCCCGGGTCCGAATCATGCGGGTATCAGGAGTCGTGGTTGCGCATTGCTGAGTCTCATACCAGGACAAAACTGCCATCCAGTGCTTCCAGGTTTCTGATGGTGGTCTAACAATGATTGATTGATTATTTCAAATGTGTAAAAACACAAACCTTCAAAACTCTCCCAGAAATAATCATTATTTCGTTAACTTAAATATACATCACTAAACCAATTATGAAGGTGTTTTTCAATAATGGAAGAAAATTAGCTAAGTGAACTTTTCAACCTGTAATATCGTTTATTGTTCTTGACTGAAACGAACTGATTGTTAGTTGCGTTACTCACTTGATAGTGTATTATATTACTCTTAGAATTATGGGTCTTTAATTTCCACTGACTAAAATCATGAGGATTTTTTTATAATACGATATTTGAATAAAAAGACAGTCGATTTTAGGATTTTACATAAGCTTAGGTTCTTTTTCAGGGCAAAAGAATCTACAAATGTCTATTGATATCCAAAACCATCCGAAACTTTTTTTTTCACTAAAACCCCTATACTGTAATTATCAAATATCTAATAAGAAATGCTGTGGATGTTAATCATACTATACAATAAGTCTGGAATTCCATTAATAATGTTTTACTATCGAATACATAGCAGCCAAGGCATCTAATGGAGTCTCTTTGACTTTTACAGTGAATAAAAATCAATCCAAAGGATAAAATAAGTTGAATTGTTTTTAGTTCACCACATAATCCTCCTACATTATTTTTAACAGGATTATTAGTACATTGCACTTATTTTCAATAGGATCAGAAATGACATTGTAGCTAATTGTATTCAACGTTGTCAATACAAAGCACTAACCTTATCTATGGTTACTCAACTTATGCCATTAGATTTTAGCCTTTCATTGTCAATGGCATTATTATCGCGAATGAGTAATTTATATATAAAACTAGAATTAAACTACTTAATTCATTATTCAGTAGATAGATTTATAAGACTAATTTAGCAAAGTTACGAAATATTCCTGTTCATATCAAAAATCACAGTTCTTTACATTTTTATAAAATTTGTAGTTAAATATGACAATCATGTTTAAATGCAATTCGCATACTTCTGTGCATATATATAAAGAGATCAAGAACAACGATTTGAACCAACTATTCGTAAACTTTGTGCGTAATTTACGAAGATCAATTGATTTCATTCATAAATCACATGCAAGCATGAACACAGTCACAAACAACGTTAACAAAATTAGCTAATTTAAATCTTATGCAGTGAGTAAAATGTTATTATCTACATGTAATAAGTGATAATACTGTCTGGAACGACAATAAAAAGTCAATAATCAGTTGATCTGGTTCAGTTAACACAATGATGACATTAGAAACGGTTATTTGAGTTGTAAATATTTCCTATCATTGTTAGTTGCCTCATTTTATGATTTTTGCACTTTTAAACAAACACAGACGATAAAGATATTCCTAAAACTATCAGAGAGATTAAATTATGCGCAGACATTAATCGATTCAGTGTATCACTAATAGTTGAACAAATTATCAACTCAATAATAGTATGTGTTAAGCTTACCTGATCACCTCCTACTACACTGTGCAGCGATCGATAATGTAATAGTATTTTTTTCAGCAATATAACACTGGACTAACTGATACATAACACTGACCCAAAATGTTACAAACTGCTGATCTACAGAGTGCATACCTCCTGGTGACGTTTTATGAAGATAGTCAACCTGATAGATTATTGGGGATGTTAGATCCTCGGAAATCGCTTCATAAATATATTAATTATGGATTTACTTCATGGACTGATCAGTTGACCTTGAGATCACATTTCCCACAAGGAAAATCCTTGGCTGTGATTGGCTGATGGGTTATTTTAGTGTGCTATTATGTGACGCTACCAAGGACGTCTATATCGAGTATAAATAAAGACGATTTGTGTGCTTCGGTTCATTATGTACTGGCTGGGTATTTTTAGAATACACTTTTTACTCTATATGAAGACTTCTTGCTTGTACAATTGGGACAGTCGAATCACAGTAGGCTATCTGGACGCTGAATCATTGTTTTGTTGTCGTTATTCGACTAAAGTGAACCCATAAATGTTTTAAGCATACCTAGAGACGAGTATAACATAGATATACAATATTCTTCTACCTAATCGTTGATTGATTGATCAACTCTTATTCGTCCATAATAATTATTCAACTATTAGGAAAAAAAATACAAAACAATTCTTCAATTCACAAACATTCATTTCCTATTTCCGTTTTGTTTATGTGTAAATTAAACTGATTTAAAGATGAAACGGTATTTTACAGAACATACATTAACTGATCACTGATAATTATTGTGAAACATTGACGGAATTTCTTGTGAATTTAAACGATAATCAACCCAGAAAATAGCAGTTTTGATGAAAACACTTATTACTCGACATTTGGATTTGACTATTTTTCACACTAACAGTACTGACAATAATAATAATCATTCATCATGAATATTTTCATCGAAGAACAACACATTTTCCACGAACCCACATCAGACGGAATTATTTCCTTCCGTTATTTTGTTTATCCTAAAAAACTTATCATGAACTAGATTAATCTATTACTTTTATTGTTGGTTTTTAGATTCATATGAAGTAAAGTAGATTACTAAGCACAACGAATAAGGTTTGAGGAAAGATTTTTTGGACAAATAGGTTTACAATACCGAAGATAAATTTATGTAGCAATGAACTGAGGAGATTGATTTTATTTATGAAGATTGTATTGAGACTATTACATTTTCACTTGTTCAGACTATAATAGTCCTACTACAAAGAAATAGTGTTTGATGGCTGGAAACAACCGACGAAAAACCTTGAACTTCAGCTTCATAATATTTAACATTTGTTAAGAGTATTGCATACGTGTAATCTTGAGTTAGCGAATTCTTCATGATGAATTCAAACTCTTAACACCAAGCGTCACAGAGTGACACGTCTAGTATCCACCTTGTAACTTGGTCAATATAATTCGGTCAACATAAATCACCAGGCGAACATCATATGCTTCATATTAGGATAGTAAATCAATTTGAACTCATTAGTAGTATTCGATATGAAGGATATTACACATCGTTCAACTCTCAAACTTCAAACTTTAGATCAATAAAGTTAAATATGAAAATAATCATTAGGTGACAAGCAGAATCACACTGTAGTCTAGAATATATAATCATTCACAATTAATGCATAATGTTACTGCTTGTACTTGCTTATAACTGTTCATATTGATATATTGGATCAATATTACGATCATCTGTCGTTATCAACTTCTTTTTATTGAGTGATGATAAACATTAATAGAGATAAATCATTGCAAATGAACAAGCAAGGTAAAACACACAGTAATTCTAAAGAACGCAACATTTACAAACGAAACTTTCCAACTGATTAATTACTTAGTAGTGATCAATGTCAAATTTCTCTGGTTCTTAGTGTTCAGTGGTAACGTCTCAGTCTATAATGAAACTGGGTAATGCGCATTTAAATTCATTGATTTCCTCAAAACTTTGAATACTCTATAGAGATATGTTTCAACTAACATGACTTACTCCAACCATTTTACTGAAAAGGGCATTAAACATGTGAAACGTACAGTAATTATTTTCAATATGAAGTATTGTAGTTTAAGCAGGCTGTGATATACACTTATCGTTCAAACATTTTATTGAGTAAATTTTCAATAAAATCGATGTAAACACCTGGAAGATTGTATTCTACTCGAAATCATCTATATAATTTGTACTTAAGGCAACGGAAACATAAAGCAATAAGTGAACGAAATAATTTTTTTAGAAAAAGCATTTTCCATGTATCTAGAAAAGTTTATTGAAGTGGATGCACACATATTTCTACTTATGTGTATTAAATTGTATATGCTTGTATCAGTCTACATGATAATTGAACTACAAACATCATTTCTGTAGATTTTACCTATCTCATTTACAAATTCTGACATTTGAAATGTGTTCACTACTGTATTACTTAATAATATTTAGTAAAAAACACTTTTAAATATATACACTTATACAACGTAATCGAATAAAATAGTATTTCATTATAAGAATCAAATAGATTTCACTTTTCATTGTTACATTTCAACTTTATTGAAGAGATGTACTGACGAACTGTGTCAGGATATCGGAAATTATCGGTTCTTTGATTGACATTACAATTTTATTTAATGTTGTATTGTGTTTTCGTTCTATGAGCTGGATATTTTGATTGTGAAGCTTTCATTGATCTACTGAACAACATCATCAGCATAAACTTTAGATAGGAGTGGAGTATTCGAATTTCTCCACGTTTGAGCTGTAGCTTCTTCTGATAACCTTGATCTTGATTGGTTCCTGTTGACCTTAAATCTGTCGTTGTTTCCACCTTTGTTTTGATTGCATCCCCCTTTTAATCAGTTTCTTGATCCTATGTCACGTATGATTTTCCTGATCGGTTGATAAATTGGCTTAATGTTGAAGTGTTTGTTGATTGCTGATTGATCTGAGTGCCAAGCTTCTAGAAAAATTTTGTATCAACTAACTGAATGTAGTTCGGTCTGGTAATTAATAACAGTTAGAATATGAGCAGTATTGAGTAGTATTGTGAGTTATTTTAGGACTAATCAGAAGAACGGACAATGGACACTAAACCTGTGTCTTCAACCACAACGAACTAATAGCTATTGAATGATACTTAGTGTTAACGTCATTGCAGAAAATCTAATATGTACTGTTTTCTAATACCTCATTTCATCTGAAAATAAATTTTCATTTTTAGGTTGCACCTAAATATAATAGAGAATTTGATGAAGGTGTAGTCCTATGTTAGTAAGATTGAGTTTCAAAGTGAAAAATTATAAGGATGGGATTGAGCTGTTCAAAAACACAAGAATGAGTTATTTTCAACCGAACTTTATTGAAAAATTTGAATTTACAACTGTATTATGGATGAAATAAAACTAAGAAACGGTGTTGATCTATACTGAAATACCATTCCATTTCAAAAGCATCACCTTGCGCTGATGTTCTTTGACCGAAAGTAGTCCAAATTAAATACTGTGGACCATTGTTTTATGCTTGCTGTCAGTTACCAACAGAGTGTATACTTCATCTTGAAAAAAATTAATACCTCTCAGTGGACTGGAACCCTAGTCACCCAATTTTACAGTCTAAGACATTATTACTAAGTTATACAGTCCACAATCAACGTCCTACAAGACTGACCAACGTCAAGGTTCACCTGGTGCCAAATCAATTTATTAGCTTTGTAATTTATATGTAACCATCATCTGTAAGTCTTTTAAAATTGTCAATTTTATTTAAAATGGCGGTACCCTGGTAATTTAATATAATTATCACTCAATATTAAATAATTGTAAACAATTCGAACTGAAAAAAATTCAAAAATTATAACTTGTATACAAAATAGATAATGATTACGTTATTATTATTTTCAACGATTTCTAATAAATAAATAGATTTTTCTAGGCAATTTTTTTGAACATAATGCTGTTCAATCCTACCTTACTATTTTTTAATAGTATTAATAAAAATAATAATCCGATCGGATATTCATCACGATGTCCAACTAAAAATGTTTAAAATTTTAAATATTCTCCTTTGTATTATGAAGTAACTGTACCTAAACAAACAATAATCAGACATGAAAATTATTTATGTACAGCAATGATGGTTTGATAACATAAGGAATGATGCATAGTAAATATTACACATTGTAGTGCCTGCACATAAACTTGAGTTCGCTCATATTTAATTTGATCAAGCCTTTTCAATTAACTTATGTAACCAAGCTATTGGTATAGAAACAACTTGTATGTACCATCGGTATTTTTTATTGTCCGGTTTGTATGCGCTTGTACGACTGAGCACTGCTTACGCCCACGTGCTTACTCATCCTTCTCGCTTTAATATTAATCTTAAATACCTCGATGTCTCAGACATTTTCATTTGTGTGTATACGAACATTTTAATCATATTCATTCGTTCCCCCATTCGCACATTCGCTCGCTAGTGTGCCTGTTCGGTTTGCTTGTGGTCTGCTATCCCATTTTGTGTTATGCCAAAATAAACGTATTCAACACTTCGAGTTCACCTTCTGATTTATAAACCGTCAGACGGTATTTAGTAACGATTGTATAGACGAGCTAATCACGAAGCTTAATAACACGTCGAAATCGGTCACCACAACTTCACTAAATATGGCTGTATACAAACTCCAAATTATATAAATGGCTAAATTATGTAACTTTAAAACAAGCCACATGTTAAATTCTAAAGAAAAAATAATGTAAAATCCAATTGATAAACAATTCATTCTGATAACAAAATTATTGAACATAATTTTAATAACGAATTAAGGATGGAGTGAAACTTTGGACATCAATCAATAAAAGGTGTTAAATCTAATCTAAAACTTGTGTAAAAGAAAAAGTAAGTTTTAAATTTTATAGTGTTTTTTTCACAATCGAAATAATAGTGGCATTTGTTACTGTTATAAACAAAGTCTCCTCACTTAGATAGTTAGGACTTTTATTTAATCAGTTGTCTGATGTTTTCAATAGGAAATTGTTAAAAATCTTCACAATCGATTTTGTTCCAGTGTGATCGATCTTTACTTTTTCAAAGAGAATCTAGAAAGTATAGTAAATCGGACACAGAGATGAATCTGCATGAAATTCTCAGTGACCATTCTGTTGGGGATGTTAGATCCTCGGAAATCGCTTCATAAATATCTTTATTTTGGATTTATTTCATGGACTGATCAGTTGACCTTGAGATCACATTTCCCACAAGGAAAATCCTTGGCTGTGATTGGCTGATGGGTTATTTTAGTGTGCTATTATGTGACTCTCCTAAGGACGTCTATATCGAGTATAAATAAAGGCTATTTGTGTGTTCATTGTGTGCTGGCTGGGTATTTTTAGAATACACTTTTTAAGCTATATGAAGACTTCTTGCTTGTACAATTGGGACAGTCGAATCACATTAGCCTCCTTGGACTGTGATTTATTGTTTGGTTCTCGTTATTCGACTAAAGTTAACCCGTGAATATTTTAAGCATACCTAGAGACGAGCATAACACATTCGTATTGTAGTTTGTAAGTTATTTTTCATTGAAGTATTTGGGTTGTTAACATAAATTATTAAACAGTAGAACCGCTGAAAATTAGAGAAATATATTAACAATATCGAAATATTTTGAAAAGTAGATTTCTCAGAGATTCGAAGAAAATTCCTCATAATACATTCCAAATATGCATTTTTAATCACTGTCTTATCACACTCACAGACCAAATACAAAATCTATCCGGATATACACGTACAACGTAACTGCTGGCTTCATGCTCATGTAATATGTTTTACGTAACGCGAATAAACTGATATTTACACATCAAAATATTAAAGATTCCCATTGTAAACATTAGAACAACACATGTAGGCGAACAATATTGTTTTCAATTCGATCGTCATTAGGCTTCTTGCTAATATACATGAATTTCTTAAATGAAAATGTTAAACCAAACAATGCATTCTATGTGTCAATAATAACGATCAAATAGATTATGTAACTACACATAATAGGCAAAATTACAAGTAGTAAAAACAATACAACATTATAACAAACGTTCTTAAAGATAGTTCAACATTGCAAATGATAGGTAAAATGTGAATAAGTGGACGAAAGATCATCATCACAAAAAAATATTAGTACAACTAAGTAAAAAGAATGTTGGGGACGTTAGATCCTCAGAATCACATGGAAAGTTCCAAATTTTGTAATTTTATTTTGTAATTATGAATTTTATGTTTTCGCATCAAAGATGCTCATTTTGACCTTCAGCTTGCATTTCCCACTCCGGAAATCCTTGACTGTCATTTGTTGATGGAATATTTTAGTAGGCTATTATATGGCTCTCACCAAGGGCGTTTTTATCATTGTATAAATAAGCTTCAGTTGTGTGCTTGTTGACCTCGTACTTTCTGGTAGCCTGTGGAATACATTTCTCTAAGTCTTATCAAGACTACTTACTCTAGTTATTGAGGCCTGGGACAATCAGTTTACAGTAGCCTATCGTGTTGATGAATCACATAACTTCGCTCCGTTACCTAGTAAGGTGACTCGTATTAGCTGCAAGCATATCAAAAAAGTGTAGGGATGATAAGGTATAAACATTGAAGATTTCACCAAAAGTAATATCGATCAAAAAACACTATTAAGATAGATGAAACTTTGTTGTTTACATATTAAAAATAAAAATTCACAAGATAGGTATGTCAGAGAATAAATTTAAATTCATCTTATGGAATTGGACAATCGTCTTTCTTGTTTTGTTTTTAAAGAATACAGTTTGTTCACGTAATTAGTTTCTTACGCCAGTTTAAAAAATAAACAAAAAAGAATATTTGCATTATGGGGTTGTGGAGATTGTTGTGTTACATTTTGAAATCATGAATCGATAAATGTTAGACCGCCATTAGAAACCCGGAGGCACTAGACAGCTGTTTCGTCCTGGTATGGGACTCATCAACAGTGAGCATCCACAACTCCTGCATCTGGCAGGATTTGAAAACAGGACCTTCAGTCCCTACAAACCCATAATACAAATAACTTGGCTCACCAGTGACCAGCCCTGTGAGAAATCCTCTTCTTGTTCTAATGAGAAGTCGTGATGAGTGGAGTTCAACCCTGTTTGGGTGTGAAGCAGTGCTCACCGATCTTAGGGTATTAGGTTGTGCAAGGACGTGAATTGATCGAAATTAGATACTGCCACGGTTAAATATCGGATCATCGGTCCAGAGATTAGGAGAAGATTTCTTCGGCCGTCCAGTACCTTCAAGTTTCCGATTGGTGGTCTAACATTGATCGGTTCATGATTAAAACAAAAGAATAGTATTTGCAAAATATGATGAATTCCTAGCATTTCATTACTTTCTTTTTACAGTTTAACATAAAGTGTAATCACTCAATAATTTACATTAATTAACAATGTTAGAAATGCATTGTCAATAACTAACTTGAAAGAAGTCATGAACTTAATTACATGTTTCTCTACATTGTCTGAAATTCATCTAACCTATTCAATCTAATTTGCCATAGTCGTAACAACTAGTAAGTAAGGTAGACTAAAATACAATAATATACACTAATAAAAAAGTAGTCAGTTAAAATTAATTAATTAATTGGAGTTGCAAGTAATAAAATTTATTGACTAAAAAAAAATTTAATTAATTCTTATATATATCTATCCTGTTCTACCAATGACATAATATTTAAATCTCATTTATTTATGTTTTCAACATTCAATTTACAGTTTTATTATCCTTGGAAGAAAAGAGAACTGAATTGTTTTATTTCGCCGTGATTTTGGCGGGTTTTTCATTTCTGTTCAACTTGGAGGGATTGAATAGATGAGCACTGTTAGTCATATCTACTAGATTTTAATCAATAATTTCAGTATTCAAATTTATTGCACTGGATTATACTTCTTGAATAATTTATTCGAATCCTAATCTCCATTACCTCTAACACTTTTACTACCTACCTATGCTGCTACAATGAGATTTGAATGGACAAATTTTAGCTTAATGAGAATCTGATCTGTTGTACGTATATACGAAGTTCAATGTAGTAGCTGGCCGATTACATAAACTGCAAACATCAAATCATGCACAAAATAATCGTTGAGAAACTTTACTTGATGCTATTTACTTGACTTTTCTCTATTGTGAACTATCAAGGGTTTAAAAGTGTATTACTCATTTCGAACTGAAAGTGTCGAATGCAAATTGCAAACTTATGATACAATATTATTCAGTTACATTTTATGATCAATATTAAAACTAGATTATCTGTTTGTTGTATTTTTTTAAAAATATTTTAAAAGAATGAACTAAATAAATTTGATATTGGATTTAACAAATAATTATTAACAATTTACGTCAACTTCACTGATATCTTTCGTGTCGGTGTACGAAGTAAATGCATGAGGAAAGTACATGGGTAAAAAAATGCAATAAAGTCATTTGTAAAAAAATATACTACAGATAACCTATAACTGATGTAATTGGTAAATATTTACTTTTATTTGAAATTCTCAAATGAAATCTTGAAAATATTGTTAAACATTTAATTCAACATATTAATTCATTGAACATTGATAACACATTATGAGGAGCAACAATTGAACGATAAATATTATTTCAAAAGGGAAGAAAGTAGAAAGATAGATTATATATATATATATATATATATATATATATATATATATAATTTTAATAGGATGCCTAAAATGCTAACCCCATGAGAGGTTGTACGCTCTGGCTGACCTTGTGGGACAAACTCGATCTTTAGCTTCATGTGGAGTTTGAAGGCTCCGATCGATTGTATCAGTGCAAGGCAGTTGGAGGCCAGACGATTGGAACGGTTGCTGGTTAGTGCACTGCTTAGTGGATCGGCAATCCGTTTCGGGGTGCCCGGTCTAGTTGGGAAAGCCCGCCTAGCCGCCTTTGCCGATTGGGTATTGTGGGTAGTAGATTGGTTGAAGGAATCGAGTTGATTCATAAGTGCCCGAACGGGGGCCGCTGCTCGTGTGCGTGCTTGTTGGACGTCCACTAGTTTGCAGACCAATCTAGACAACATGTGCGTTCCCGTATGGGGCAGGGGTGATCGCAAAATTGGCTTTTGTGAGAATCCTTGTGTTGCCTAAAAGGCAGCGGCGTGCATGTGCAGCAGGCTTGTTGGTTAACCAAGAATATATATATATATATATATATATATATATATATATATATATATATATATATATATATAATTTTAATAGGTTGCGTAAAATGCTTTCAAACAGTTAGACTTTTTTGGTCAGTAAATGTTTATAGAACTACAAGATGGCATGATGGACATTTGAAAATTTTTATTCAACAGAAAAAAAAACGAGGGTAATCACATGTTAGGATACGCATATTTTTTTCCGTCACATTGAGTAGTTAAAACTTTTCATTATGGCTTATGAGTACAAATCAAAAGAAAAATTTCGCAAAACGCGGTTGCATTGAAATAGTCATGTTTTTCTGTTTTCCTGTATGTCTTTTGTCACTCGTGAATAGTTCTGATTATTATCAACTGGAAAGTATCTACACACATACATACATACACATTGATTAAAAAAAGAATGACATTTCCTAAACAAAGCAAACATGACACTATTTACAGGATACGACAAAATTCATTGTATACTAAATTACTTTCGCCTCATTTACATACAAGTTGTGATATGTGTTATATTAGTTCTAACTAATAACATAATATTTTAGCATAATATTGAAATTACAAATCTTAGTTTTTCATATCACAATCCTCCTGACTTAATGATTGACAATTCATTATTTTTATTTATTATAATTCATAAAATTATCAATATAATTGAACACATGAACTTGTATTTAACCAAAAAAGCAAACAACGGATGTAGGATCCAAATTGAGGTTTGGATTGAGGTAGGTAGGTAGTTTAGATACGCGCTATTGCCCAGTTGAAATCCAAAACAAGTGATTTGGGTAAATAACGGTTCTAATATTCATCATAAATATAATTGTACATCATTACTTAAACAAATATTACCACTCAGTTATTCCACCAACAATTGTTCAATTATTCAAATAAATGATATTCTATCACTCCTGGATAGATAAAATATTTGGGTGCTGCTTTGTAACACAGAGTGTTTCCTATTCTGGTAGAGTGTTTCAATTCACAATGTCACCATGACTAAGTATCAGCTTGAACAACATAAATGCAGTTTAGAAAGAAACATTAAAACTCAGTGAAGGCAGAAGAAATAGAAAATATAATAAAATACAAAGATTATAAAGATTCCCATTGTGAAAATTAGAACAACACATATAAGCGAACAATATTGTTTACAAAGGGTCAGTCAAAAACAATACGCAGTTCTATCTTAGCACACCTGGTAGATAGTGGTCACATTGTAGATAAATCTAGATCTTTTCGGGTGATCTATCGTATACCTCCATCATTTCTCAACGGAGTTCGATCCCGTCTCCTAGACATAGCAGAAGCCATAGGAATACGTACATTCAACCCCAATTTATATGTTCAGAAGAAATTCGTGACACCCCTATCTCTTCCGTGGCCGGATATGATGTAACTAACGATGGACATTTTATTTTTTATTTTATTTTATTTTTACACATCTGCTTATTACGTAATGTTTTTGATGTTTTTTGATGGTAATTTGAATTTTATTCATCCACCTTTGACCTATTTTAGTTATCATATTTTATAAATTTCCGTAGTACTATCGGTTCACCTATCATCCTACTATCCACTTGTACTTTTGCCTTTTTCATTTCATTGTGATTATCACTTAAATTGCCTTGATTGGTTTAACATTTTCATATGAAAATATTCATGTATTTTAGAGTAAAGCCTGATGACGATCTAATCGAAAACAGCAATATTGTTCGCTTATATGTGTTGTGCAAATATTATCATCTCAAATGGAATCGAACAAATTTACAAAATGTATAACTGAATGAATCAATAAGGACAAACAAATTACAAATGTATACATGGAGGGATTTTCACAAACAAAACCTTCAAAAATGGATCTTACAACAAAAAGCATTAAATTCATTATATTCTACAAATATTGTCATTCTTAGTTTGTTTAACTTTGTAAATGAAACCAATTGCACCGATTTCTTCAACAATTCTAACTGTCTAACAATATGATGACTCTCCAGACAACCTTTGAATAAGACATATACACTCGAAATCAAAAGTACTGAATTCAAGTTTCAATATGCAAATCGTTAACATTGAATGTATACAACTGACTAGTTCATGGTCTCATAATATGCGCATATACTGCATTATACTGTTAATCTTAATTCAGAAAATTTGATTTTTTTTGCAATCTGATTTCTGATTACACCTATAATCATAAAATAATCTTCAATGTTGTTAATGACAATTGTAGTATTCATTCATGATAATATATTTCGTTTCATGTCAGTTTACACTTGATTATTCTAAATAAAATATACTGTTGTTGTTTTTTTAAAAGGAGCCGATATTTATCAAAATTTTACTTTCATCTAACTGATTGATTTCTGACAATATATTGATTTGATAAATAAATAATGTCCTCAAACTGACCAAAGTTTAAATAAAATTAATCATATAAATAGAACTTGACAAGTTGATAATGTTGATATATGAAATTACTACAAATGTGAGCTTAAACTACTGAATAGATCTGAAATAGTTTAACTGGTTTCGATTGTTAATTATTACATTATTTAACAGTTTTAGAAATTAGAACAACACATATAAGCGAACAATATTATTTTCGATTAGATCGTCATCAGTGAACATCTCCTAGCATAGTTTACGAAGGGTCAGTCAAAAACAATTCGCAGTTCTATCTTAGCACACCTAGTAGATAGTGCTCACATTGTAGATAAATCTAGATCTTTCCGGGTGATCTATCGTATACCTGCATCATTTCTCAACGGAGTTCGATCCCGTCTCCTAGACATTGCAGAAGCCATAGGAATACGTACATTCAACCCTAATTTATGTGTTCAGAAGAAATTCGTGACACCCCTATCTCTTCCGTGGCCGGATATGACTTAACTAACGGTTGACATTATATTTTTTATCTTATTTTTATTTTTACACATTTGCTTATTACGTAATGTTTTTGATGTTTTTGATGATTATTTGAATTCTATTCATCCACCTTTGACCTACTTTAGTTATCATATTTTATAAATTTTCCTACTACTATCGGTTCACCTATCTTCCTACTATCCACTTGTACTTTTGCCTTTTTCATTTCATTGTGATTATCACTCAGATTGCCTTGATTGATTTTAATATAAATATTCATGTATATTAGGGTAAAGCCTGATGACGATCTAATCGAAAACAACAATATTGTTCGCTTATATTTGTTCTAATTTTCACAATGGGAATCTTTAATTTTAGAAATGTTTATGTAGCTTGTTTTGGTAAATAGTTTGGAAGTCATTTTTTTTTAATTTGTCAAGAGTTTTGAACGTTTTTTGCCAACGCTAATCAAACGAAATTATCTTCAATATAAGAGAAGATTTTATATAACAGCAGTAACACCAGGTTTGCATAAAAGCTACTATTTATGAAACGTTTCTTACAATTAACGATTGTTCTGTAACAACGACTATCTGCAATTAAGAAAATTACCAGGCATTTTAGTCATTATTTTTCTCAATGTTATTGTCTACCTTAATGGCAATATGCAATTGTCATGACAGACAAGGCATATATAGCACTTGTGGAATGTATAATAATTTACTCTCAGTTATGTAGGTAGATAATGGTCAATCATTTCAATTATTTTACTTACATTTTAGTGATTCACTGAACCTTGACCACAAGTTTATTTTTGTTTACATTACAGTATTGTACAAAAATAAACATTCAGCTTTTTGTCGTATTAATAAACTGGGTAGTTATAGTGAGACTATGAATGATTTGAAAACTGTTGTTATCATGCACTGAGGAGACTGAAGGTTGGAAACAAAGCACTCCTTTTAATTCAGCATTTATTGGAATATTTTAATTAGATGAAAAATTCGTCAAGGATGTTTATAGTTCTGACGAGAAGTTGTAAGCTGTTGACTCAGTCACAAACAGTGGCACAGTCTTCCACCAGTAGTACAATGTAATGAATTGTATGTCTCGAGAAATCAACGAAACTACGAATGTAATGTGAGGGTGTTGTACTCAGAATGAGATTTAATTCTTTCATCTACATAATAGTTCATTGCTGAGGAACATGAGGCACAGCACCGTGTATTAGTCGTTTTTTAGTTTTATAAGCGTTTTTCACTTACCTTCAATTCTTGATAAGAGATACACTCAATAACTATAATTCGCTATACTATTTTTAAATAAGGCTTCCGATTATTTGAGATTCTGATGTCATACTTTTGTACTTGTGAAGGTCCACTGATATCACAGTTAACTTTTAATCCTAGACCAATAACAGATGAACGGAGAGGAATAATCTAGGCATTTACGTAGACATGCTGAAGTCGTAGTATGTTTTAAATTGATTAACTTATAGATATGAACATTGGAATTCATAATAACTAAGCGTTTGCCTCTATGAACATTGTGAACATTGAAGATATTAGTTTAGATTCGTGTTGTGATCAACGCTAGTTTCGTCAAACGAATCCGAAATTAAAGTCAGAATTTGAGGTGATTGATGAACGTAACACATAAACACCAACTAAACTTGCACTAAACGATCATTGAGTATTGATCCAGACTCCAACCACTGAAAATACATAGGGAAATTGAAAAAAAAATTATTCCAAATTTCCAGGCGTATCCATAGAACTCCATTCATTTAAGATAGAAGATTATAAGGGCTCAGTTTAACAGTAAGCACTCTATTTCGAAATACAAAAATAGAAATAACTAAAAAACATCAATTTTTGACTGATTGCAACGGAGGTAAGAGAGATATTCTAAAAAAATTAGGAGATGATTGCATAGTAGTGTTTCCAGTGCTATCATTATTTTCATATGTGATAGCAAAAAAACACCACAAAGATGATCACTCATTCGTCATAATGCCGTCATGCTTAGTTTTATTTGACAAATCACACCAACCAGTTCGGTAGTAGTTTTAAGAGCTTAGCTTAGACATGATGTAATTAGATACAAATCACGGAAAGGAAGATTCCAAGAAAAGAGTCATTTTCTCAGTATGCTTTAGAAAATACATTGTATGTAGCGTTCGTAACTTGTTTACTTGTTACATTAACTCTTAGGTAATAAATCTTTTGTATTAATCCCGTAAAGTTATTCACACAAGGTCATGCTTCGTTAGAATAAGCCAATTGTAGCGCAAAATTTTCAATGAAAGTTGTGATACTTACCATGCAAAAGATGAAAGATTGCTTTCAGTAGTTCTTATTTTCATATTATTACTTAAACAGATATAGGTATATGGATATATATATATATATATATATATATATATATATATATATATATATAATTCAAATGCAGAATTATTATGAAGATATATTGAGCCTAAAAGTACAGAAGTAAATCCATTTAAAAATAATAATCTTTAATCATTCAATGATTCATCATAATTTAAATGTCAGTGTGATTTATTGGGCTA
This sequence comes from Schistosoma turkestanicum, assembly GCA_944470395.2. Taxonomy (NCBI): domain Eukaryota; kingdom Metazoa; phylum Platyhelminthes; class Trematoda; order Strigeidida; family Schistosomatidae; genus Schistosoma; species Schistosoma turkestanicum. Next base: position 75,110,822 of record OX103971.1, on the reverse strand, counting down.
AATTTGGACAACAAAAAACGATATATTTATATATATTCTAAAAATCATAAATACGGAATTCATGTCAGTTAACAAGCAAGAGCTGTTTCATATAGATATCAAATATCAACTGTAGAGGATAGATATGTAATATTAGGTTGTGCACAGTAGCCTGATTCAAAAATTGTTTATGCCAAAATAAGTTCACTACACGCAAATGAAAAGTACTTACCTATTTATAGGGCCATATTTGCGTAATGAGCAAAATAGGTAGACACCTGTGTTCCAAATGCACGAAAAGTAAGGACCAGGTGTATCCGAATTTATGAACGCATATCATTTGGAATAAGCTAAAATATGAAGTTCAGTAAATCCTGTTACAGTCTAATCGAACAGACATGATATTTAGTCATTCTACTGTTATCAAGAATCAATTGAGATGTTAAATTACATTCATTGTCGACAAAAACGTACGATAAAATGATCACATGTAATTTGACGCAATTTTCGTTATCTGAAAATCTAGGCATAGTTTATGACCAGCGATGTTTACCTTGTACAAATGAGACCTTATGGGGAGACCTAAGGGGGTCGTTGAACATTGATCTCTACGACTGTGGATCATTCAGTCAGGACGATGTTTTGAAAAAGTGAAGCGCCTAACACTAAACGTGGTAGGTTTAGGTTTGATCTCCGGCTGATAAACGGCTACATAATAGCTGCAAGTCAAGTTTATAGAAAATAAAACAGCATTTCAATAATTTTCAGCTTACAGTAATGTAAGCAATAAAATTATGGATCTTTTGATTGAATTTGTAATGTTTTAGTAACCAAGTATTAGAACTTTCTTGAATTGATTCTAAATGAACCAAAGTTGAAGCTGATTCACAAGACTAATAATCGTATAAAAAATGATTTGAACTGAAATTTTAAATTAAAAACTCTCTTACACACCTGAAATCATCAATTAATGATTGTTAGATCATCATTAGAAACCTGTGAGCAATGGATGGCCGTTTCGTCCTGGTATAGGACTCATCAGCAGTGTGCATCCACGACTACTGCAGTTCGCGGGATTCGAACCCCGGACCTTCGGTATTGTGCGCGAACGCCTAACCATCGGACCTCATTCATTTGTCTTCGGTAGTTACTGCCTACACCCGACAAGGTTGAACTCCACTGGTTACGTCTTCTCACTACTGCGAGGTGCAGGAGTCGTGGATGCGCACTGCTGATGAATCCCATTCCAGAACAAAACGGCTATCCAGTGCTTCCAGGTTTCTAGTGGTGGTCTAACAATGATTGATTAATGATTTCTAATGTGTAAATACACTGATCTCCATAACTCTAATTGAAAATATCAAAAATTCTGCATATTTATGACACCCTTGAAAATAGTTCTGAAAAGAATTTTTCTATCATCAACTCACATTATTATGAAATGGTTTTTGATCATTGTTTTTAAGTAGTGATAATCGTAAGTGTTTAGTACGTCTTAAACATTACCATCTGTCATTCCTGGAAGGATGATTCGTCAGCTACTAGTCTAGTCCCGACAACGGCTAATATTCTCCAGAGTCATCATTCCTATATCTCTTTCAGGAAATGAAAACATTTCAAGAAAGTATTTTACCATGCTAATTCGGATCGAACACTAAAAGAATAGAACACAAATTCTAATCTACAAACGAACATCTTAAAATCCTTATCCATCTCAATAATCGAACTTCTTATACGAAAAACACTCAAAATTTTGAACAGTACATTTTCGTTTGCTGCTTACAAAAAAAAAATCGTTAGTGTAAGTGTTGCAAAAATAAAAACCATCATCTACCGTTTCTAATTAGTATAAACAATGTGGTAAACAAACTGTTCTCTTTGTATTTTTATTTTTTTCCTTCAACATGATGGGATTTCATGGGATTTCAGAAAACATTAATTTTAAGTTAGTCAACCTGAAAGAAACAACAACAAAAAAAACTACGCAACAAACAATTTTTTTTTCAAAACTTTCGAAAACTGATTACGTATTTTACAAATCTTCAGTAACAAAAAAAGAAGAAATTTTGTTTACTGTAAAGTGAGCCATTTAACAAACAGAATAACAAGACAACGACAACAACAACAACAACAACAGTAAGAACGACGACGACGAGAAAAAATGTTTTCTACGTTGTTTACTACTTTTGTTTACTCTTGTTTTCATTTATTCTTTCGAAACTTTTCGTTTATATAATTTTTCTGTGTGTGTAACTTTCATTTGACAATAACAAGAAAAGAAATATAACACAATCTGATTGTTGTTGGAACACATATATATGTATACATCTATGTGTGTATATGATTATTATTTTTCGATTTTATATTTAAATTATGCTAGAATTAACAAGATGAGCAGCTATGATGAAAAAACCATAAGCTGGTTTTTCTAATTAAGTCTTCACTGATAATTTAAATGTAATGAAATGGATAGTTCTCCTTGTCATTGGTTAGTAATTCTAAGTAAATTAGTGATAACCACTAGTGATAGGATATATATATATATAATGACCATATTCAAAAGTGGGACCTAATATTTCTCTGAGATTAATGTTACTTTTATTTGTTGATTTATTCATACGAAAAGGAGAAGTTGTTTTAGTAGTTTCTGTGAAGCGCGAGCCAAGTGGTTGATATGTTCAATTTTCTATTAGATCATATCTTGGAATCTAGCTCCACAATCTATTCTGTTCAGGCTTGAGGTGGTTGGGACATGTGTTACGTATGGATAACCACCGACTGCCTTGATGAGCTATGTTTTGTGGTGTAGGTGTAGATTGGAAGAAAGCTAGGGGCGGCCAGACCAAAACATGGCAGAAATCCATGAAGTCACTGACAAGTGGACTGAGTCATGTTGGTAGATGTAGACTACCTGGGTGGGGTCTGCGAGACGATAGTCACCGATCGTTAGAGACCTTGAACGATATGGCTCAAAATCGTTTGCAATGGCGCAAGTGCATCCACTCTTTGAGCTCTCTCAAATCCTAATCTTCTGGATTCGTCAGCACCTCTACCTTTGTCTTTCGAACCTTATCTCACTGAATTATACTTCTTGAATAATATCTTCAAACCCTAGTCTTCTTCATTACGATTAATACCTCTACTATCTTTATCACTATAGGATTTGATTTGACATTTGCGTCTCTGTGTTAATGTGGTATGGCAACATGAACTTATGTACATACGTACGAAGTTCTACGTTGCAACTGACTGACTGACCTGTTCAGGCATTCGTTTAGTACCATTAGTTATCACAACTAAGATGTGACTCAAAGACAAGGCAAATCTATGTGTGGTTGTTGAACTGAAAATACTAATGAAAATGCAAACTAGTACATAGTATTTGGAGGAAAATACGATTATATGGTAAATTTATGCAATTATAAATTTTGGGGATATTGTTTTTGTCGAGGACGTTAGATCCTCAGAATCCATTTGAGAGAGGTCCTAATTTTGGATTTTATGCTTTCGCGTATGGGCTGATCGGTTGACCTTGAAATTACATTTACCACCTGGAGAATCCTTGATTGTCATTGGTTGATATATTATTTTAGTACGCTATTTTGTGGTTCTCCTAAGGGCGTTTCCATTATATGTAAATTAACTCGATTTGTGTGCTTTTCAACCTCGACTTTCTGGCTGCTTGTAGAATACACTTTCAATTCCACATCAAGATTTCTTCGTCTACTTAGTGGGGCCTTGGAACTCTTGGATTTGTCTTAGCCCTTGGTTACCGACGGTGAACTCGTAATAGCATTCAAGCATTCGAACATGAATAATTAGATTGGTAGTATAAAGATCGCTTCTAGGTTTTAGTATCGTTGGTGCACTCATTCTCTTATAGATAGAGAGCTATAGACAAGAAGTTCAGATAAATGTGGAAGTAAAAGGAAAACATCGCGAAGCTTCTTGATAACCTTTCATTCTAGATTTGGTTCCAGTCAATCAGTAAAACTGGACAAACTTTCAACAATCTGATTACATAAACTGAAATTTATCCGGTTTTATTTCATTAAATTCTTTCATTGCAATCTATTTAACAGTATTCCTTACAGCCTTGTCAAAATTTCCATTTATATATGCTTTAAAAAAATTTATTGAAATTTTTCCTATTTCTCTCATTATAAACAACTACGAAGTAATATCAGTACTAAATGAATCAGTCACATATATCAGAGAGAAAATATGCTAGGTAACAAATATATCATAAATTACTCTGTTGAAGCGCGTACGAGGTCACTGCCAATGAATTTTAAAATCCTTCCCTTTTGAGAAGTAGTATTTTTATACCGGTATTAACTACCACTCACGAATAAATCATTACATCAATATATACATATATATAGGCTAGAAACAAGCTCTATCGTCATTTGCCATGTTGTCATCGTACCTGAGGATCAATCACAATAAAACGTCAAAGCTTCTATTATTCACAGTACTCACAGAAGTTTTACTCGCAGAAGGCGATGAACAATGAAATAATTTCTACAGCAGAAATAAATATAACGCCGTCCTGCTACTGACGTTTCACTTATAATGCAGTCAGTCATAATGAAAGTAAGAGTACATCGTAACAAATGTTACATATCTCATCAATTCTATAATAAGAATCATTGCAAAAGATGTTCATCTTACTTATTAAATGAACGTAAACATGACAGTGATTAATGACCTATGATACATTTAGATGACATGACAACGCAGAGTTTATTCCGATTCGAATTTTAGTTCAGTGATCAACATAGAATGTGTTGAAAATGTATACTCAATTTAATTATCAATGTAGATTAGTATCTAGTAATAAATGACAACACTACTAAGAGATAAAAATCCAGTTCAAGTTGAAATATCACATTAGCTCAGAAAGATTAAATTTTCAATTCAAATACCATAGCAGAACAGGTAGTTGAAGTATGAGAGATGATGAAAAACATTAGGGTTCGAAGATTTTATTCAAGACGCTTATAATCCAGTAGAACAAATTTAAAAAGAGATAAAAACAAATTCCTGAGCCCATGAGGTCATGAGAGAAGACAGAATGAATACACCTGCGCCACCGCATTATTATACTCAGATAATAGTCATTATAGGGTTGTGGAGATTATTGAGTTTCATGGAAATCACGAATCGATCAATGTTGGACCACTATTAAAAACCTGGAAGCATTGAACAGCTGTGCTCATCTATGACCCCCGATTGCGCGAACTGAATTTAGGAGGCTAACCACTCGACCATTGATCCGATGCCCAACAATGTTAATGTCTAATAACTTCAAACAATCAATAACATGGATTGGTTTTAATGATTTTAATGAAACTCAAATAATAAGTTTGCAAAATTTTTTCCTCATAATCCTCCTAATGATTGACTGTAATCGGTTTTTAGTTAAAATTGATGTTTTTATTCAGTTTAACGATTCTCAAATTGTTTTCAATTTCGTCACGTAATGCAGTTGTTGTTTTTTTCTCTTATTCTGTTATCTTAAGATTTAAATTGCCATTACTAATAAAATAAATTTACTCAAAAGAACATAGAAATTAACGAAAACTAAATGGAGAAGAAAACAACCTAATATTCACTAAAACGAAAATGTCATTTAAGAAAAGCATAGAGAAATACCAGGGACGACAAATCAAGATTTGCTACTGACTGAATACTGATAATTTGTGTTACTTGAAAGTCTTTAGATGTATGTAATGCCTGGTCGAAAAATTCAAGACAAAACAAACTACATATACAACATCTGAATAAACATTAATGTGTTGCGAATAGTTCCATTGCTTTAATATTTATTCAACAATACAAAAAAACAATTCCGAAAGTATTCAATAATTCAAAATTACCAAGTTTCTGTTCGCATTAATTTCTTTCTATAGATAAATTTGAATAACAGTATGAAGTAACTCAGTTTGTCCTTTATATATGTTGAATCCATTTCGAAGGCTTTGTTTTGGGAAAATCCCTCCATGTATATATTTGTATATCTTTCTGTGCTACATTTTGGTGGTCTGTTTAATCCCATTTTGGGATGTTAATAATTGCATTTTGTTATAGTTTCTAATTTTTGTACCTTTATTGGAGAAATTCTAATGCTTCACTTCTATCTGAAGTTCGTGCTGATGATGTTGTTCAGAAGAACAATGAAAGCTCCACAACCAAAACAACCAGCTCAGAGAACGAAACACCACCACAATTCTTTAGTAACTCTGGAACGAATAGTGAAGCTGTTACCTCATCGCATGCAAGTTCAGTGGACAGAGCTGGCAGTTAGATGGAGTTTATATCGTCCCGTGAAAGGATAGCCAGTAGTAGATTAGGACGATTAGCCAATCGCCCAAAAACAGGACGTGATACGAAGGGGAATAGTCATCTGAGAATCAGAATTAACTGTGCCGGTTCATTTATGCGATATTCGTCAATAGGTTTCATTTGACCGGTATTCGATTAAACAGTGGTGATTATTTAAAATATGAGTCTGTGAAAATGAAATCTATGAAAAAAAAAAACAGTAACATGTCGTGATATAAGCTTTAATCAGTTTCTGATGTAAATGCAAATCAAGATTTGGGTTTTCTGAGCAAACAGAAGTAATGGCTTAGCACCGGAAACTGAGAAAACCCTATATCTTGTACAGTTGAGTTAAAGTGACATTATCAGTCAATAAGGCCGAAGTTATCTTTTTTTCAACTTCGACAACTATGCAGAGTATCATTCAATTGTTTCCATTGTTGTGACGTTGCATATGAAATTTAATAGTTAATTCATAAAATAACCAAACTTATATGTAACAAAATTTCTGTGTATCACTTATCCTCTAATTTTTAAAATATGAATCAATATTTCCTACTATTTGTCCTGTTTAAATTGATGATTATGTGTTCTATCTACTTGGCAATTTAATATCAACAATGAAATATCTATAATTTTCTTTGTTTCAGTGTGAACATTTAACAAAGCACAAAGTGATTCATAATTTAAAGAAATAAGTTTATATCTGTTCATTTAGTGGACAAAAAGAAAATATAAATCAGTTTTAATAGTTTAACTTGGTCATTCAGGTTGGTTCGTTGGAAGAGAAAAAAACTTAAGTAAAACAACGAAAGGTTACTTAATGAAATTGTTTATTCAACAAGTGAGCCCTTTGTAATTTAACATGTATCACTGATTATCTAACAAAACTGGATGATTATCGAAGATAAAATATGTATCTACAACTTGTAGTTAGATGAATAGAAGTTGAGAGTTACTGACCAAGCCAGAAAATGAAGGCATATGCTGATTCAAGTTAGCTATGGAAAGCATTGTAGTGTAAGCGCAATCTCGTTGCAATAAAATAGAACATTTATACTTCACAAAAGAAAATGAAATTCGCATTGAGGTGACAGCATGTAGTCGATTGCAGCGATAAACCCAGGTAAAATAAAGTACATGACTTTATATATACAACAAGGGAATAGTTTTAAAAGATTACATTTGTTTTCTGACACAAACAACAGACGCAAACAATAGTTCATTGCAGAATGCATGCATGCAGTGTACAGACATGATTAGATTGACGCAGATTACAATGCAACATGAAAAGGAAAGATATATGATTATAAATAAATTGAAGTGATATTGCTCAAAGATTTTTATAGCAGTAAGCTTATCATATGGATTACAACAATGTGAACTATCAGTTAGAAATCATTCATTCTTTTTAAGAGGACTCAGACATTCTGTCATTTAATGAATAGTGTCATATTTGTTATCGTCAGTGAACTGGTTCCCCAACCACCGACTGCCTCGTCACGCTATGTTTTGCGATGTAGGAATAGGTTGTGAAGATTGCTAGAGACCAACAAACCAAAACATGGCACAAATCCATGAAGTCAACGACAAATGGATTGAGTTATGTTGATAGGTGAAGACTACTTGGCTGGGGTTCGCGAGGTGATAGCAATCGATGGTTAGAGACCCTGAATGACAGAGCTCAAAATCGTCTGCAATGGCTCAGGTGCAGCCATTCTTACGCTTCTGTCAAATCTTAATCCTCTGGATTCTTCAGAAACTTTATCTTTCTCATTTTAAGTTTATTTCACGAGATTTTACTTCTTGAACAATATCTTCGAACCCTAATCTCTCCTATTATTGCTAATACTTTTACTGTCTCTAATACTATGGGATTTGAATTGACAATCGCATCTCTGTGCTAATGTCGTTTTACAACTTGAACTGATGTACGTACGTACGAAGTTCTAAGTTTTAACTGACTGACTAACGCGGAACTCATTATAGTCATCTACAGCCAAAAATCATTAATCAGTCAGTGTAAAGTAAAAGTGGTAAAAGTAACTGTGATAAGTTTATGATTGTACAAATGCTAAGCTATTTAATGTTCTTCTGACTGAAATAGACACTAATTGAAATAGTTAATTTAACCCGAAACATTGTTTTCCTACCTATCGGATTGCTGTAGGAAATTTTCAAATTGGTAATAGTTTTCTTGAAACAAAATTTATTTTAAGTTTCTGCTTACGTAACTATTGAATCCAAGTTAAAGGAATGTAGATTTATAGCTGAGAATATTATTATTGCAAAAGAATGCCAAGTTAACATCGCTTCTGCAAGGATGCCAACTTCGACTTTCCGTTTATCCAAATAAATCCGTGAATAAAAGTCAAGCATTCTAGACGTGCTGCGACATATTTGATAAATCAAACTACAGATGTGATACAGACATTACGAAACGTACAACACAGAAGTTGTTCATACCTGGAGTTTGGTTTAGAGATAATACCTTACCATTTATTTTAAAGTCTAAATTGATAAAAGGGTGGCCGAAGTAAATTCACATCAGTATGAAGCGCCAACTGTTTTTATGAGCCAGTCAAATAACATCAAGTTTTTTGGAAGCTTCATTGGCAATCGGTTACAAGTTTTTCTGTAAGTAAATAGTAGGAAAGATCATCACCAATAATTCTTTCCATTATCTTAAAGGTAATTGAACTAATGTTTAACAATATTTACTAAAATGAAACCTCTTGAAATACATTATAAAATCAATTCTGAATTGTAACATGACACGTTGATAAACATGTACTTTTTTAAAATTAAATGTGAAACAACGAATTGCAGACATGAGTTTTATTACTTGAATAATATCTTCTAATCCCAACCTCTCCGATTACTTTTAATACCTTTACTACCTCTACTACTATTGGATTTGAATCGACAATTCTCTGTGCTAATGTGGTATGGCAACATGGACTGATGTACCTACGTTCGAAGTTCTACATTGCATCTGACTGACTGACTAACTTGTCTGACCTGTGAAATACGGTTAATTCAAACTTGTTGAATTTTACTACTCAATAAAATTACAAATATTATCACTGAAGAAAGATAAATTTTATGATTACATTTTCTATCGTCATAATAAACTTGTTCGAAGCAATTGAACAGGAAATTCTTTTTCAAGTGTTTTAATTAACAGAAGTTAACAACATGGCACTCGATAGCCTTGAAAAACAAATTTTGCGATCCCTCTAACTATCCATTAGAGCATCTTTCAGTGATAAATAGAAAGTAAGAAGCTGAGAATATAATAAAGCCATAAGAGATTAATATTGAACATGACTTGTTTGAAGTCGATTCTTTTAACCAATCAGAAAACAGCGTTTTTTTAAATAGAATAGTATACGGAAAAGAAAACAATATTATTGCAAAGTATAAACAACTTTCTCATTAATTATGAATTAATTAATATTCTCTACAGGTTACTTTGTAGAAATAAAAAACAACAACAACAACAACAAATCAACAAAGATGGAAATCTAATTTATTTGTTTATTCGAACTATTTTATAAAAACCCTGAGAGATTTCAAAATGTACTCACAATGTTCTTCATTAGAGTTTAGATTGAGTGATTAATAATAGAGGATATTCACTCAAAAAAGTGATATTAGCTAATATAAATAATAATAATCTACTTGCAGTATCGTAATGAGTAAAAAATGTTAAAGTTTTCTGATGTTTCGTCATTCAGTATAAGCGTTATGCTCATCACTTGATGTGCTTGAAACTATTACGGGTTCAACTTAGTCGATAAACGAGAACCAGACAATGAACCAGTGTCCGGGTAGGCTACTCTGATCTATTGACCTAAAGGAACTAACGAAAAAGTTTTGATACAGAGTAGAAAGTGTATTCTACAAGCAACCAGCCAGCATAGAATGAATCCAAGCACACAAATCGCGTTATTGATACATCATAGAAACGTCATTTGGAGAGTCACAAAAATAGCACACTAAAATAACACATCAACTAGTCACAGCTAGGGATTTTTTTGGTGGGAAATGTGATTTGAAGGTCAACTGTTCATCCCTGGATAAAATCCAAAATTAGGAAAATTATCAAGTGCCTTTTCTACCGACCAATACACTGTTAGACCAAATTAACTTCACTTGCGAGAATGAAAATGAATATGAAGAGCTATGATTTCTAGATTACTTAGTTAAGAGTAATCTAGATTTAAGTATACACTGAAACCCAACACATTCAGATCATTTCATTGATTTCAACTCAGCCCATCCATTCAGTGCTAAAGTCTCACTGGTCCTAAATTTATTTCGATGGGCGACTAAGGGGATAAACACCGTCATTACCATGCTCAGTTTACTTGAAATTATCAAGTCAAACAATGTGAATCACATCCAAAATATATTAAATATGAAGGAAAACCATTCTGCTGTCTTAGGGATGAATGACAGTTTTGTAAAAACTCATGAGAAGATATATCATTAACTTGTCCATTGAAAAATTATCCCAGTAGGTTGGAATTTCTTTCAGGACCAAATATCTCAGATTGAAATTTATGGATAGTGTCTGTTTAATGGGTTTATAAAAATTGAAGAAAGAGCATTGGGCATTTGACAGGTTTAAAGCTATCAATTTACCTCTATGGCTGTAGAAAACAGTCTTTGGTTTTCATTTTAAACATTCAGAGCATAAACCAAAAGATATTTTACTTGACGTTATACTTGTTGCTTGCATGTCGCGTAAAAAATAATCGTCACCCTCTCAATTATGAATGACTCGTTCGTTTATTATAAACTCGCCTAAAAAGTTTGCTATGAAAGAGTTTGGCTGAAAAGTCATAAGTCGATGATAAAACTAAAACTTTCTACAATTTTATTTTTTACGGTATTTTCAAAATCCAAAACTTTGGGTTATTTTTTGTTGATTTATTATATGAGCACTGCATACTTGAATGTATTTTCTGCAATAAAGATTTCGCTTCGAACATTTGCAGTAAACTGAAACAGTTAAATATATACCAGACTTTAAATCGTTAGGGTTTATACAGTTTTTTCATGAATTAATGTAGGACTGAACAACTTACTTACTTACTTACGCCTGTTACCCCCAATGGAGCATAGGCCGCTCACCAGTTTTCTCCAACCAACTCTGTCCTGGGCTTCCCTCTCCAGTTCTGTCCAATGTTTGTTCATTCCTCTCATATCTTTCTCTATTTCTCGGCGTAATGTGTCCGCTGGCCTTCCTCTTTTCCTTTTGCCTTGAGGGTTCCATGTGAGGGCTTGTCTCGTGACGCAGTTAGGTGCTTTCCGCAATGTGTGTCCTATCCACTTCCACTGCTTCTTCCTGATTTCCTCCTCCACTGGAATCTGATTTGTTCTCTCCCACAGTTCGTTGTTGCTGATGGTGTCTGGCCAACGAATACGAAGTATTTTGCGTAGACAGCTGTTAATAAACACTTGTATCTTCTGGGTGATGGCTTTGGTAGTTCTCCATGTTTCGGCTCCATACAGTAGAACTGTCTTCACATTTCTTATTGAATATCCTGATTTTGGTTTTGATTGATATCTGTTTGGAGTTGCAGATATTTTTCAACTGTAGAAATGCAGCCCTTGCTTTGCCAATCCGTGCCCTCACATCTGCGTCGGATCCACCTTTCTAGTCGATGATGCTGCCAAGATATGTAAAGGTGGTAACGTCCTCCAAGGCATCTCCATCAAGAGTGATTTGGTTGGTGCATGTTGTGTTGCATCGGAGAATTTTGCTTTTTCCTCTATGTATGTTGAGACCTACTGCTGCAGAGGCTGCTGCTACACTGGTCGTCTTCTCTTGCATTTGCTGTTGCGTGTGCGACAGAAGAGGACTGTACAAACGCATTAGGAAATCGTCATATATATTAAAAATTACCTGAAGGTTGATTTATATGCATTTCTTTATTCCACATATTGACAACAACCGACTAACTCAAATTATACTTGTCCTATATTGAAAGAAAATTTTTAACAGTTTATACATGAGCTCAGTTAGACGAATTGCCTAGAGTTTAACTAGCTTTAACGTCTAGTTATTTATTTAGCTATTCAATGACAAAAATAAACAATTGCAGTATTAAGCTTAGTATTGTTACAGGAAGTAATAATAATAATAATAATAATAATAATAATAATAATAATAATAATAATAATAGTAATTCATACAAATAAGTTAGTCTATGCTATCAGTTGACTTGAATCTATATTATTATGTAAATCAAAAAAAATTCTTTTCCTATTGATGTTGACTGTCTTTGTGTTACAGTAGAAACTGTTGTTCTTATCCTGGGTAATAAATAATAATTATGTCATACTATTTTTCTAATAGGTATGTACACATTTTAGAGTGATCTATGGAAATGTACATGCTGTCAAAGTTTACTTTCAACGTGTTATTATTATGATTATTAGTTTCTGGTAAACTTTAGTACTGAGAACACCTCTCTTGTAAATAATAATAAGTGATTTATTTTTACCATAAATTTATGAGGAAGTTTGCTATTGTTAAGTTCGTCACTAGGTACGCTTGAAGCTATTACGAGTTCACCTTAGTCGATAAACGAGACCGAGACAATGAACCAGCGTCCTGGTAGGCTACCTTGATCCCGAAACTGCAAAACAGAAGTCTTGATAAGCTTAGAAAGTACATTCTACAAGCACCCAGCAAGAACAATACAATCAAGCAAACAAATCTCGTTTATTTATACATCAGAGAAACGTTCTTGGGACAGTCACAAAAATAGCGTACTAAAAAACACACAGCAGCCATTCTCTGAGCTCAGAGAACGAAATACCACCACAATCATCCACCTGAGCTACAAGTTTTCTCCAACATCTCAAAACACATCAGCCAATCACAGTCATGGATTTTCCTGGTAGTAAATAAAATCTCAAGATCAACTGATCAGCCCACGCTGGCAAGCGTGAAATCCGAAATAAGGCATTTATCAAGCGAGTTCTGGGGATCTAACATCCCTAACAGTTATCAAATCATATTTTCCTATTACGATTATAATTTCCTCTTCGTTGATTGATTTTTCAACTGAAATTTTAAAAATATTTAACTCAAGTTTATACTTGTAATTTTTAACTAGTTAGTGACGAAGCAATTAGATTTATAAATAGTGATTATTTAATTTTTGGCCAAAATTCAGAACGCTATGATGGATAGATTGTAAGTGAATAAGAGCTAAGTAAAAACCTACCATTATGTAAGTTACTGAGGCTCTGGAAATGGATAAACGAGATAAAAATAAAGAAAGGGCACCGTAAATAATGAATTTTCAGTGATATATAAACTTAATGTATGAAATCAAAACACCTAACAGTATCAGGTGATTCGTACATAAAAATACAACATCAATCTTTGAATACTTTTTGACTACAAAATTTTTAACCGTTAATTGTAAGCACATTAATGAAAATCAACAAATTCAGATTACATGAATTGTAAAAATAATAACTGGGTCGGGATATTTAACCAATAAGCTTTATCAAGTGAAAACCATTATATATATTGTAAGAGGTACACAGTTGATGAATTAGTCAGTCATTTACAATGTAGAACTTCGTACGTACATACATAAGTTCAGGTGGCCATACCCTATCAGCATAGAGAAGCAACTGACAGTTCAAATCCCGTAGTCGTAGAGATAGTAGAAGTATTAGCGGAAATGGAGAAGATTAGGGTTCGAAGGTTTCATTCAAGAAGTAAAGTTGAGTGACTTAAGAAAGAGGTAGGTAGAGCCGATTAAGTTTTCAGAAGATTAGAATTTGGTAGAACACAAAGAGTGGATGCACCTGAGCCATCCAACGATTTCGAACAATGTCAATTCTTGTAACAAACTTTAAGACGAAAGAAACATTGTTCAATTATTTCAAGTTAATTTCTAAACAAACTAAATGTTTTTTTTTCATCTTATTCAGCAATAGTACATTAATATTCTACTTTTATATTACCTACATTTTAAAATTTTTATTGTCTAACATTCTATATCGTAAATGCAAATTATCTGGTTCTGCTGTTATCAATTTCAATGTTCAATCTTGTAAAACTAATAAACATCTTTGGCACCAAAAGAGCTAAATTTAAAAAAAACAAACAAACATGAAACTTAACAGTAGATAGAATATTGCTTTTTTTTTATTTCTTTATTTGCAAAAATTTATCAACTTTCATATATATTGTAGTAAAAAGAAATGTAACAAAAGTGTGAACATATAACGATTGCTTTGACGCATGCAAAACAGAAAAAAACTGAACGGAACGTAGGATACACAATTGTCTACAAACAATAATTCTAACTTTTAAGTACATTGTTTCAATTTGAAAAAAATTCAAAAAATAAGTCATAAAAATAACCCAAAAAAACAAAATTGGACATCAACTTTCGAATAATTAAAACAATACATTGAACATTATTTTATTGAATAGTCTTTAGGCTGACTGTTTAAATATTTATGTCTAATGCTTTGGGATATTTCTACAATGAATATTTTAATGGATACAATTTGTGTTATATGATCAATTTATCACGTTTTATGTGTTGAAACTTGAAAATGACGCTTTCTTACATCAACTATGTTATTTATTCATATTGGATTTATGGTACAGACACAAAACGTGTTATATATATATATATTCTTTTTTTTCTCAAATAAAAACGACAATTTATTTTATAATGTTTGCGTTAAAAGTTTTCATCAGTAGAAAAAATATATATCGAAAATGAATTTTACTAATGTTAGTTCTTTTGCACTTTGTTGAAAATGTTTTAAATGAAGTAATCTTGTATCAGTGTTTCATAGTAGTAGCTGGTGATCTGATTCCTAATTTGGATTAACAGTTGAATATTCTATGAAATAAATCTTTGATATAATTTCCGTATATCGTTCTTAAGCGAACACCGCTTGCGTTACGGAGGATACTAAAAGCTTATTACCATTTTGTGAATGAATTTACTTCAGACATTCGATGAAGCAAACACACAATCAAGTGTAAAGCGAAGTAAAGTGAATCGGAGAGGGTGAATGGACCAACGTGATATGATAAGGCATAACTCAGTAATTAAAGGTCAGACAAAAATAATCTAGACATGTGATAAGCGAAGTAGGCGAAGCAATCCACATACGCACTCCTGCGGAGACAGTCAAGATTTTAGGCGAACAACTGACGAGGTCAGAAGGTGTATGAATGATGATTCGGGGAGAAAAGGTTAATTGTTTTTGTCCAAAAGCTAGGAAAAACTATGTGCTCTGAACATATTAGTAAACACATAACAGTTTACATAGGATAGTTTTTTTTCACTTAAATATAATAACATTATATCAGATCTTTTTGACTGAATTTTGAGATGCTGTAGTTGCCTTGTACATCCTGTATGGACTGTCATTATGTCAGCACTCCTCAACCTACTTAGCCTTAAACATTTCTTTCCAGTTCTACCTAATCGCTGTTCATTCTTTTCTTACCTACCTCCAATTCTCTGCCTAGTGTGTTCTTTGATCTTCCTTTTCTACTTCGGCCTTCAAGATTCCAAGTTAGGATTTGTCTCATGCTACAGTTGATCGATTATTGCAATGCGTGTCCCATTCACCTTGAGCACTTCTTGCTGATTTCTTCTTCCGCTGAAATTTGGTTTCTTTTATCCCACAATAGGTTGATTCTGATTATGTCTGGCCAACGGATCCGAAGTATTTTTCGCAGACAACTGTCAATAAACACCTGCATCCTCTGAGCGATAGCTTTTGTAGTCCTCCAAGTTTCCGCTTCATACAGTATAACTGCCTAAACATTTGTAATACAAATATTGACTTTGGTGTTAGTTGACAGTTGTTTTGAGCCATAAATGGTGATAAAGTTTCCAGTTAAGAATCTATTTACAGAGTTCTGATGGAACTGAATATGTAATAACAACTCTACACTGCTGTTTGTTTAACTAATAAAAAAGGGAAAAGAATAAAGCTTCCTAATAAATCTTTAAAAATGACGAAAAGTAAGAACAGTGTTACGTCATAATTTATTACGGTGATATACTAAGATTAAGACTGTTTTGTATGAAGTCAATCGAAAGACTCATAGATAAATGATTCTTTTAAGAAAAACAGTCCAAGGATTGATAATATTTGAAATCATGAATCAATAATTGTTAGACCATCATTAGAAAACTGCAAGCACTGGGTAACCGTTTCGTCCTGGTATGAGATTCATCAGCAGTGCGCATCCACGAATCCTGCACGTCGCAGGATTCGAACCCAGCGCGCGAACGCCTAACCTAGATCAAATTCAAAGAATTAATGATAAACTCTCATATTTCTGAAAATAACTACTTAAAGCAAACGCAACCGTATAAATATATATCAATCTTTTCAAGCTAAAGAAATTACTTGTTTGAAAATGTACTGTGAATTATTCACTCAATAAGAGAAAAATATTTCAACAAATATAAAATGTATTTCATTCTAATCACATTTGCTTCAATCATTGAAACTAGGTTAAGTTAGTTCTGAATGAACTGAGTGATTTTCCGTGCAAGTTTCTTGTCTACATGTCAAATTAATACGGTGCTTCACCACTATTTTATTAGTGATATTTCCACTGTTATTAGTTATTTAGTTGGTTAGTTTTCCTGCATGAAAATAATGTTTTTAGGCTGTGCAAAGCATTTTATATTCTTCAATTCTAATAGACTGATTAACCAATCTCAAAAGAAAAAAAAACGTTTTTCCACTTGAATAAAACTAATCTAATCAATATTATGTAATTTAATACAGCTGCTCATGTCATAAAACATTCAAACAACCATGTATATATATATATAGTTATATAGAGACATTTTAAAACTGTTCAGAAATAAAACGTTTGCAGGAAAGTAATTTATTCTTTGATAGAAGAAGACAGAATATTAGCATGACGAATTTATTCGCATCAAACTTTATCATCCCAATAAGAAATGAAGGAGCTCGATAAAAATAAAATATGATACAAACGGTTGGATAACCGTTAAAAAATCAGAAAATTCCATTGACTTATCACGCATCTGATTGCATAAATGAATTTTCCATTAAAAAAGTTATTCCTATTCTATTAGATTATTCTCAATGATTTTTACTGAAAATGATATGAAAAGCTTAATTTTGCACAACAAAAACTGAACGCTGGTTTTTGAATCCTATCGCATCTACCGTTCGAAATAAGAATAGTCCTCAGTTAACAATAAAGGTACATTCTACTTTGAAACTCATTTACTTATTTTGAATATAATTAGCAAGAGATATTCTAGTGATCCGACAATCTCGAAAGTCCTGATAAAAACAATAAAATCGGTTGGAAATTGTCAGAAATCATTCTCAGAATCAAAATTTAGACCGTATAGAATGTAAATATAGACGATATCAATCTTTGCTGCTTTACAAATGAGTTTTCTAACAATGTTTGTTTAACAACTACGCTTGTTTCCACAAATAAATAATGTTACTTTGTTCATGGAAGTTTGGATCTATATTTATCAAAAATATGAGTAAATAGTGGAATTTGAAGAACTAATTTTGTGTTCTGTGTTTAATTTAAGAATTTTTATTAAAACTGAGGCTTCGTAAACTTTGCTCTTATCAACATGGTGCACATGAAATCTTGGGTAAACGGATGCTCATGTAACGTTTGAAATTTGTGTCAATTCGATACGTTATTACTGAGTTGTTTTGTAGGGCAGTGATTAGTGATTAGATAAAAATGGCAAATCGAATTTTTGAAGTATTGAGTTTTCATCAGCTAAGGTGGTTGGGATATAAAGTGCATATGCACAACCGCTGTCTACCTAACTGGGCGATATTGTTCGGTGTAGGAGTAGGTTGGGAGAAAGCTAGGTACAACTAAACAAAGACATGAAACCAACTGATGAAGTCATTAACGAATGAACTAAGAAATTTTAATAAATGCAGACTGCCTTAATGCTATCCACGCTTTAGTCTCCCGAAACGGCGAAGGTATATTCACTCCTAGCGCTCCTTTAAATCCATGATTTGACTTGTAACTATTTTTGTAAACCTGAAGTGGTTTTGTTGCAACTGACAGAGCTACTAATAAAACCGTCCTCGGGTTTGTCTAGAAATGATTTTACCTTGCTATTCTAATAAAGTCCGAATGAAAGATTCTAAGGACGCCAAATTTCGAGATCAGCATGCTAGATTCGATAAAGATTGATCGTGTACCGGCCAAATCAGAGGCGACAGCACTGATCATAGTAGAGTAATCAGTTGGATTGAATTCACTATTATATATCAACTTCCTTGACTACGATAAGGCATTCGATAGCGTAGACAAGATGACACTATGGAGGCTTCTTCGACATTACGGCGTGCCTAAGAAGATAGTCAACATCATGCAGAATTCTTATGATGGATTAAACTGCAAGATCGCACACGGAGGACAGCTGAAAGACCCATGCGAAGTAAAGAGCGATGTGAAGTGACGTTGCTTACTCTCAGCCTTTCTCTTCCTCTTCGTGATCTACTGGATTAAAACGACGTCCACATCAGGAGGGAAACACGGTATGCAGTGGACAGTCAGGATGCAGCTGAACGATTTGCACTTTGCAGACGATCTTACCCTTCAATACCACACTCAAAAGCAAATGCTGGAGAAGACGACCAGTGAAGCAACAGCCTTAGCATCAGTAGGCCTCAGCATACATAAGTGGAAAAAGCAAGATTCTCCTATACAACTCCACATGCGCCAAACAAATCACTTTTGATGGAGATACCTTGGAGGACGTTAACACCTTTACATATCTGGGTGGCATCAATGATGTACAAACCAGATTACAGCGGAGGAAGAAATCAGGGAGAAGCGTTGGAAGTGGACAGGACACAGACTGATGGAAGCACCCAACTGTGACAGCAAACAAGTCCCTACTTCGAATCCTCAAGGTTAAGGGAAAGAATCGGATGTAGACATGAAAAGAATGAATGGAAATTGGACAGAACTTGAAAGGGAGGCATAGGACATAATAGGTTTCAGTGTTCTGGTCGTCAGCCCATGATTTATGAAGGGTAACTAGAGTAAGTAAATATGTAAGTAAGTAATGCTAATAAGATATGACATCTTAAATCAATCCACATACATATCGTGTTTATGTTGATTACGATGATAATTATGATATTCTTGTCATACATAAACAAAAAGATCATTATTATTCTGAATTAAAGAACAATACTTCACAATCATTATTTAAGCATTACTTTCTACACAATTAATACAAATCCCATTGGGTTGGTTGTGTAATATTTGCCTTAAGGTATTCAGATCAGGTGAAATCATCGTCGTATATGTGCACAGGTGTAATATAAATAATATCAGATAATTATTAGAATCTAAATAAAATGTTTTGTAGCAATTATAATCAACTTATTAAAGACTTTATTGCTTGTTTGTATATTTCAAACAAATTGTTCATTAATTTAGATTTCTTCTGTTCATTATTACATTTTTATTGTTCTATATGAATACATTTTTTGTATAACATGTTTGAAAAAAGAAAATATTCTATAAGAACTCTTCATATAATCTGTGATGGATCTAGGTACAATTCTGTGGCGGTCGGTATTCGATATATTTTTAAATGTCGTATACTGCTCGTCCTGATAACCGTTACTAGATAACGTCCAACAGCGGATAAATCAGAAGACAAATACGCACCACACACAAATCACAAAACTACGGACACACGAGTAAAAATGATATGTGAGTGCCGAAGAGCAAGCGAATAGGATTACGATGTACATATATATATATATATATATATATATATATATATATATATATATATACGTAGGAAAATCAATGAGTCATCGGATTATTTGAGAGGCTAACTTTGAAGTGATTAGCATGAATATGCACGTAGGCAGTAAGCAATGCTCAATCTTACCGGCTCATATAAATGTTACAGATAAGTTATTACTATTCTAATGACTCTGTCTGTTAAATCAGTTAAAAAAAACGGTTTAACCTAAGTAAATATAAACAAACTTAAATGTATGTGACGCGTTACAAATCTTTTTACATTATTAAATAATGTAAATTACTTGTTGTGAATGCTTCATTCTACGAAGTGTTCATTTAACTGAAAAAATGTAGTTCGAAATGATCAGCATTGGAAAAATTAGCAGTAGTTGTAAGTTGAGTATATATATTTTTCCAGAGTTAATTAGCATATTTTCAAAACAGGTCTGTCTTAGGCTATTCTGATTAACAGAGGATGAACATGCCCTATTTCATTGATTACATCACTGTAAAGTGATGCGCAGATTTCTCAATCAATATTATTTATAGTATGAACTGAATTGTGAGTTAGTTGACAATAAACAGAAGTAAAAAAAACTGTACTCAAAGTAAGGGGGAGAGGAATTAATCACAAAGCTAGTTTGCGCATGAGACCGAATGAGATGGGTTCGATTCGAGCTTCTAAGGTCATGGATGAGGATTGGTAATGAGTCCCATACTAGGACGAAATGGCTATCCAGTAATGGTCTAGGGTTATCCGGTTCACGATTTCAATAAAAACTATTCCTGAAAGCTTAGTCTCTCATTTCTAACCAATGAAAACTGTGGACTAGAATTATTACACTGATCAGACGCCGATAATGATTGAAGTGGTTGTATGAGACCAAACAAAATTTTCAATTTAGTCTTATTTCACAAGTAATTTGTAAAAGACTTTTCACAAAATCCAGACAGTAACTTTAGGACTTTCAAGATCGTTTTCAGTAGGTTCTATGATGATGACTACTTCACGCAAGAAGTTGATGTTTATCTGAGAAGAAAAATATGAGCTTGAAGGTTTGCTATATGTATATAATGTAGTCCTGCAATCGCTTATTTGTCACTGACCTACCTAAAACTTAACCGATACTTCTAGAAACAAAACCTAAAAACATTTAGATAGCATTAAGCTACGTTGTTCAATTAGAAATTGGCCTGTGCTCTGCTTGTATGGATGATATCCTCGATATTTCCTGTAGTCTGACTGTGAATAGTGTTTGGAACTCTACTTATTCTCATTTATACAGTATCATGTTGTCAGTAAAACGCTCGCTATCTTGTCTTACTTACTGTCAATTCAGATTTTTCACTTTGTCTATTTTTTTCACAACCTACTTCCGTAGATAGATCTCAGTTAATCCAATTTGAATTTGAAATATGCAAAAGCTTACGTTTTTAATTTGATAACTTCAATTTTTTTATCAATTTAAAAAATTCACTACTAATTCAAAATATCAAACTAAAATAAGAATAAATACAAACTAGATTGTAACTGTGTGTTTTTTTAAGTTAATAATGAATATCCAGCACAGTTAGTTGAAAACTAAAAAATAAATCAGTAAGCAATAAAAGTAAATATTATTTTAGATTACTTATATTTAAAATACTAAGTTGCAATAATAATAATAATAATAATAATTTATTCATAAACCCTTGTTTATATTATTGTTGATAAAAATAATCATTTAAATCTAGCATCTATTCAGTATGCTTAATAGATAATTTATTCATATTATTCATGATTAAGTCTGAAGAGATGTTGTTTGTTTCGCTTGTCTATGATAACAAAAAAAAAGAAGCTTTAATACTGTCAAATCTTTTTCTTATTTTAAAGGGGAATAATTATTGAATTTGAGTTAAAAATCTATACATTAGCATTGAGTTGCAGAAGTATGTTCGATTGACGGTTCTGTTGGGCATGTTGGGCATGTTAGATCCCTAGAACTCCTCCCCTGATAAATAAATGCCTTATTTTGGTTTTCACGTTTGCCAGCATGGACTGCTGATCAGTTGACCTTGAGATTTCATTTCCCACCAAGAAAATCTATGTCTGTAATTGGTTGCTGTGTATTTTTTGGTGTGCTATTTTCTTAACTGTCCCTAGGACGTCTGTATGATTTATAAATAAATGAGAGTTGTATGCTTGATTGTACTGTGATTGCTGGATGGACGCTGGTTGATAGTCTCGTTCTCGTTTATCGACTAAGGTAAACTCGTAATAGCCTCAATCATACTTAGTGACGAACATTATAGATCAGAAAAGCCAGACTAACTTATTTGACTTCAATGCTATTTGTAATTTGAAAATAGAGTGAAAAAATGCATTGATGTGGATGCAAACATGAACAGTTAACTGAAGTATCATTCGAGAAACCACAAGCACTTACAAATATGTCCACAGTTAGTGAAACAGCACCATTGTTATTGGTTATTATGAATGGATATTTGTTGAAGAATGGTAAATAAATATGGTTGAACAACTTGTCTAAATAACATTGTCGGTAGAAATATTCTATATTATCACTTTAATATAATTCATATTTCAAATTTCATTAACTGATTATATTCAGTATTGTTTTGAAAAAAAAATAAACTGTTTTCTAAATTATTTGACTATTCAAAGTGTCATGGCCATATTGATTAATCTGAAAATGAATTGATTTACTTTGCAATATATACTATATATTGCATATACTATATATGCAACATATACTAGAAGTGACAGGAATAATAAAACTCAATAATTCAACATTGTAAAGAATAGATTAAACTTGGATCAAATAGTCTATTAAGTTGTAACCAGACAAGAAAGGGTATCTATGTAAACTGTGTTTATCAGTTAGGATTTCTATAGCTTCTGCTATATGTTGAAGACAGGAACAAAAACCGCTGAAAACTGCTAGACAGCTCAAACTATATTGTTTTGTACTTGCATGGTCCTTGATCCGGTTTCTAACGGTGTTAATGTCTAAGTTGATCAATTCACGGAGTTGCACAACCTCATACACAGTCTTCGGTAGTTACTGTCTACACCCGAACAGGTTGAACTTCACTGGTCACGTCTGGTATTGCTTGTTTATCAATTGATGAGAACTTAAAACCATGGACAGTTAAATTAGGTCCAGTTTCCAGCTTGTTCGCTTGCAAAAAGTTATTAACTTTCATTGATACGTCAAAACGTTATTCAGTTGTCATATAAATATATATGAACATATGAATATAGATTTTTTTTGAAGTGCTATAAATTAAGTGATCTATTATATATACCCTTTTTTAATACAAACCATATATTCCCCGTTTATTAACAGTTGTCTAAGCATCCATTGACCAGACATAATCAGCAGCAGCCTAGTGTAGGAGAGAAGAAACCAGATTACAGCTGAGAAAGAAGTTAGGAAAAATCGCTGGATATAGATTGGATATATATTGTGGAAATAACCCAACTGCACCATGAGACAAGACTTTACTTGGAACTCCCGACGCCAGAGGAACATATTTCGCTGAGAATTGGAGGTAGACATATAAAGAATGAACTGCGTGTGGCCTACGATTGGGTAGAACTGGAAAGGAAGGCCCAGGATATAGTCGGTTTGGGATTGATTGTCAGTGGTCTATTCTTCATTGGGATAGACAGACTTGTGTAAGTAATATTCAAAAAAATTTGAGTCAGAAATTAAACTAAACAGTTATTACATTAATGAACCAGTATTATTTTTTATCATATTATCAAAATGAAAAATTTCATAATATTTAACTTTGTTTAACAATGTTCGACAAAAAAAAACAACAATAAAAATAATATTTAACTGATTTCATTCAGCAGTCTAAAAGTCTTCATTGACTATTGAAAAATAAAGAATATTTGAGCCAATTATGATTGTCAATAAGTTCATCATCATGCTCTATATTTATAAGTTGATAATCACTATTTTATACGAGCCAAAATAGGGCATGCTGTGAATTAAATAATTTCGTGTCAAAAAATTGTTGACCTTATGTATCTGTTAGATTAAAAATACTTCAAAGAAGTGTCGTCTATAAGCCAGAGCGAACAGTTACAAAATATACAAATTAATCACCTTATGGTGTCAAACTCTAGTTAATATAATCGTAATAATATAGACATAGTAAATAGAATCTTTTTGGGTTAATGGTGACAAAACTTATAATGATAATAATATTAATGTATGCATACGGTACTGAGGTACTGAGAGGTACTGACATAAAAATTAAGAAATTCATGTGAGAAGTGGAAGATGAATGTGGAAATCAAGCATGTCGTAGTGTACATACAAGTGCAAAAGAAACAACAGAGAGATATCAACTATGTCTAGTTTATATATATTGTTATCCAATCATGGACCAAGAAAAACACAGAAACTGAACATATCACTTTCGAGTACTTACATGAGCCCTTCAGGCATTAATCCCATTATCTTCAGCTAAGTAGAAGAGCAGAAATCTTTCTTGTTCACGAGCTGTTTGAAAAAGGCAGTTTATTTAGTAAACATACATAGAGCAATTCATTATCATTAACATATCCTTGATTTGTTTCACGGGTACTAGTTAAGTTGGAAAAATCACATGTAACTTAACTGCATTAAATGTCTTTTTATTCAGTTTTAAATAATATTTCATTAACTGTACATGATCTTAAGCTTCAGGAAATATTACAGTCGGGAAATAAATGTTATTTTACAAGTGAATTTGAAACACTCACACTATATGACAAAATACGTTAATAAATAAAGGTAATAAAATTCTTTTAAAGTCGAAATAATATCATCAGAGGGTTGAGGATAGTCTGCAAGAAGCGTTAAAAAAGGTTTTCCACTAGGAGTTCATAGCTTCCTTCTGAACAACTACAGATACTTTATTTTAAAAAAAAAAACTGTACACATAATATAAGTTGATTTAAACTAGTGGGCCTATCGTCACTTAATCAATAGGTATTAAACTTATTTTAGCACTCAAACTTATCTAATATGCATATCTGATAATGAGGTCTCCGTTAGGTTTTATTTACCATTATAAACATTTTCAGTACAGATGAAAAAGATATTTCTCATTGAGCGGAAGAATTGTGAACACCTTTTCAATGTCCAATAAATAATTTTTCCTTCATTCTCTGTTTATTTTAACTGTTTTAAAATCGCCAACACCATTATATTTCACTCTACTAGTGAAACTATAGGGTCTTTAAATATTTGAAACTATTATCACTGAGTAGACGAGTTGAACCTTCAGTCTTGTTATTAGTCTATTCTTGAACTCTGTTATAAGCTTACATTATAAATCCCGTATTCCGAAAGTCGTTAACCAACTAGTATCATTCACCTTATTATTGTCAGAATGTATGTACAATGTTCGATTGATTTATAAAAAGTTTATTAGAATCAGTATATGAGGAAACAATCAAGTACAAGTTCTGTTGTTGTCTTATGCTATCTGACCTCTTATTATTTCTAGTTTCTACTTTTAAGTACCTTTTGACGGGAGTGCAATAGTTCTCCATCATACTGTTCATTCGCAAATATCATGTTACATTCCTCTTACTCAGAGAATAATATTGTTAGCTTCTGTTTCCTATGTTACATTTATCGTTCCAAAATTCTAACGCCTTGAAGTAGGGAACGAATTTCAGTCGGTGAGTTGGTTTAAGTTTAATTTGGTTAAGTCCTTTTTATTTGATAGAGAGCGTCGTTGGAACAGCAACAACTTGCTTATACCTTTGTACTTTTAATTTTGTCACTCTTGTATAAGCATGTTTGCTTGAGCATCGTTTACAGCCTACTCAGATATTTATTCTACTAGCTTTAATGTTAATTGCTTAAATAATCCAATGACTCATTCATTTTCCTATGTATGTACATTTTAATCCTATTAATCCGATCTTCGGCATTTGCATATTATATCGCTTTCACTTCAAGTTCCTATTGTTTTGTGATTGATTCGGTGCAATAATAAACGTCATATTCGCTTTGTATTCATCTCTCAACATTAGGCTTTATTTACTAACGGTTATCTGATACGAGAAGTATAAAACGTTTAGGAATTATATCGAATATCCAGCGTCATATCCTACATTGCTTTTTGAAAATAAATTTTCGGGCATAAAAAATTGATAAATATTTCGGAATATTTACTACAATAACGACGTTTTCACACATTCAGCCTGTATCGTACACTTGACATTGTTTACACAGCTGAGACGAATGCTTAGTCAAAAGATAATATGGATTTCGTCTTTTAAAAATATATGGATTTAATTTCTAAACGTGATGTCCTTCTTTTTATCGATCTCATCATTACCTGTACTTTGCTGTGTATTCTGTAATTTTTTTTTCCATAACAAATAATATTACCATTATCGTCGAACTACAGTTCTGATTCAATTCGGGAATTAATTTGGTTGTATAAAAATTAAATCATTTTAAGAGTTTTACTCGTCATACGCATTAAATCTCTCATAACGAGATAGTATCATGCTATACAAGCTGAATAGATCAATCTAACAACGTACAAAACATTAATGCATGATTTCATCAGTTGTTTTCGATTAGATCGTCATCAGGCTTCGCTCTAATATACATGAATATTTAAATGAAAATATTAAACCAATCAAGGTAATTTATGAGTGAATAATCACGCTGAAATAGTGATTACGTAACTACATATAATAGATAAAAGTACAAGTTGATAGTAGGAAGACAGGTGTACTGATAGTAGTAAGAAAAATCAATAGTTCAACATTGGAAATAGTAGGTCAAACATGCGTAAAATAATCATTACAAAACATTAAAACCATTAGGTAATAAGAAATGTGCACATCATTGGAACGTGAAGAATATAAACGGTAAAAGATAGAAAATTACAAATAAATACAGGTTGCGAAAATAATGCTTATAATAACAAAATGAAATTTTAAAAAAATTTGCAAAGCGTTGTTTAAGTCATATCCGGCCATGGAACAGATAAGGGTGTGACGAATTGCTTCTGAACACATAAATTGTGGTTGAATATACGAATTCCTATGGCTTCTGCTATGTGTGGGAGACGGGAGCGAACGTCGTTGGGAAATGATGGAGGTATACGACAGGTCACTCGAAACGATCCCGACTTACCTACAATATGACCACTATCAATCAGATGTGCCAGTATAGAACTGCGTATTGTATTAACCGGCCCTTCATAAACCATGCTTTGATTTATTGACTCATTCGTTAGTTAAGTTGCCTGGTAGTACGCTCGATATAGCTATGTATATTAGAGTAAAGCCTGATGATGATCTAGTCGAAAACAATATTGTTCGCTTATATGTGTTTTTCTAATTTGCACAATGTGAATCTTTAACATTTCATTACTTAACAACTTATTCTTTTTAATGATAAAATAACTGTTAGTATTCACATATTAGTAACATTCATAACACGAATTGTATTCAATGACGTAATCTTTTAAAATTATTTTCAAGTTGTCCGGACCATTTATTTTTTTTAATGTTTTGGAACATGGAAATCAAAATGCAAGTCCTTTTTTCCTATGGGAAAAAAAATCAAAATAACACTGTCTTATTGATTCCGGTAGAAATATTTTGTAGTGCAGCATAATTGTTCATGAGTCTTTTATTTTAATACTCACAATAGAAAAAGTAGAATATTGGCTTAATTCAACACAGTGAGCATATAAGTGTGTTATCTCTTACTTATATGATTTTCAAACAATGGAGAAAATTTGTAGCTCAGGTGGATGATTGTGGTGGAGTTTCGTTCTCTGAGCTAGATGTTTCAGTTGTGGAGCTTTCATTGTTCTTCTGAACAACTTCAAATACTTCACTTCAATCTGAAGTTTGTGCTGAAGATGTTATTCAGAGGGACAATGAAAGCTCCACGATCAACACATCCAGCTCAGAGAACAAAACTTCGCTACAACACTTAGTCAGTGATGAAACGTTGAATAAATGTTTTGAAAAGTTATGCTTTTTATTGTCTTGATAAACAAATATATATTTCGATCATTTATAATCCTAACTAATCAGTTAAATTTCAAATAATTTGATTTATTAATTTTGATACACTTTGTTGAAGTAAATTAAGTTTATCCTTTAAAATAAGAATAACGTGATTTACTATTACTTGAATTTTGTGGACTTAAAACGTTTTCAGCTGTACAGTTTCTACACTAAAATTACACATAGTAAATGTTTAATTCAGTAGTTATGACTATTTACCACATTTCTACTTCTTACGTTCGTCTCTAGGTATGCCTAAACTATTACGAGTTCACCTTAGTCGAATAACGGGAACAAAATAATGAATCAGCGTTCGAATAGGCTACTGTGATCCCATTGTCCTAGCTGTACCAGTAAGACGTCTTGATATAGTGTAGAAATTGTATTCTACAAAATCCCAGCCGGCACACAATCAATCCAAGCACTCAAATCGCGTTTATTTATACTCTATAGAGAGTTCCTTGGAACAGTCATAAAAATAGCATACTAAAATGACACAGTAACCAACCACAGTCAAGGATTTTTCTGGTGGGAAACGTGATCTCAAGGTGAACTGATCAGTCCATGAAATAAATCCAAATTAAGATATTTATGAAGCGAGTTCTGGGGATCTAACATCCCCAACAGTACTCACAATGTTTTAAACGAGGCATAGAATCTATTGAACAGTTATTTACCATCAGCTATACTCAGAAATACAGCACAAATTATGTTCAGTGATTAAATCTGCTTAAGTATACAAATGAATGAAGTTGAATAGGATTTAATAAACGAATAATTATAGTTAAAAATGGTATTTTTAAAAAAGTGCTGTTTTTATTTTATATATTATCACAATTTTTTAATGAAGTGACTTTTCTGTGATGAATTATATCATTCCAAACGTTTGGGTAATTAATTTTTAATAGCTACTTTTGTCACTTAAAACTGCTGCGGATTCGACTTCCAAAAATGTTATAAGTACAACTATTTTATTTTCTTCACGTATTGGGCGACCGAATATCTTTATAAAACATATTGCAATGACAAAAGGAAACAACAAAGCTGTCGAAAATATAATCTTCTTTATGATGAGTTATTCAGATTTAAATCACTTTAAATCACTTGACTAGTTTAGTGTCATTATCTAATTCGGTGTTTTGGTCATGTTGTTACAAGGCATCCCAATATAAAGCTTTATCAGGCAAACTAATCGTTTCTTCGCAAAATGAATCTTATTTTCACTACCACAGAAATATACTTCACTACCGATAGCGTAGTGTATCTACTTGTATATCATTCGTCTTTGTACAAGTAGGATCCATCGTCAGTATGAACCGTTGTACGAAAATTGGAGGTGTAACACTGAACTGCCTATCTCCTTACGACCAAAATGATAAGATGTCGTACGTATTTGAAGCGCAATTGTTATGCAATCAATTTGTAGTTATATGTATACACCAGTGAGTGCATTTATATACATACCTAGCATGTGACATACCATGTTTAAGAATCACATATTTCTAACAAGTGCAATAAAAATTGAAAGGATTCAGTAAACATAAAGTTTTTTTATATTACAAGTTCAACCTAATCATATGTCGAATATTAACCTGAGTAAATGAACAAGTGGAGAATTAGGAAACTAGGATGTTCACGAAATAAATTTTACATTTCTACATCATATTAAAGAAACAAAATGTGGTTAATTTCAATGACATATTTGAACAATTGAAAATTGTCAAAAAACTGTCAAACTTTTAGCATGTGATCTTCATTTTTTTCGTTATAGTTAAACCTTACAAGTCGTAGCAAATCAGTATTCAATAATTGAAAATGGCTTCACTGAAAAGCAAACTAAGCCTAAACTTTAGTTTTCACCCTTTTTTTGAAAATATAAATTATCATAAAAGCAGAATGAATGAATGAATCTGATCCAGTTTATTTTGGTTTTTCTCGGTTTGTTCAAAAAGGATCAAGGAAACCAGATGAATAAAATAACATTTTACCACAAATCCAAAAACTCCAGTCATCTTCAAGATCAAACAACATATAATATTTTTTTGAGAATGACACATTTACTTTGTTTTTTCTTAGCCAAATAACAATATATATATATATATATATATATATATATATATATATATATGTAATTACTGAAAATGAAGAATAGCATGTCAATGAACCAACTGATGACAAGTGTTTGTTACACTGCAATACAGTAAGCAGCTTGGATGCAGCTAGATAATTTAGACCTCGCAGTTGTCCTAGATCTTCTGTCCCCTAGTAACAAATGCACATCAATATAACTAGTGTAGCAGCAGATTCTGCAGAAATAGGTCGCAAAATACACAAGGGGAAAAATAAGATGCTCCGACACAACACAATAAGCACCAACTAAATGACAGTTGATGTAGAAGTTCTGCAAGATGTCGAAATCTTTAGAGATCTGGGAAGCATCATTGATAAACAAGTTGGATCTGATGCAGATTTCAAGACAAGGCAACGGCAGTATTTCCACAATTAAAGAACATCTTCATCTCAACTGTAAACCTACATGAAAGTTAGAATTCTCAATACGAATGTTAAAATCGTTCTGCTGTATTGAGCAAAAAGTTGGAGAACTGAGATTGCCATTGTCCATGAGACACAGATGTTTATTAACAGATACTTTATTTTATTAACAGACATGATCAGCAACAATCTATTGTGACAGAGAAAAAAGCAGGTTCCATCTGAGGAAGAAATTAAGAAAAACAAATGAAGGTTGATAAGTCACACAATGCAGAAGTCGGTAAACTACATCAGAAGATCAGCTATTACTTGAAATCCTCAAAACGAAAGGAAAAGTGGCAAAACAGAAAACACATTGCTCAGATTTTGAAGAAAGACGTCAACAGACTCAACAAAAGTTGGAAAGAAATAAAAGGAATGTCCAAGATAGGGGTGATATGGGAATCCTGGTCGGTGAACAGTGCTTCATCAGGGTTGACAGGTACAAGGAAGTTATTTTAGCAGAAATACACAACACTAGTTATAAAATCTATTGAGGGAAATTCATTCATTGTTTCTTACAATATGACTAAGAAAATGCTGTGTTGAAAAAATCAAAAAGACATGAGAGTAGAAAGGAGTTTTGTTTTTGACACAAAAAACCTACCTAATTCACAGAACCATGTAGAGTAAAAACGTCAATCGGACTAAATCTCCACTGATAATATTCTTATCAATAATGAAGATGTCTTTCTGAATTTCATATCTCACAAAGTCACGGAATATTAAAAAAATTACCCTTTATTTTGACTGCGAACAAATAATATTTGAAAAAAAGTATCATTCTGTACATAAATTGAAAATTTTTTCAAAAATTTAATGAATAAAGTAA
Organism: Schistosoma turkestanicum; assembly: GCA_944470395.2. Classification (NCBI taxonomy): domain Eukaryota; kingdom Metazoa; phylum Platyhelminthes; class Trematoda; order Strigeidida; family Schistosomatidae; genus Schistosoma; species Schistosoma turkestanicum. The sequence goes on along the minus strand of OX103971.1, from coordinate 75,079,280 downwards.
CGATTCATGTTGATTGGTTAATGACGTAAGCATTATTTCTCCGACCATGTTTAAAACTTACTCAATCATTGACCATTGATCGAATGTGTTGATTTAAACTTCTCAATGTTTACAATTTCTTTATGTATGGTCTAATCTAACTAGATTTATGGCATACTCCGAGTACATTTGTCAGTGTTACGTAAGTTGAATGATTGCAATCAGTTTTTTTTCCAAAATTAAAATAATTACGGTTATTAAACGTCTATCTTTATCAGACAGACAATAACAATATGTATTTGTCTACTTAATTAATTTAAGTTACAAAATTGATTTGACAAATTTCATTACAGGTCATAGTAATATCACAGTAATCAAATAATTTCTGCTTTCTTTCATATCCTAATTAAATAATAAATGAAATTTTTTTATTCTATGAAAATTGTTGGGGATGTTAGATCCGTAGAACTTGCTTGATAAATATCTTAATTTTGGATTTATTTCATGAACCGATCAGTTGACCTTGAGATCGCATTTCCAACCAGGAAAATCATTGGCTATGATTGGTTACTGTGTCATTTTAGTGTGCTATTTTTGTGACTATCTCAAGGACGTCTCTATAGACTACAAATAAACGCAATTTGAGTGCTTGGATTCATTGTGTGCTGGCTGGGTGTTTGTAGAATACACTTTCTACACCATATCAAGACTTCTTGTTGATTCACTCTGGTCAAGGGACCATAGTAGCCTACCTGGACGTGTTGGTTCATTGTTTTGTTCTCGTTATTCAACTAAGGTGAACTCGTAATAGTTTAGGCATACCTAGAGTTGAGCGTAACAAATATGCGATTAAATTTTATGTACAGTGAACAGACATGACTATAATAAGTTTCTGGATAAAATATTCTCTACCAGCTGTCAGATATTAGAAATTACCTTGTGAATTTTTATTACACGAACAATTTGGAATCAAATACTGGCTCTTTTTTTTTATTCATGAGGTTGATATTAATTTTATTATAACAATGGTATCAAATAAAAACATGAATTCATATTTGACTTTCATGTCTTCTTTTTATTTCAGATTTGTTTTTAGTGGCCCGGGATCTGACTTCACTTTTTACGAACAATTAAATATGCTATGAAATAAATCTCCCCTTCAATTTCCTTATAGCATACTTAGGCGAATCCGGTTTGTACGATGGCGGTATTAAGGAGCCATGTATGGATTCGGTTGGATGAATTTATTTTAGGCAATCGTTTGTGCAGACAGACATAAGAATAAAGGCTATGTGAGCCAACTGAATGTAAAGTGGCATGACTTATCATTTATAGTCGGACAAAAATAAGCTAGACAAGTAAAAGGCGAAGTAAGCCTGTAAGCACAAAAATAAAAGCAACCAGTTTATGAACAAATAATTGACAAGCTCAAAAGACGTGTGAATAACTCGGAAAAAGTGGACCAGTTAACTTGCCCAAAGGCTAGGACCGAACATTGTGAGCTCGATGTATTTCTACACATTACAGCATGTTATCCAATAACCAGAATACATATCTTTTTTTTCATTTTAACAAAGAGTATTTTCAGGTCACATTATATATACATCTTAAATATTGGTATTTTAAGATAACTACCGAGTAACCGCTTGACAGAAAACACATGATAAGAAAATATTCTACCTCGCGGTAATATACGAGAATATAAACAACAAGTTTTGTTCATCCGCTGATTTAAACATAACTTATCAATATTCAATGTTATGAATATTTTATACTTGATTGTTGCTTGTATTCAAGTTGTCAGATAAATTCCACGTGTACAAACTGTTGCTGAGTTCAATTCTAGCACTAAACAGTTGTTCAGTCCTTCGGTATTGTCAATGCTGATCTAGTTTAATATCGGTTCGTGATTTGAACCATGGAAATTTTACAATAACCACAGAATAGTACACTTGCGTCACTTATGGTTTAGGCGAGATATCCGTCTGCTAACCAAAGGATGAGTCTACTGCGCAGCAGTTCGCTTCGTTCTACGTTATGGCTGTGAAACATGGCCAGTAAAAGGTCGCTGATTCCAGATCATAGGTGTCTTCGATGTATAGCTCGTGTACACTGGGACAACCGAGTAAGCAATGCTGTTGTTAAGGAATGGGAACTAAGCAAGGAGGGCAGACCAATAGATGAAGTAGTCAAACTTCATCAGTTGAGGTGGTTGAGACCCGTGTAATGTAAGCTGAATCACTGACTGTCTCGACAAGCGTTGTTGTTTGATGTAAGAGTAGGCTGGAAGAAAGCTAGGGGTGGCGGAAACGAAACATGGCACAAACCCATGAAGTCACTGACAACTACGCTGAGTCATGTTAACAGATGTAAACTGCCTGGTTGGGCTCCACAGGATAATAGTAGCCAATAGTTAGAGACCTTCAACGAGATTGTTCAAAACCATTTACGCTGGAGCTACTGCATCGATTCTTTGGGTTCTCTCAAATTCTGATCTTCTGAATTCATCACGAAGGTATTTTTCAAATTTATTTCACTGGATTATACTTTTTGAATAATTTCTTCGAACCCTATTCTTTTCGATCGCCATTAATACTTCTACTACTATAAGAATTATATTGACAACTGCATCTCTGTGACAATGTGATATGGCAACTTGAACTGATGTACGTACGAATTTCTACATTGTAGCTAAATGACTGACCTAGCTGATTTAACACAAACTTTATATTAAGTTTATTCCACTTCAAAATTCTTACTTTCTTTCACTTACTAATCAATTATGAACAGTTTGTCAATTTATTCATTGTATTTTATTTATAACCCCTTATCAATGGATTTTGTATCGAATTCAAATTTCTATTTTCTTACAACTTGCTGTAATTGTAATTTTTTTTGTTTTCTTGAATTTGATGATGATTTCGGTATTCAATTAAATTTTCAGCTTTGATTAATTTTAATTGGAAGTTGACAAATTTTTTTTTCTTGTGTGGAGATTTATTAGTTTTTTTACTTTACATGGGGCATAGATGAAAAAAAATAAAGGAAATGAGTTTATGAAATTCTTTCCCCATTACTGACAGTTATAGGTGGTAGTAAAATTATAGTTTCACTTTTATTTTTTTTTTATGATTCAAAACTAGAAAAATGCAGTAAACAATGTCGGTACTCTGTAACTGATTGAGCTGTATATTGTTTTGTGTATAGGTTCATACATAAAATAAAAAAACTATACAGTTTGAGAGTGAAAGTGTACAACTAAAGAAATGTCATGCATGCATTTTAGATTCGTTGTTATTCGTTTTTCGGTTTTTTTTTGGTTATCACGTAAACATTTATCATTTTTGTCATTTTTTTTCCAAAAAAAGATAACGAATGACCTTGTTGAATACAACTGTAAATTGTTTACAGTTTATTGTGAAAAAGCGAGAAATTGAACTGAAAACCATTAAAATATGTTAATGTTAAACTGTAGCGTGACTTTTGTTCAAAAAGGCGGAAACTTGAATTGCAACCAGGAAAAAATGAAATTTGTACTGTGCTGGAAAATAAACAAAAGCAGATCGACGATTATGATTTTTACACCAATGGAATTCAACCCTGTCGGGTGTAGGCAGTAACTATCAAAGACAAATGGGTGTGGTCGCACAAAATCTCTAGATCAATCAGAGTGGGACATTAACACCGTTGGATGCCGGACCAGTGGTTCGATGGTTAGGCGTTCGTGCACAGTACCGAAGGTCCCGGGTTCGAATCGTGCGAGGTGTAGGAGTCGTGGATGCGCACTGCTGATGAGTCCCATACCAGGACGAAACGGCCGTCTTTCAGTGCTTCCAGGTTTCTAATGTTGGTCTAACAGTGATTGATTGATGATTTCAAAAGTGTAAAAACACAAATCTCCAAGACTCTTAATGAAAGATTATGATTTCATTAACTTGCAAAAACACAACAACAAATAAATTCACGTATAAACTGATATTTGTGGTATTTGCTGAGTAGTCAACAGGTATCATCTCTGGTGGTGTTTTGTTCTCTGAGCCTGATGTTTTGGTTGTGGAGCATTCATTGTTCTTTTGAACAACATCATCAGCATTCGAATTTCTCCATATTTGACCTGTAGCTTGTTCTGCTAACGTTGATCCTGACTGATTGTAGTTGCTTCACAACCAAATAGTCAGTTAGCATAATGTTAAAAATTCCATTTAATTCTTCACACTAACCTAGATATTATTGAATGTAGACATTAGCTAAGTGTTCTGCTTACAAAATAAATTAAATTTAAATTTGTTTGGTCCTATATACATTTTTGTCGTAAAAATGAATGATTAAACTCTCACTGCTGATATGAATTTATTTAAATAAGTTTGAGAGGGTTTCACTTTTCCATCCATAAGTGCTATTCATTCATAATGAGAAATAATAAAGAAACAGTTACATTTGAGACGTAGTCACATACACAAATAAAATGTTTATTTTAGAATGTGTTAAGATTTTACTATCCAGATAAATTTTAGATTTACAGAGTTGATTAATTGAAATCTTAATTTATTGGTGCAATTTCCTGTCCTCATGACTTAAGACCAGTTAGAAAACTACAAAGTAGAAGAACTTCATACGTGCGTACATCAGTTCAATTACTTACTTACTTACTTACGCCTGTTACTCCCAATGGAGCATAGGCCGCTCACCAGTTTTCTCCAACTAACTCTGTCATGGGCTTCTCTCTCCAGTTCTGTCCAATATTTGTTCATTCCTCTCATATCTTTCTCTATTTCTCGGCGCAGTGTGTTCCTTGGCCTTCCTCTTTTCCTTTTGCCTTGATGGTTCCATGTGAGGGCCTGTCTCGTGACGCAGTTAGGTGCTTTTCGTAGTGTGTGTCCTATCCACTTCCACCACTTCTTCCTGATTTCCTCCTCCATTGGAATCTGACTTGTTCTCTCCCACAGTTCGTTGTTGCTGATGGTGTCTGGCCAACGAATACGAAGTATTTTGCGTAGACAGCTGTTAATAAACACTTGTATCTTCTGAATGATGGCTTTCGTAGTTCTCCATGTTTCCGCTCCATACAGTAGGACTGTCTTCACATTTGTATTGAAAATCCTGATTTTGGTTTTGATTGAAAGTTGTTTGGATTTCCAGATATTTTTCAACTGTAGAAATGCAGCCCTCGCTTTGCCAATCCGCGCCCTCACATCTGCGTCGGATCCACCTTTGTCGTCGATGATGCTGCCAAGATATGTAAAGGTGGTAACGTCCTCGAAAGCATCTCCATCAAGCGTGATTTGGTTGGTGCATGTTGTGTTGCATCGGAGAATTTTGCTTTTTCCTTTATGTATGTTGAGACCTACTGCTGCAGAAGCTGCTGCCACACTGGTCGTCTTCTCTTGCATTTGTTGTTGAGTGTGCGATAGAAGAGCCAGGTCATCTGCGAAGTCCAGATCGTCCAGCTGCGTCCTAACTGTCCAGTTGATACCGTGCGTCCCTCCAGACGTCGACGTCTTCATAATCCAGTCGATGGATTACCAGGAGAAAGAGAAAGGGTGAGAGTAAGCAACCTTGCCTCACACCGGTCTTCACCTCAAAAGAGTATGTTAGCTGTCCTCCGTGTTCGATTTTGCAGTTGAATCCATCATAAGAGTTCCGTAGGATGTTAACTATTTTCTCAGGCACACCGTAGTGTCGGAGAAGCCTCCACAGTGTTTTCCTATCCACGCTATCGAATGCTTTCTCGTAGTCGATGAAGTTGATGTAGAGTGGTGAGTTCCATTCTATTGATTGTTCCACAATGATCCGTAATGTAGCGATTTGGTCAGTACACGATCGATCCTTACGAAATCCGGCCTGTTGATCTCGAAGTTGGGCGTCTACGAAGTCCTTCATTCTGTTTAACAATACTCTGTTGAAGACTTTGCCTGGTATTGAAAGAAGAGTGATGCCTCTGTAGTTCTCACACTTGCTGAGATCGCCTTTCTTTGGTATTTTGATGAGGTATCCTTCTTTCCAATCTGATGGTACTTGTTCCTCATCCCAAATCTTCTTGAAGAGCATGTGAAATATTTTTGCAGTTGCTTCCACATCTGCTTTCATTGCCTCTGCTGGAATGTTGTCTGGTCCTGCTGCTTTGCCGCTCTTGATTTGTCTGATGGCCATACTGATCTCCTCAATCGTAGGTGCGCCAATATTAATTGGGAGGTCCTTGGATGCTGCTTCGATGTTGGGTGGGTTCAGTGGAGCTGGTCGATTCAATAGTTCCTTAAAGTGCTCTACCCATCTATTTCGCTGTTCGTCAGTGTTGCTGATTATTTTCCCTTCCTTGCTTTTCACTGGTCGTTCTGGTTTACGATAGTTCCCGGCGAGCTTCTTTGTTGTTTCGTACAATTGTCTCATGTTTCCTTCTCTTGCAGCCTTTTCCGCCATCATTGCTAGATCTTCCACATATTTTCGTTTGTCAGCTCTGATGCTCTTCTTCACTTCCCTGTTTGCTTCCGTGTATTCAGCTTGTGCCTTAACTTTCTCTGCTCTTGTTCGGCTGACATTAATTGCTGCCTTCTTGTTCCTCCTTTCTTCAACTTTTGCAAGAGTATCAACAGAGATCCATTCCTTGTGATGGTGCTTCTTGCGACCAAGGACCTCCTGACATGTTGAAGTGATTGCCTCTTTAATCCCTTTCCAATTGTTCTCCAACGTTGCTTCCTCTCCATTGAGTAGATCCTGAAAGGCCTGGAACCTATTGGTGAGGGCTACCTTGAATTCGTTGAGTTTTACAGTATCCCGAAGAAAGGCCGTATTAAACTTCTGTGATGTTGTTTGTCCAGTTGTCCAGTGCTTCTTTAGTTTCAGTTTCATTTTGGCGATCAGCAAATGGTGATCTGAAGCTACATCAGCTCCTCTCTTGGTTCTCACATCCTCCATGGTCCTTCTGAACTTGTTGTTGATACAGATATGGTCAATTTGGTTTTGAGTAGTGTGATCCGGTGAAATCCATGTGGCTTTGTGAATGCGTTTGTGCGGGAATATTGTGCCACCAATGACTAGTTTGCTGAAGGCAAACAGGTTTGCAAATCTCTCACCGTTTTCGTTCCTTTCTCCCAGTCCATGTCGTCCCATGATGTCTTCATATCCAGTGTTGTCTATGCCAACCTTGACATTCAGGTCTCCCATAAGAATCGTCAAATCCTTTGGTGAACATTTTTCGACGATTGACTGCAGCCTTTCGTAGAATTGATCTTTAACGTCGTCATTGTAGTCATTGGTAGGTGCATAACATTGGATGACGTGCATTGTAATGTCCTCTTTCTTTGTTTTGAAGGATACTTTGATGATCCTCGGTCCATGAGATTCCCATCCTATCAGTGCCTTTTGTGCATGTTTGGACAGCATCAGTGCAACTGCTTGTGTATGTGAAGCGTTTTCCTCTTCATGACCAGAGTATAACAGCAGTTCCCCTGAAGCTAGTCTCAGTTGTCCTACTTGTGTCCAATGTGTTTCACTGATTCCAAGTACCTCGAGGTTGTATCTTTTCATTTCTGCCGCAACTTGAAATAGTCTTCCAGTCTCCCACAATGTACGAACGTTCCATGTACCTAAAAAAATGGTTGCTCTGGTTGTCAGAAGAGGCATCGGCCCCGTGACTTCCGAGGGAACTCGGCTTTCATCACGCGACGTCATAATTCTTCTTCCAACTGTGAGGGCAGAGTTAAAATGGTTTGAATTATTTTTTCTGGTTAGCGTTTTTTTGGCAAGTGAGATTTCAACGGAATGGGGTCGCCAACCCCATGTCCAACCCTCCTCCTTTATCCGGGCTTGGGACCGGCAGTAGCCCCTAAGGTTCTACTGGCGGAGTTATCAGTTCAATTAGCCATATCATATTAGCACATAGAAATCGAATTATCAATTCGAAGTATTAGCGTTAACCAAAAAGATTAGCAATCTAAGATATCACTGGAGAAGTATATCACAGCGAACTCAGTCTAAGAAAAAGCAGAAAACCAAAGCCTCCCATGAGAAATTCAGAAGATTAGAATTTGAGAGAGCACAAAGAATGGATGCACCTGCGCCACTGCAAACAATTTTCAGCCATATCATTCAAAGTCTCTAACCATCGGTTGCTGTCATCTTATGACTTATGATAGCTTCATTGAATAAAATAGCCATCCCCTTAGATTGTGATGTGACTTAAGGCAGAGGCATAATGTTGTAAGGCAAATATGTATAGTTAATGTGACTACATCAAAACGTTTTCTCATAGATAACCAGCATCTTCAATTATACTGCCTGCTCTTGACGGAGGTATGTTCAAACAGGTTCATTCATTCATTTAACGAATTTCTCCGGAGTGAGTAGCAAAAACGTCAACATCGAAAAAATCAAAACTAATTGATGTAAAGCATAAATCGATACTTAGACTTTGCAGTCACTCTTAATAGTCACATACAGCACTACAAATCCGGTATCTTTTTTTATGATAACTGAAAAAGACTTAAACTTACACAGTTGTGGAGATTCTAGAGTAACACAATACATCATTGGTTATATGATGGATAGATTATTCTACTACTACTTACGTAAACATAAATAATGGCCAACAATTTGACTCTATCTTTTTTTAAGGCTATTGGTCATTTCTTCTAGACTCTAACCCACTAACTTTTGCTTCAAACGCTGAACTCATTGTCTACATAAATAGTGAGTTTATACAGCCACTTGTTTGTACATTAAATGACTTTGATCATGTGTTTGTGGGCGACTGAATCCTTCGTTGCTGAAGACTGGAGAGTTTAAAACAGGACCGAACAACAGTCCTGCATTCTACTGCTAGCCAGTATTCACTTTCATTAAAAATACTTGAGATTAAAAGGCTGCATAGAATTAGTCCAATGAAGATAACACATTCCTAAAGAGATTACTCGGAATTCAGTCCTTACTATCTACTATGTCAAGATTCGAATAGTTACAAATAAATTATATTGTTATCTAATTCTAGGTTTGAAAATTCTTTGTCATTAACAGCTAGCGTGTAAGCTTATGATTGGCATAAACTGATCGGAGACAAACATGAATGACAGCTTATTCTGTAACCTAAAATGAACAACGATAATTACGCGCTTTAATTAACAAGTCTATTGAACTATGAGAGTATAACACAAATATGTATGATGAGCACAAAATGACTAGGAAATCTCTCATCCTTGTTGAATCCCATATTCCCAAATATTGAAAACAGCAGATAAAATTAAGTAACAAAGCGAAAGTGTAATCAGTAGTAATATGATTTCGTTTTTTTGTTAGAAAGCTGTACAAACTAAAGACTGATGTAAAATTTTTCAAATGATATCACTTCTCTGTGTTTTTGATTACACTGTCATAACAGTATTTCCATCTTTTAAAAATATATTCATATAACCTTGATATATGAACAAAGGAATATTCTATTCAAACGTTTCTCTTCAATTATACATCAAAATTATTCATTCCAAAAGTAGTCAAGTTGAAAGCGGTTACATGTGGATTTAGGTTTGTGTTTAAAATATATAACATGAAATTGTCATTATTGTGAATGTTAACAGAAGAAAGAGAGAGAGAGAGAGTTTAGTAAAAAGAGATTATTTTTCGTTCATGTAAACGTGTTTTAATTTGAAAGGAATTTAAAATATTCATACAACTTTTGTAATATTTTGTAGAACATGTTTTACGTAGTCAATATTTATAAAAGATATTTGATTACATGTCAAAAAAAATTAATATGAGCGTATGAATTATGCAACATCACGTATTTAAATTTCATTACGTTAATAATTTAACTATTTACTTATTTCATCATAAAATATTCATTGAAATTTACTTAAACCCTTGTATGTTTTAGTTAACTATATTAATAAAATAGAAGAGAATATATCAATGCTTCACACATTACTTCTTGTTGCTTAAGACTTCATTTGATAACACACACACACACACACTTATTTCTGTGTGCTTGAACAATTTTTTAGATTATGAATTCAATGCTCAACCATCCAAGATGGCTAGTTGGCCTAATTGAAATTATTTTCTTGATACAGAGTAACTAGTAATTGACATTATCATTCATGTTTATTTTTTTTACAATAAATTAGGTGCATCGTAGTAATGTAACTTTGCCTGTAGAACCTTCGGGGCTACTGCCGGTCCCAAGACCGGATAAAGGAGGAGGGTTGGGCATGAGTTTGGCGACCTCATTCCATCAAAAAAACTAACTTGCCGAACAAACGCTAACTATTTTAATTCTGCCCTGGGAATTGGAAGGAGAATTATGATGAGAGATTTGCAAACCTATGTTACTTCAACAAACTGGTCATCGGTGGCACAATATTCCCACACAAGTGCATACAAAAAGTTACATGGGTTTCACCGGAACACACCACAGTAGATCAACTTCATCAACTACAAGAAAGCATTCGATAGCGTGAATAGAAAAACACTGTGGAGACTTATTCGACACTACGGCGTGCCTGGGAAGATAGTCAGCGTCATTCAGAATTCTTATGATGGATTGAAGTGCAAAATCGTACATGAAAGTCAGCTGACAGACTCTTTCGAAGTGAAGACCGGTGTGGGGCAAAGTTGCTTACTCTCACCCTTTCTCTTTCTTCTGGTGATTGATTGGATTATGAAGATGACAACATCTGGAGGGAAGTACGGTATTCAGTGGACAGCTAGGACGCAGATGGGTGATCTGGAATTCGCAGATGATCTGGCTCTTGTATTTCACACGCAATAACGAATTCAAGAGAAGACCACCAGTGTAGGAGCAGCCTCCGCAGCAGCAGGTCTCAACATACATAAAGGAAAAAGCGAAATCCTACGATACAACATCAGGAAGAAGCGGTGTAAGTGGATAGGGCACACACTGTGAAAAAGAACCGAATTGCGTCACAAGACAAGCCCTCACATAGATTCTTAATGGTCAAAGGGAAGGAGGAAGACCGAGGAACACATGACGCTGAGAAATAGAGAAAGATATGAGAAGAATGAACAAAAACTGGAAAGAACTGGAAACGGAGGCTCAGGAAAGAGTTGGTTGAAGAAAACTGGTGGGCGGCCTATTCCCTAATGGGGGGGGGGTAACAGAGGTGACAAGTAAGTAAGTAATAATAGTAACATAGGAAAACAACGCATTATGGAGAATTGTATCATCTAAGCAACATGGTTCTAATGAATACATTTCATTGATTTGTTGTTCTAAACAATATTTTTAATGGGTTGAAATGAGATTTTCAGTTATTTGCTTCGTTTGTTATTGAATATTTGTCAATTGTCACTGTCAAATTATCTTGTGATAAATTGACTACATTTTTATGAAATGCAGTGCCTCTAACCTATGAAGTAAGGAAACAGCTATAAGGATAAGGACGAAGAATTAAATGGACAAAACTATTTTAGTAATATAAAACAAAAGCAACAGGAAATACAACAATATTGTTTCTCATCACAAGCGTAGCCTTACTAACTAACTTATGAAATAAATAAAAAAAATGTCAATTTTAGCATTTGAATGCATGAATCAAGTTGTTGTTTAGAATGAAGATGAAAGCTGGGCAATTCACCAATCTAGTTCAGAGTATACAACAAAATAAATTCACGAAGTAAAACTGTACAGTGCTGGAAAGTTGAAATCTACATCAATTTTGGATTATATGTGTAAATATTATACTACTACGGCCATCAGATTGTTAGTGACTCTCATTGAAACTTAAAGTTTCAGAATACTCAGTTATTGAAAATCAACATGTACTTATGCAGAAAAGAAAACATGTATTTCCTTGAACTTATGGAGAATGATGGTGGTGATAAGCACTGAAAAAGAATTGATTATCAACGTGTAAATCTGAATGACATTGCGTTATTATTATGATTGCATTAATAGATTTATAATTAGCTTACACGTCTAAAATATTTCATGGGTAAGCATTCGTCGGAGAAACTCGGCTTTGATCACGAGGTGTCATAATTCTTCTAATTGGAAACCTTGAAAATCCCAGTGCAGAGTTTAAACTGTTTGAGTTATTTGTTCTGATTAGCTTTTTTTTATCAAGTTGATTTTCTATTGGATGTGGTCGTTAACCTAATTCTTGACTCCCCTCTTATATACGAGCTTGAGGCTAGCAGTAATCCTAAAAGGGCGTCAAGTGGAGTTGAGTAGTAGAATTAGATAACAATAATCCGTCTAACCACAATCTACTAAGTTATCCTGTATTGAACGAAACGCACTTCCTGGTTTACTGCATTGACTACAACCAAAATTAATGAAAATGTGTGATTTAATGAAAATATTGAAGGAAACCTCTCACGATGTAGATGAACATGATGCCGAATTTTGCAAATTTATATTAATGTATCTTGAAATATTTTTCTTTTCTTACTACTGCTCATTTTCTTCTCTGAATATTTCTTGAACCGGTACAACTTTGTTCGACATTAATAATCCGTTTGTTAAGGTTATGGTATCCTTACGTAATCAGATTTAGACTGATGCCAATATTCAATCTTGTATTTTTCAATTGTTGTGTCAGTTGTTACACTGCCCTTGTCAAACCTTTCAACGTAGATGAAAGAAGTCACTAGATTTCGAAATCAGTTACTAATAATAAAAGACTACATGCTATTAGATTTGAATGATGAAATGAGAAGTCAAAGATTTTCACAACTATGTGATATATATATAAGCATGATATATTTTGAACAATCTGATAATACATAAAGTGTATGACTATTCTACGGATATTTCCATAGGAATGCTGAGTCTTCTGTCAAATTGACTTGAAATCAGGAACGGATCAATATTAAACCACCAATAGAAACTTTGAGGCACTGGATGTCCCATTTCGTCCTAGTATAGGACTCATTAGCGGTGCATATCGACGACCTCTACTGGTGCACGACTTTCGCTCTAGCCTTTTGATCATTAAGCAGCCATCCATACTGCTGTTGTCTAATGTCTGCCGTAGAATATATACATCTTTCATATTATGATGTTTATGCACCTACGATACTTTATATACTATGGAGGTGAGACTACATACGAGTTTTTTTTTAGTAAAATGACTTACTAGAACCTATCATACACTGTTTAACAGTATATTGCATGACATAAATCAAAACTGCAGAGAAATGTTATGATAGAAATAACTAGTTATGCTTATGAAAACGCAGTCAGAACTTTAGGCTCTGAGGTTTTACGTAAGATTAAGTCTGTGATTTCGGTAATTAAAAATCTAGAAGCATATAGAAATAAGCAAAAAATAAATGGAAAAAAATTATTTATTAGAATGTGCTTTACGTCAAACGAACCATATCTAACCAAAATAATTATTCAGGTATTTAAATGCAGTTTGTTACCATTATTTATGAGACATCCAGTGCAAATAAATCTAGGGGTTTATAACGATGTTTCTCATCGTTTAGTTAACCTATATTTAATATTTCATAGTCAACTTCTTGTCTAATCAACTACTCAGTTTCATTTAAACTTACAAATAACTTAGAAATATCTTTCGTCAGAATCTGTGAGACTTTTGAAGATAAAGAACTTGGTTACAAACTATGTCTGTGTTTCCATAACCTAATATCTCAACGCTTCTCTTATTTACTTACTTACTTACGCCTGTTACTACGAATAAAGTATAGGCAGCTAACCAACATTTTCCAACCTATTGTGTCCTGTGCATTTCTTTCCAGTTCTACCTAATTTCTGCTCATTCTTTTCATGTCTGCTTCCAATTCTTGACGGAATATATTCTTCGGTCTCCCTCTTTTCTTTTGGCTTTGGGGATTCCAAGACAGCAATGGTCTTAAAAGTCAGTCGGGTCCTTTCCTTAATGTGTATCCTATTTACAGTCAGCGATTTTTCCTAATTTCCTGCTCACCCGGAGTCTGCTTTGTTCTAACAATTGTATTTTTCAATAATAACACAATATTCCTAGCTCTATTTGGTATCCTCAATTTTTTGTTTTATTGAATCAAGAGTATCATTCATGTGAAATAACCTAACTTTATTAAATCTATTTATTTAAACTTTTGATTTTGATCAATGTTTCTTCACTGTAGATGTCATAAAATATATCCGTTATTAGGACTCTGATTCAGCGAAGCTTGAATCTAACTTGAAGGTGAATTTTTTGGCTTGGAAGTGTCAAGAGGAACGTGTACAAAAGAATCTGGAAGACAGATGAACAAGTGAAGAACTGAGCTAATGACCCAAAAAGCACACAAAATAAACATACTTTTAATAGTAATGAACACTTACACAAATGCAATATTATGATAACTTGAGAACTGAAACTAAATACAGCTCTCGTTGATTAGAAAGCATAGATCTTACACCACCTGAACACAGCTGAGGTTGATGATTGAATATATGAGGCAATTGATTTGTATTATGACGAGACGCGTTTACCTAGAGGCAACTGGCATCACTTCATCGCTATAAAGCATATAATCTTCACTAAAATAATTGTTTCTTATTTCTTTCTAGTTTATGTGAATATTTACTGTGAACAGAATATAATTGTGATTAAATCTATTGACAATGGATATGATAAACATTTTGAAATGTACCAAAGATATATATATATATATATATATATAGCAATAAATAATTTATCAACATAATAATAATAATAATCTCATAATTTATTTTGTCTAGTTTCATGTTATTCTTTGACGTTGCAAAAAACAAGCAAACACCATTATAACATTTCTGCTTGATTAAAAAATGTTGTTATTATTAACCTTAAAATTTCACGCAAACAAAATCTGTTCAAACAAGACGTAGAAATTGAAGTTAAATTGAAATGGTTTATTATGAATGACTGGATGAAAGAGAGACAATGTTAATTTAAAACACGTTATTTGTGGTTAAAACATATTTGGAACTATAGTATTGGGGAAAAGTATTTCCATGAGAGTTATCTGTTATCATGTTTTGCATAAGTTTCAAGTATTCCGTCATTATTATGATGATTTACGTGTTCGCAGATAAAAATAATGATCTCTGTGAGAGAAACATCAGTGTACAAGTGGCAAGTGAGAGGATGAGTTTGCTATTTACATTCATTTTCTTTTCATGTGGTCAAGAAATTTATGTGTCATGTAGAGAATATTTTCATGCAGGTTCCAAGTTATTTCTGACTTATCGATTTATCTAATAATAATATCTCTCTTTGTGAAACTAGGTATCATATATGATCGAATGTTTCAGACGGTTGTTGTCGACAAGCATTAACAAGAATAGAACTGATTTTCAAGTCACCCAGCAGTGTTAATATTCTGTTGAAAATTGTTAAGTTTGTCACTAGGTGCGCTCGCAACTATTACGGGTTCACCTTAGTCGATAAACGAGAACGAGACAATGAACCAGCGTCCAGGTAGACTACCTTGAATCCCAAGCTCTAAAAAAGAAGTCTCGGTAAGCGTAGAAAGTATATTCTACAAACACCCAGCAAGCACAGTACAATGCAAGCACACAACTCTCGTATATTTATACATCATAGAAAAGTCCTTGGGACAGTTACGAAATTTGCACACTAAAATACACAGCAGTCAGTCATAACCAAGGATTTTCCTGGTGGAAAATGGAATCTCAAGGTCAATTGATCAGCCCATGCTGGCAAACGTGAAATCCAAGATAAGGCATTTATCAAGCGAGTTCTGGGGATCTAACAACCCTAACAAAATTGATTCTCAACTTTATTGAACACTCTAGCACCTGGATATTAGTGATTTCTTTTGTTTCGTAATCCCAATACATTATGCATATAATAATTTGTTTGATATATTGCAACAAACTCAACTAATTCTATAATCGAATGATTTTAACATCTTTCTATTCACTGGTGGAAACTAATAGTTTTTTTTTCAGTGAATATTTCAGTTACAATCGTATTTTCCTAAATAAAAGCTGATCCAATCCATTTGTTTTTTTGCTTTTAAGTACTTATCGTGTTGAATTATACAAAGGAGATGATGGATAGAATTATGTTACCAGTAGTGGAAATAATGTTGATTCAGTGTATTGTGATCTTACCACGTACAGAAAACGTTTTTTCAAAAATTTAAAATAACGTTTCATATTTAGCTGTAACATATTTTTGGTAGTAAATGTCTACTTTCGTTAATCTAAATTTTATAAGAATGATGACGTGTCAAAGTAAATTAATGAATCTGTTTATTTCCCTTGATTTTGTTTATTAGTGTAAATAAAAATGAGGAAGGCCAAGAAACACAGTACGCTGAGAAATGGAGAAAGACATTAGGAGGTCCCAAGTTTGAATCCTGCTAGGTGCAGGAGTCATGGATGCGCACTACTGATGGGTCCCATACCAGGACGAAACGGTCGTCCAGTGCTTCCAGGTTTCTAATGATGATCTAACAATGATTGATTGATGATTTCAAATATGTAAATACACCAATCTCCATAAATCTAATTGAAAATAATAGAACAATAAACGAAAATTAGACAGGTTGGAGAATACTAATCGGCGGTCTATGCTCCAGGCGTAATTAAGTAAGTAAATAGAAATTATTCAATGATAAGTTACATTGATGGCACATCCGAATAATTTGAGTAGTGTTACGTTATCATACTGAACAACACGAGTGACACTGGATGTATGTTCATGTTGTCATTAGTGAATAACTTCTAGGTTAAAGTGCAGGCGTTCTAGTGAGAAGTAATAACTGATGTGGGTAGGATATGATGCAATTATCTGCTACAAACAATGGAAGTTAGTTGTGTACTTTTTCAAACTAATAGGATTTAGAAATGAAGATTATTGAATTTCGGTTTTAGTTGTTTGGATGTCAAACGCTTGCGCTTGTGGTTCAAAGGCCCAGATCCACTTCTTGCTTCTATCACAGGCATACACGTTGCTCCAAAGTCCCATATTTACACAAAGCTATTTCCCAATGTTTTCGAATTTTAAAAATTTATTTAATTAAAGTTGGATTATAGTGTTATGGGCGAAAATTCGACAATGAAAAATAGATTTTCATTCGTTAAATTTACTGTACATGTACATGAGGATTTTGAAATTATTTCTTACAAATTGTAAAGTTTTCATGAGATGAGATAAACATTTACAACTCAAATATTAGTAAAATAAAAAAAATATTTTTTCTATTAAATAACTAGTTATTTCTTTCTGTTAGATTTTAATTTCATATTTGTTAATAAGTAGCATAAAAAATTCAGTTGATTGTTTAAACGTTTTTTAATTACTTACATTTCCTTTAAGATGTTCTTAATATCGATATATAATACATATACATCCTTAAACTCGTTTAATCTTAATATATAAAGTGATGTATTTTCAAACTTAACTGATCATGAAATAGATTTGTTAACAATTTAAATATTAAGTCAAAAGAATATTCAGTGCTATCCTCTGGATCTGGATCAGTTCCTGCATTACAAACATTTTAATGTATTTTTATGGGAAAAATTCAATTTCTAAATTGACTCATATCTGACTGAGCATACATACTTCGTTGTCAATGGAATCCTGTTAGGCAATCGGTTTAGCTTAGGGTAAATACGAAATTATCATTGATTCATAACAACAGGAGATGGATGAGTTTACATGAGCTTTCAAGCTACAATGTCTTTTTTCATTCAAAAATTTTCTATTAAAATTGAATTGCTTTGGTTACGCATTTTATTTGAAAAGTGATAGCTCAAAATAAATGCTCACTGTACAATGAAGTGCACCAATTTAGATCTCAAAACACTGTGACGCTTTTAGTCGCAAAAAGGTTCCGCACCATAAGAACTTGTTTTTGCTTATTCACTATGATGCAAAAAAGCAATTAACTTAGTCTAGTTTCAGGTCACTTAATTCAATTTTCATTATTTTCCAGATATAGATCATTTAATTTAGTGGACAATATGTCCTGTTTTTTCAGAACTTGATAACGTTGTTTTTCTCGTTTCATGGAAACTTCCAGTCATCAAACATCGTAATTCAATAGAATATTAGTTTCCATGCATTACAATAAATTTAAGTATTCTTTTTATCTGACTCAGTAAATCAGGCCTCTATATCAATCCGTTTAAAAAACCCTAGAATCCAGGTAACGGAGCTGAGAATCTTATAGAAACTTAATTTCTATGAAAAAAACTGCATTTCCAGTTGTGGGTAGTTTCTGAATCTTAGAAACAACTCTTATTCACTTTCCGATAAAAACAACAGACCATTAATTTGTGAGATAGTACAAATTATTGAATGCTATTTTTGTTTGAGTGTATTTATTTTCTGATTACAAGTTGACGAAATAAAGTTAAATGACTTTCTAATTTCGCTCTATAAATAACCTTTTTCTTCTGTCAGTTTGTAGCTAAATATGTTTTTAATGTTAATAAACCTTTCTAAGTAAACAGAAAAAAAAGAACAATAAGTTTTCTGTTATACTTTATGGATAAACTATCCAAGCGATTAATTTTGAATAATTATCATTTCCGGGTCGCCTAACTTTAATCCCCTTTTTTCCATTGTAATATATATCTTCATAATCAATAAAATATTGATTTTATTTTGCCAATATTAGTAAAACTGTTATCTTCATGCATACTTGCCAATCAAACAGTATATTTCTTTTTACAACTGCTACAAGCAGTATACTGTGTGTAATAGTTGTTCCCTAATGAAATAGTTGAATGAAAGAAACTAGTTCAGATTACTAAATAAAACTATTAGCCGAGGGTAAATTCTATCAACTGGACAAGGTTTTTACTGATACCCTTTACAATCATCAAATGTGGGATCGTGCCGAAGGTGGTGACTTAGGTGGATGATTATGATGAAGTTTTGTTCGTTGAGTTGGATGTTTTTGTTTATGGAGATTTCATTGTACCTTTGAACACATCATCTGTACAAACTAGAGGTAGAAGTTAAGTATTTGAATTTCTCCCTGCATGATTCGTAGTTTATCCCTTCGACCTTGATCTTGATTGGTTATTATTGACCTCAAACCTGCTGTTGTTTGCATTTTTATTTTGACTGTATGCTTATTTGATCTCTTTCTTGATCACGTATTTGTTAATGATTTTTTTGACTGGTTGATAGTTTGGATAAGACGACCAGTGTAGCAGCAGCTTCTGCAGCAGTAGGTCTCAACATAAATAAAGGAAAAAGCAAAATTCTCCGATGCAACACAACATGCACCAACCAAATCACGCTTGATGGAGATGCTTTCGAGGACGTTACCACCTTTACATATCTTGGCAGCATCATCGACGAGAAAGGTGGATCCGACGCAGATGTGAGGGCGCGGATTGGCAAAGCGAGGGCTGCATTTCTACAGTTGAAAAATATCTGGAACTCCAAACAACTTTCAACCAAAACCAAAATCAGGATTTTCAATAAGAAATGTGAAGACAGTTCTACTGTATGGAGCGGAAACATGGAGAACTACCAAAGCCATCATTCAGAAGATACAATTGTTTATTAAAAGCTGCCTACGCAAAATACATTGGATTCGTTGGCCAGACACCATCAGCAACAACGAACTGTGGGAGAGAACAAGTCAGATTCCAGTGGAGGAGGAAATCAGGAAGAAGCGGTGGAAGTGGATAGGACATACACTACGAAAAGCACCTAACTGCATCACGAGACAGGCCCTCACATGGAACCATCAAGGCAAAAGGAAAAGAGGAAGGCCAAGGAACACATTACGCCGAGAAATAGAGAAAGATATGAGAGGAATGAACAAACATTGGACAGAACTGGAGAGGGAAACCCAGGACAGAGTTGGTTGGAGAAAACTGGTGAGCTGCCTATGCTCCATTGGGAGTAACAGGCGTAAGTAAGTAAGTAAGTAAGTGATAGTTTGGATCAATGTCAATATGTTTGTTGATTCATCTGAGTGCCAAGCTTCTAAAAACTAACTGTTATTCTTTGTACTCTCTCTCTAATCAGTATTTCAACATAGATCAAATCAAATGTATGTCCACAGCTGTCTTCATGTTTTGATATAAGTGAAGAAATGTTATGATATTTAGCCATTGATTGATGTTTACGTAAGTGGGACAGAGGTTCGGATTAAGGAATAACTGTCTAAATAGTTAAGATACGTGTCTTGCCCAGTTTAAATCATTACCTGAACAAATATTATCACTCACTTATTCCACCAACAATTGTTCAGTTACTCAAATCAATAGCAACAAATAACTGATATTCTTTCCCTCCTGGATAGATCAGATTCGTTCGACAGATAATATTTGGTTACTTTATAACACAGAGTGTGCTTTTTATTCAGGAAGGGTGCTTCAATTCACAATCAAAATGCACAATTCCAGTGAAAGCAAGCAACTGACACAATCCAAAGAGGAACAAATCAAAATGGCTGTCACCATGACTAAGTATCAGCTTAAGCAACTAAATGCAATTCAGAAAGAAACATATAAACTCAGTGAGGGCAAAAGAAATAGAGACTATAATGAAATACAAATATTATCATCTCAAATGGGATCGAACAGGTCAACAAAGTGAATGAATCAATAAGGACAAACAAATTACAAATAATGTATACATGGAGGGATTTTCACAAATAAAACCTTCAAAAATGGATCTTACAACGTCCATTATGTCCGATCTAGTGTTTTTTTTCACAGTTCGATTAGTTTATTTTATAGATAATATATTCAGAAAAGTATAAAAAAGAAAAGTGAAAAAATAAACTAAAACATATTTTTGCGCAATGCTTTCATCTTCTTCACAACATCAATACTTTCAACATTTGAGAAAAGAAAAACATAGAGCCATATATAGATAACACTTATATGAGGTGGTGGAGAAAACATGTAGCTCACGTGGATGATTGTGGTGGTGTTTCATTCTCTGAGCTGGTTGTTTTGGTTGTGGAGCTTTTATTGTTCTTCTGAACAACATCATCAGCACAAACTTCAGATAGAAGTGAAGCATTCGAATTTCTCCACGTTTGGCCTGTAGCTTGTTCTGTTAACCTCGATCTTGATTGGTTGCTGTTGACCTTTGATCCTGTTTCTTGATCCTGTGTCACCTATGATTTTCCTGATTGGTTGATAAATCGGGTCAATGTCGATGTGCTTGTTGATTGCTAATTGACCTGAAGTTTGTGCTGATGATGTTGTTCAGAAGAACAATGACAGCTCCACAACCAAAACAACCAGCTCAGAGAACGAAACACCACCATAACACCTATATATAACACCTAAAATAACTCAACAACCTATAATAAACAAAGATGACAACAAAACAAAAAACGTTGAAAGAATACATCTTCACATTTATGACGCAAATATACTTCAATACTGAAAAAAAAAAAATATATATATAGAAAGAATTGAATAAGATTTCAGTCAACCAATAAATCATCATGATGACATCCATCTACAATTGACCTTTTAACTTTGATAACGATGGGATAAAATGTTTTTGATTATTCAATTAAACAGAGAGCACTTCATTCATCATGAATTATTTCAGAATAAGAAAAGATTTTCAGAAAATCAATTTAAAAAAATTGTCAACCGACCAATTTATTTGTTGACTTTTTTTTCTTATGCACAAAATCAACTTCCTTCGAAAAAAGAAGAAATTGACTTTGATTACATGACCTTTGAATAACAAATTTTTTTTTTAATGGGGATTTATTACGATTGAGAGCAGTAAATCGAAAAAATAAAAACTTTTTTTTTTAACTTATACTGAAATAAATCAGTTGGTTAGTTAGTTGTAATCAAAATAAAAAAATAAAAGCCAACTCAGCTGTGTTAAATTTTTCAACTGAATTTGAATTTCAACAAATATGATTAAGTACGCTTAACGAATTGAACTTTCTTCCTGTTCTTCTTCTGTTTCATTGATTCATTGAGAAACTTTTTTTGTATAAAGTATAATGAATTCACATTTGTTTCTCGTTTGATATATATATATATATATATATATATATATATGTTTGACCTTTCATAGTTTAAATTGTCTGATTCATTTATTGTGATGCTAATTCAGTCAGAAGTAATTTGTTTCTCAATTTGCCTTAAAGTTAATTATAATGTCAACTGAGGAAATCAATAGAAATCCCAAACGGTGATGAATAAATGTTATATTCTAAAATCTGACTTATCGTCAGTGTGCATTGGTAACAAAACGTAATAATAAATAGATGAATCCTTTAAGATAAGTGTTATCGTTTGATTTCTGACCTGATCTAGGCTTCATACTACAAAAATAGGATGTGAACTCGTTTCATGTGTTTCTGATATTATTCAAATATTGAAATCATCAATCAGTTATTGTTATACAACCATTAGAAACATGGAGGCAGTGGATTGTTGTTTCTTCCAGGTGTGGCACTCATCAGCAGTGCACACCCACGAATCCTGCATCTTGCAGGATTCGAACCCAGGACTTTCGGTCTTGAGCGTGAACGCCTAACCTTTGAACCAGATAATATTTAGGAAGATGGTTCATGGTGTTCAATGGTGTAATCTGCAAAAGAAAAAAAACTCATGTAAATAAGCTCAATTAAATTTCTGATGGTTGAAATCTGCTCATTGTCTACCATAGAATCGATTCATTTACTTGTCAAATTAATGATACTTAATGACCAAGACAAATGACTAGTATTTGTAGATGCTTTAAAAATGTTGTCACACTTTTATTCAAATAACAGTTGGTCTTTAGAATACTAGATTTTACTGAT
This sequence comes from Schistosoma turkestanicum, assembly GCA_944470395.2. NCBI lineage: Eukaryota > Metazoa > Platyhelminthes > Trematoda > Strigeidida > Schistosomatidae > Schistosoma > Schistosoma turkestanicum. The sequence continues at coordinate 75,056,585 of OX103971.1, read as the reverse complement.
TAAAATTGAAAAACACCTAGACAGTCAGTGAAATACCATCAAAATCCTAAATACAAACTTTATGTAAATCAATGTAGATTTGTAGTTATGTGATTGTTTGGTTAAGTCTGTTATTTCAGCAACTAAGATATATTTCACAATCAATAGCACAATCTAATTATTTGTTTAATTTTGCAGTTCTTCAACAATACACACCCGTAAATGACACTTATATAAATATTACAGGAGATTCCTTTTAGGAATCAATAGGATTGATGCCTAATCATTGATAGCACGATTGCTGACCATGATCAGTCATACGGTATGACAACAGAACAGATTCGTGTCCATATTTGCTTCTCCATGAAGTCCATGTTAGTAATCTTGTCGGGAGAAATACAAAACAAGAGTAAAAAACCAGGGAATAACTATCATTTACTAAAATGTACATATTCCTGATATTAAATATTTTATGATTCGTAAATTTGACGCCGTTTTTTTAAAAGGGTGAAATTTTAAAAATTCTGTTTTACACAGCTCAGTGAATAAAACTTTACCAAAATCCTAGTCGTAACATAATGTGTTTTCATAATATGACCATGTTCATGTATTTTTTTATCATTCGTGAGGCCAAAAAATTTTTACGGAATATTTCACTTTTCTAAGAAATCGACAGTTTTATCAATGACTTGTTTACAGTTTATTTTGAAATACTTGAGAGAAAAAATCGATTTTCGTTCATACACGAATGCAAGAAACTAAATCAATAATAGTTTTTTTTTATCAAATTATATGCTTCTCTGACTTTTATTGATTTGATGAAACACTTTAAGTAATCTAAAATGACATATTTATCCCCAACATTTAATATTGTTGTCTATGTCAAGCTGCTTATGCCTGCGACTTGGTATGAATTTTGTATTAATTATTCTGAGGATATATTACTGACATTGTCTGTTTTCGTCTAGTTTTTGGGACTATCTTGATAGATTATCAGTTGTCTTTTGGATTACTAAAACATCTGTTTTATGTCCTTATAAGCTATCATGTTCAAACCGAAGCGATTCGGTATAACACTGAACTAATCCCAAGGCCATCAGGTATAAACATTTTTGACTGCAAAATAGTTTATTGGCAATTTCGTTCCTAATCTTATCATGAAATCGTCATATTTTGGATGTTAGAAACCTAGAAGCACTGGACGGCTGTTTAGTATTATTATGGAACTCTTTGGCAGTGTGCAGAAATCGAATCCAGGACCTTCGGTCTCACTCATGGGAGTTGTTGGCGCGCAGTGCTGAGGAGTTTCATACTAGGACGAAATGGCTGTCCAGTGCTTCCAGGTTTCTATTAATGATACCTGTATGTGATTTATTCATGATTCTAAAGTAAAACATTAATCTTCATAAATCCATAATGACAAATATGTAATAAAAACTGATAATGACTAAAAACGGATTTTTTCATCGTTTAACATTACTTTCAAACAATTAAATATATTTTGAACAATGTTTCTCGTCTGTCTACTTTTATTACGAAACAGATTCGTTAACTAAAGAAAGCAACATTCATTTATAGGTTATTTCAATTCATGGTCCCAATTTCGCTTTAAATGTTAACCTAAAATGCTACAAGTTATTTAAACCGCTGTCAAGTAAAACCATTTAGTTTTTAAGTATTTTAAAAATAAATGATACTAAAGCTTAGTTTGCACGTAATGATTGAATACAGAGTGATATTTTGATTTTATTAAAACGTAGTATAAACAGTAGGCACCAGTGCTTACTCTAAAAAATTGTTCTTTATGGTTAACTTTGTCAGTCTAGCTTTTGAAACGCATAAATAACTCTTTCCTTATATCATGCATGTTCCAGAACAAGTTCTTAACTGTAAGCTAAATGATACTGAAAATCGGAAAATGTTACAGATTAATGATTGTTACGTCACTCGGATGATGCACATTCACTTCACATTCTTATAAGCATTATTTATAAAAGATTTGAATTCTGAATATTTTTAATTTTTTTTACAGATTAATAGAGGTTTGAAGCAGGTGAAATGATGCTTGTTAAATACAAAGTATCTGTATAATCCTACTCCAATGTCTGATTTAATTCTATTTAGAACTGCTTATCAAATACCCATTACATCCAGATCTAAAGTTGATTTTCTTCAGTAATACGTGTGCAAACGATAAGAACTTGATCTGATTGTGACATTACTTCTACTTTCCGATAATTAAGCGTTGAACATTGTACTGTTGCAGTTTATTACGTTCAAGAAATATGACTCATTTTTCAAAAAATAAAACATTCAACTTTTGGTAATCTTTTAAGCTAGGGGCGGCCAGACCAATACATGGCAGAAATCCATGTAGTCACTGAAAAGTGGACTATGTCCTGTCAGTAGCTGTCGATTACCTGGTTGATGGTTAGAGGCCGTGAATGACATGGCTCTAAACCGTTTGCAATCGCGCCGGTGCATTCATTCTTTGTGTTCTTTGTTCAAATCCCAACCTTTCGAATTCATCATCACTTTATCTATTTCTTGTCAAGTTTATTTCACCAGATTCTACTTCGTGAATAATATTTTCGAACCCTAATCTCTCTGCGATTACTGCTAATAGTTCTACTACTTCTACTACTATGGAATTTGAATTGACAATTACATCTCTGTGCTAATGTGGTATGGCAATATGAATTGATGTACATACATATGAAATTTCTCTATTAATTATTAATCTGAGTTACGATCAACTGTTAGCAGATTTATTTAATTTAGCATTTGGGATCGCTGAAAAGTGATCTCCTTCCATCCAATTAAAATAATGCTAAAACAAAATTTTAATTGGTTGTTTTTGCCAACCAATCACTTGTTTATAAAACATGTTTTTAGTATTATTCTCCCTTTAAAACTTTTAAGATACTGTTTTCTAATTACATGACCTCGATGGAAGAATAATAATAATAATAAATATTTTCTTTTATACGAGCGTTGCAATGAAAACCTACTTATTTGGATTATCTCTGTCTTTAGCTTCATAATTCATTTTCAAAACGTATTTTCAAGTAATGGAATACTTTTGCAAATATTTGGATTACTTGACATAATATTCATTGAATTCAATGATTAGTAAAGAAAAGTATATTGATCCAAAAACTTGCTTCACAACTGAAACATTATGAATACACGATTCAGTTCACCAGTTTTCATGGACACATGTAATCATTATATTCGTAAAGATCGAAAACGTAAAAAGAACATTTTTGAAATAAAAGTTGACGAACCAATTGATGTTGAGATGAAACATCAGCATGCAGTTTACACCAATGACCCTATTGGATGTAGTAGTGCAACCAGTGAAACAGCAGTAACTACTCATGATCTCTACAATAAATCAAGAGGACCAAGCAATATTGATGCAGGGCATTATGCCTATCATTGTGATCCAGATGTAGAAATATGTCATCAGTCAAACTATATTGATGTATATAACAATAATAATAATAATAATAGTAGTAATTCTGATCACAAAAACCTTTCACGTCATACATCAACGGAATTTAAACACTTTCTTACGCCACCACCATCTCAGGAATGCACACAGAGACGAACATCACTTCATGGGAAAACCATCACTATACGTATAAGTCGTAATGAGACTAGATATCGAAAACTTCAAGCGAAAATTTATAATTTCCTTGAAAGACCAAAAACATGGCCTTCTGTTATATATCACGTGTTTGTGTAAGTTCGATATGGCTAGTTTTTTTTTATCATATTACTAGCAAGCAAAAATTATTATTAAACATTATGAGTACATTAAAAATATCTTTTACCATTCTAAATTAACTATACATTATTCAACTTAATTTAAGTACATAGTTTTTTTTCACAAATTATGATGCAGTTATGAAGTAAGCAATTGCAAAATGGAAAAATAACCAACTTTATGATGTATACTCAAGTAAAAACTACTTAAAAAAAACTAAGTAGTTATGACACAACAAAATAATACAGATAAATAATTAAGTGTTTTTAGAGGATTATTAAAAGCAAATAAAAAGCATATATCAGGATTATCGATAATAAGTTGTATTTATTTTTTTTTGCTAAGAATTTTTATTTCTTATTGTGGCGTAATAAACTTGAGTAGTTTTGAAGGTCATAATAATCCAGGGAAATCACCAATGATTATTATAAAAAATAGTTCATTTTACACTAGCTTCAGTTTGTCATATTTTTTACTCACTCATAATGGCCATGTTAACTAACTGCACATAAACGAGCAAAATGTAAGAACAATCAATATATTATAATAATACCATGTAGTTTAATATTTATTCCTTAGAAACGTTTTATTTTTTCTTGTCAGGGATTAACAAGATTTTCTGAATTTTTGTCTTGCATATTTTACTACTAAGGCTTTTTATTAGCATTACCTGAGCATTTCGCATTTAAATTGCACTATCTAACATGATATGCTCCGTTATACTGCTCCAGAAATGTGATTTATTGTTGAGTTTATTTAGGATAAAAAACATAAAATGTATATTCGACAAAGAGAGTGTGGTGCGCAATGTATCACTAGTTTTGTGACGGTTGATGTCCAAAGTGTTCCGTAAACTTCGTCATTCGCTCATCTAGGCAATCGTCAATAAGTAGCGCCTGACGGTTATAAATCAGAATACGTTGAATACGTTTATTCTTGCGCACCACAATAGTACACTGATTAATAACAGTTCGTACATTTAGACAAAGCATAAACATTTCAAATGCATGATTGTTTGTTGTACTTTGAGTGTTTTGTGTAACTTATGTTAGGATGTTTGATGATAGATTTGGTTCATAAAATATCAATCAATTTTATTAAAATTTAGATGAAAATAATGCTCCTATTTTGGAATGAAAACGTAGAACACATCTATATGAATTTATTCCTGACCCAGGAATTGTTTACTTAAGATGAAATGGACGTTAGCTGAAAGATGATATCGTATCCATGAACAGCGCTGCTTATTGTCGTAATGTTTAGTAGTGTTCCAATGCGTAGTGGGTTTAGGAATTATTGGATTAGCTACTGAATGTAGTTATTAGTATATATCCTAAAATTTGAATTTGATTTACGTGTTAACCCGTTTCTAGTTTATAATAATAATAATAATAATCAAACTCAGTGACAAATTATATTGAAAAGTCCAAACCTCATAAATACTTCAAAGTTAATTTATAACTACAGAACTAAATTTATCAGTGCAAAACTACATGATACAAAAAAAACTATACTTAAATCCCAAAGGTTATCCTACAATATTTAAAATTTAACTGAAACTGTTTTAGAACCAGTACTTAAACAAAAACATCGATCTGAATTGGCGAATATCCACAGCATACATATATGATAAGTTCATCTCTTCAGTCCAAACTCTGCATTGTTTTACAGTATGAAATTTAAAAGGGTTAATTTCAAAGGTTCATGGAAAGAAACAGTCAGTTTATTAGATTTTTCATTGAAACTCTCATGGTATTCATTTACACCACTTATGAAAAGAAGGTCTGTAAACTGTTAAAATATTTACTCTGATATAGTTTATTTTAACGAATACGAGTAGATCACGACATGTATTAACTCAAGTTTCCAACATTAAATAAATACACATCTATTTTCAATTATCAATGAATTAATTTTTTTTCTTCACTTTCAATACATATTACTGATTATGTTTAATTCATTTTGTTATTTGACAACTTGTTGCAACATCAGTTTTTTAACATTCGGTGTCTTTGTTAAATATTCATGTATTTTTGAAACTTATTGATCCGATGATCAAAGTATCTAGTAGTGTGAAGCCGAATAATTCTGATAGGGTGACGGTTTCTAATATGGGAATTTCACTGTAGTTGAATTTCATGCTAAAATTTTTTTTTGAAAAAGATATCGAAAAGCAGACAGAACTGGATAGTTCTGTAAACCGCTTATACCCGAAACTTCATTCGGTATAAAACTCTGGACTTTCGATCTCTTCAGAAGAGCGCTTATTCTCTATACCATTGAACTGGAATTCAATGGTCAATTCAAATCATCACTTGTCACATTTAGTTATCTAAATAATCAGCAGTTATTTTGACTGCTTACATTATGAACATCAAGCCATACATTTTAACTTTAAAGATGACAGAAAACCGATAATCAACACTGACATTCGTTTGATCAGCTGCTTTTTTTCCCGTCCTGTCTGTATTCATGATAAAAATTTACTGAAGGTATTAAAATGTATATATTCAAAATAAACAGTATGCTTACTGAGAAAAATATATCATGAGCATGTTTTCACTTAAAAACAATTGCTTTTCTATCTTCATCAAGCTAAATTCATTTAATCTATGATCATGTATACATGTTTAGGTGCATATAAATAAATGCATTCACTTGTCAACTAATTGTTCAATGTACAAACTTGTGTGACAGAGTTGAGACTTACTATATAACAACAAAGAACTATATTTGCCTAAAACTAATTGATGTTTCTTGTGCACGTAAATGCAAATTAGTGTTTATCTTCTGCTGTCATTGTCAGATTAGCAAGTCGAACAAGTTTGCATAACATTTGAGACGGAAATAGTAATGGCATTACTAACAGGATCACAATTTATATCATATAAATTGATCGATACATTATAGACTGTATGCCGAATGCCGTGTAAACTGTCGGGAAAATATTGATCAGGGTGGAGATAGATACAATAGTCAAATATGTCCATATAAGTGAGATGGCAGATGATTTTATAAATATACGACTAGCCTAAAAAGACCTGACATGTTTTCTTAAAGAAAGAATGTCTCGTATTGTAATATTATCTCACTTATGTTTGTCGTTTAGATAATTATGATTATTTTCGTTATAAAAATATGATTTTTAAAAGGGCACGCTACTAGGAAATGACCTAATAATATTAATTTTTTTATGGCATATGTGAACTAATGCTGAGCTGTATAAAAATACAATAACTCTCTTACTCAAATAATCTGTCAGGAAATTATCACTATGAATATGAACTTTCTCCGGAACATCTATCAATGTAACATGCTGCAAGTTGAAGTGAATGAATGAGAAAGGTGTCATATTCTGTTGTCGGTGTAATTATCGGATAAGTAGAAAAATTTAGTTGTTGGCATACTTGCGTCAGAGTATTTCGTCTTGTTAATAGCTGCTCATCAAAATTATCTAGCAAGGAAATGTTTGATAAGTTGTAGTATGGTAAAAAATTTAAAAAACATTTATGAATTTTTCTGGTTTTTTTCTAATTCATCAATCTTCTCTAATTATCGACAAGGCATTTCATTTTTATTTGAGAGGACAATAGTGAGATATACTTAATGAAAATTTATGAAGTTGTTTAAATATTTCAGACTATTTTTTACAAACTCTGTAATATGAACTGTTTAAAAATTTATTTAGGTGGACTATACTCTAGATTCTGTTGGAAAGAAATAGCGGCTAGCATGAAAAATTTTTGATGAATAGAGTTTAAAGCAATTTACTTGTTTTTATATGGTGACATTGGGCTTGCAAAACGAAAAATCTGACAGATATAATGTAAATTATCAATTTTAATAAAAACTAGTATCACATGCAAACATCTCTTGACGTTTTGTCAAAACTATCAGGTTTTAAGTTCGTAGGTTTCTACGTTTTCAGAAATTTTATTATTTTCTAGACTGCATTTCTAATTCAAATAGTTTTACTTATATTATTAAGAAAGATGGATAGTGGCTAGCAGTGGAATTCATCTTATTCTACTTGACACGTTTCTCTGCTCTAACTGAAAATGGGTGGACGCGGTAAAGGTGGAAAGTCTCGCACCAAGGCGTAAACCAGGTCAGCCCGTGCTGGTCTCCAGTTCACGGTTGTTCGTGTTCATCGTTTGCTTCGCAAGGGTAATTATGCTGAACGCGTCGGTGCTGGTGCCCCTGTTTACCTGGCAGCTGTTCTTGAATACCTGGCGGCTGAAGTTCTTGAGTTGGCTGGCAACGCCGCTCGTGACAACAAGAAGTCCCGTATCATCCCACGCCACCTTCAATTGGCCATCCGAAACGACGAAGAGTTGAACGAGCTCCTCGGTGGTGTTACTATCGCTCAGGGTGGATGTAACCGCATCCCAGAATCGATATCCAGCTGTCATGCTGAGGCAATTTGCACAGGATGCACACACGCCAAGGAGACTGATCCTAATATTAATGCGAAAATTACAACAAATAAATGTTCACTGATATTTTGAATTCTCTTCATTAAATAACATCATCCTCTATAGAAGAAGTGATAGTTTTCTATTTGGTAACATGTTAACTCTATTAGAATTTACGTATTTTCTTGGTACTCTTGGTATGTACAGTTTTTTAAAAAAAGGTAAACAATTATACAATTATTTCCTGATGTTACTAAGAAACTGTAAAATCTCGATACAAAGAGTGGATAGGAATCAACAACACAAATAGTGAGATGTTAGTTCAGGTGGCTAAGGATTGTGCTCAACCCTTGGTGGCATTATCGTGTGTATATACACTGAAGAAGTAGTTCTTCAGTTCTCCTTGGTTTTTAATGGTTGTTTGACCAGTTTTTTCATGATATTAACTGTGAACTGTATAGGAAGTGTAAAAATTAGAAAGATACCGGTAGGAAAGAAAGAACTATTTACATCACTGAAGAAAGTATCTCGCAAGGCAAACATTAAGTTTTCTGTAATCATAAACTGTGGTTATTCATCAAAACAAAAACAATCCTTTAACTTTTCTTTTAATGCTATTTTCATGTTGGGCAATCTTTTAAAATTGTGGAGTACACTTAAAAGAGATTTATTACATCCAGTGTAAGAAAATGAGTCATTTGTAACTTTAAAAAAATAAAATTAAATATACTTGTCTCAGAATTATAATTTGATCAAAATCATTTACAAAGATTACATTTTGAAAGTTATACTATCAGTGAATAATCAGAAGAAAAAACGTCTAATTTAAATAACGAACTATGACTGGGTCACAAATGAAGTGACTCACTATACTGAAAAATTTTCCAATATTTCATTGAACTCGCTACACGAGTTTAATCAGAAATGTATTGTAGATTTTTTTGATCAGTCGATTTAAAACATTTATTTTTCTTGCTTTACAAAATATTTTATTCTCATTATTATTAAGGGACTTTACTCCATTTGTCTTTTTCTAAGCATCAATGATTTTTGCCTTTTGCATGACATTTAACATAGACAATTCAACGATGGAATTATTTGTAATAAGTTTAAATTCAAGGGTCAATAGGACGGCTTGTATATAGCTCTGATATTGTATATTTTTTCCGAGTAGTAGTGTGGTAAACTGGTCTAGACTCCAATCAACAGTAGGTTAGCATTCATACAAACATTATTACCAATAAACAGATACATAAACATATATTTAGTAGATGAATTTTATTTAATGATCTTACATGACACATATTTTCTAATCGAAAAAAATGTTTACTGAACTGTTGAATATACTAGCAGACTAATCAATTAATAACCCTTCATTAAGTGTACGGATATTTTTTCACTCTAAAGAAAGATTTAAGAAATAACTAGTAAATTAGTGTAAAAGAAGCTGACAATGTACTACTGGTTTGTATACTACATAAATTTAAGATGTTTGATAATATCTATGATTCATCATATGAATAGTATACTTACTTACTTACTTACTTACTTACGCCTGTTACCCCCAATGGAGCGTAGGCCGCTAACCAGTTTTCTCCAACCAACTCTGTCCTGGCTTCCCTATCCAGTTCTGTCCAATGTTTGTTCATTCCTCTCATATCTTTCTCTATTTCTCGGCGTAATGTGTTCCTTGGCCTTCCTCTTTTCTTGTCACCTTGAGGATTCCAAGTGAGGACTTGTCTTGTGAGGCATTCGAGTCCTTTTCGTAGTGTGTGTCCTATCCACTTCCACCACTTCTTCCTGATTTCCTCCTCCACTGGAATCTGGTTTGTTTTCTCCCAAAGTACGTTGTTGCTGATAGTGTCTGGCCAACGAATCCGAAGTATTTTGCGTAGACAGCTGTTAATAAACACTTGTGTCTTCTGGATGATGGCCAAGTTTCCGCTCCATACAGTAGAACTGTCTTCACATTTCTTATTGAAAATCGTGATTCTGGTTTCGTTTGACAGTTGTTTGGAGTTACAGATATTTTTCAACTGTAGAAATGCAGCCCTCGCTTTGCCAATCCGCGCCCTCATATCTGCATCCGATCCAACTTGATTGTCAATGATGCTGCCAAGATATGTATAGCTGTTAATGTCCTCGAAAGCATCTCCATCAAGCGTGATTTGGTTGGTGCATGTTGTGTTGCATCGGAGAATTTTGCTTTTCCCTTTATGTATGTTGAGACCTACTGCTGTAGAGGCTGCTGCTACACTGGTCGTCTTCTCTTGCATTTGTTGTTGCATGTGCGATAGAAGAACCAGGTCATCTGCGAAGTCCAGATCGTCCAGCTGCGTCCTAACTGTCCAGTTGATACCGTGCTTCCCTCCAGATGTCGACGTCTTCAATATCCAGTCGATGGATTACCAGGAGAAAGAGAAAGGGTGAGAGTAAGCAACCTTGCCTCACACCGATCTTCACCTCGAAAGCGTCTGTCAGCTGACCTCCGTGAACGATTTTGCAGTTGAATCCATCATAAGAATTCCGTATGATGTTGACTATTTTCTCAGGCACATCGTAGTGTCGAAGACGCCTCCACAGTGTTTTCCTATCCACGCTATCAAATGCTTTCTCGTAGTCGATGAAGTTGATGTAGAGTGGTGAGTTCCATTCAATTGATTGTTCCACAATGATCCGTAATGTAGTAATTTGGTCAGTATACGAACGATCCTTACGAAATCCGGCCTGTTGATCTCGAAGTTGGGCGTCTACGAAGTCCTTCATTCTGTTTAACAATACTCTGTTGAAGACTTTGCCTGGTATTGAAAGAAGAGTGATGCCTCTGATATGAATAGTATAGATTTAACTAAGTGATACAAATTATTGGAAATTATTAAAGCCTGAAGTTCCAGTTTATTTCTGTTTACTAAAACTATCACTGAAGAGAAAATAATCCACTAGTGTTTGTGTAATTAATGGTAAGATCAAGCGCATAATTTGACCACGTAATCCATCTTAAAAGTAACAGAGTAAAAGTTAGTTTTATGCCTCAATTTAAAATGATAAATAAACTTTACATGACTACTGAATGGGTAATTATAATAAACACACTTTCACATCAGGTTTAAATCTTCTTGTATAAAATAAAAACAAATTAAGTGCTTTTACACTAAGTATCTAAATTATCGATTGATCAAGGTTACTAGTGACAACCAATCACAATAATTGTAATGAAATAAAACCGGTTTAACAATGGGTATGAAAATAAATAGTGCTTCACAATGGAACATGATAATTGTTTTCCTATATATATAGGCTACACTATTGTTAACCATTTCTTAAATGCATTATCTAATGAGCAGATCATACAATTATGCATTGTACAATTAATTGTAAACTAAACAAAAGAACATGCTTCTAGTGAATTTGTACTAAATATTTCACTGACATTTTTTTTAACAGATAAACTTCAAAACAGTTATTTTATATTTGTTTAAATTACTTTTTCAATAGGAATAATATCAAAGATAAACTTAAGTTTGGGAATAATTAATGACTTTTTAATTTATAATTTTAGGCATAAACATTTTCCCAATGGGTGCCAAACAACACGAAACAAAAGTCTAGGCTACCTCCTAATTCCATATTAGAACTCACCGTAGTGCACGAAATGTCAAGTCACTTAGACTAGTGCGTGCATTAAAATTACATACATGCCGCTAGTCGCTAGCCGGTAATCAACAAAATGTAAATACCTGATAGATAATCGGGTAGTTTGTTTTCGTAACTCAATGAAAAATTACCATTTCGATTGGCAGTGGGAGAAAGCGTATGGTTCTTGTAGTGAACTTACAGGGCTGGAGTCATTTCTTTTATAACGAAGCCACTCAAATGTACGACATAGTATATCCTGAGGGTAGACGCGCTTAACGAGTAACAATAAACAAAGTGCAACTGAAAATAAAGATAGTAGGGGAATTATTTTTCTTCTTAGTTCAGAAAAACCACTCGAAATTATTTAAACCCTACTAAATACTGAACCATTCATCACAAAGTGTACAAGTCTTGTATCGTACATGAAATATTTGGTCAATAGATTGAAAATCTGTCACACATAAATTAACATGAATCACTATGTAATGATTTCGGTTTACCTCTAACTCATTCGCGATTTGTATGTATGCTCATGTTAACATCATTCAATTAAACTCAAAGCTGGTCATTAGAACTGTTGGAGAGGTTAGATCCTCAGAACTTGCTCGATAAATGTCTTTATTTTGGATTTATTTCACGGGCTGATCAGTTGATCTTGAGAGCACATTTCGCACCAGGAAAATCCTTGGCTGTGATTGGTTACTGTGTCATTATAGTGTGCTATTTTGTGACGCTCCCAAGGACGTTTCTATGATGTATAAATAAACGCGATTTGTGTGCTTGGATTGATTGTGTGCTAGCTAGGCGTGTTTGTAGAATACACTTCCTACTCTATATCAAGACTTTTTGCTAATACATTTGAGCCAACGGATCATCGTAGCCTACGTGGACGCTGGTTCATTGTTTTGTTTTCGTTATTCGACTAAGGTGAACCCGTAATAGCGCTAAGCATACATAGAGACGACTGTAACAAGTTCATGTTGGTTTTTTAAAGACTTTTAACAGACATAAACGCTGTGTTCATCACAATCTGATGTGATCATAAAGGAAAATAGAAATTAATTAGAATTTACCCAGTCGCATCTAATGCCTTATTATTAGTGTCTCTACAAAACTGTTGCATTTGATTTTTTTAAATTTAGATCACTTAAATCCAAATGATTGTCTACTATAGTCTAACTAATTAAATGATGTCAGTCAACACAGATCCTTTTTTTTACAAATCTATTTTAATGATAGTAATATATAAAGCGCATATTTATTTAATTAGTTCTTTTAATTATGAATTAATTTTAATTATTTCAAACATATACCACATGATCATTAAAACAAAGTTATCTTATTTTAAGTGGGATAATTAAAATTAACTTTGTACAAACTTAAATCATTCATTAATAACTTAAATTCTGTATATGTTTAGGGTTAAAAAGTGTATTAAGAATCAGGAAAAATGATACCATGCTTGCATGATCTATATATACAATAAAGTACATTATTCATGACTGAGACCCAGGAAGTAAATAAAATTGATACCAACAGTTATTGGGTGTATTTGAATGTACACAGATTTTAGAGTCTTAAAAATCCCTTCACCTTCTTATATTGAGTATTTGCTGAATAATTATTTGCTACTTCACAGTTAAATGATTATGCTTATTCGATTTGCAGTATGCTCAATGAAATCTTGAATCGGTCATGATTGAATACCATTAGAAACTAAGAAGCGCTCGATGGCTGCTTTGTCTTGGAATGCGATTTATCAGCAGCGACTGCTGTTATTCACAGAAATCGAGCCCAAGACCTTTAGTCTTGTGCGCAAACACTTAACCCTTGGACCATTGAGCCGGCATCCAATGGTGTTAATGTCTAACTCTAATTGATATAGGGATTTTTTGCAACCTCACCCACAGTCTCCGGTAGTTACTGCCTGCACTAGCCAGGGCTAAACTCCACTGGTCACATCTTCTCATTAGACTTCCAGGAATTCCCTCGCGGAGCTAGTTACTGTTGAGGACATATTATTATTTTTCAATATATATAGTTATGGTGATCGTTGTTTTACTTTGTAATCGTGAGTGAACCGTCGTTTGACCATCATTAGGTTGGTTTTAGACATTGACGCCCCTGGATGCTGTCTTAGTGGTCCAAAGGTTAAGCGTTCGCGCGCAAGACCAAAGTCCCTGGGTTTTTTTATTCCTGTGAGTAGCATGAATCGTGTGTGCGACCGCCTATGAATCACAAGCCTCACGTTTTTCGTGATGGTCTGACGACGAGTGATTCACAATTTCAATCTAAAACAACTATTTCCATAACTCTATCATGAAGAACTATATTCAGTTTTGTTCAGTGAATTGTAAAAGTTTGAATCATACTTTATATTCTCAAGATTTGTTTGTTAGTTGAGTTTGCAATGTGAGAATAATTGTCAAGAATCTATAAATCTAAAGCAACTCTATTGATATTTTTACTTAATTACTTCGGTTGTTTCGCAAATTTTTGTCTGGTAAATAATAATCTATGTACTTGTTAATGTAGTGTAAATCTGCCAGATTATACGTGGTTGCTTATACAAAACTAACTGGTTGATGTAATCAATAAGTGTGCTTGTAAACTTGTATCTTCCAGAATAATTTTTTTCAGGAGACTTGATTATGTTTAAAAGGTATATGTTCATTCAGGGTGATATGTTCAGAGTGAGTATACGAAACGAATGGTCAGCTTACTTACATTTAATCTGCCAAGCAATCGATTCATTCCTTCATTTCCATCGATTACCTGGTCGTGATATTTTCGTACTTACAAACATTATATGCATTTTTCTCAATAAGAATAAACTATAACTAAACATTACTGTAGAATCATACTTTTTCTTTCTTCTTATAACATGTCTGTATGTTTGCTATTATGAAAAAGTTTGTCGGATAAAAATATCTGAGTGACGATGTTTTTTTGATCCTGTGTTATCATTTTTATTAAAGTTGCTTTCTTTGTATAGCTGTTACTGTGTCGCCTAATCTTATCAACTTATGTATCTATTAATTATAAAATTACTAATTATGTACTAATCAGACATATCTAAATGAAAATATCGTACAATGTGCTCAATAGTGACTAGCTTTGTGAGGCAATTATCGGTGTTCTAATAAAAAGACATGATCAGTGGAATTGAACCCTGTTGTGTGCAGGCAGCAACTACCGAAGACAAATAGATGAGGTAGTGCGAAATTCCCAGATTCAACACCAGCGGATGCCAGCCCTGTGGTCCAGGGGTTAAGAGTTCTCACGCAAGACCGAGGGACCTGGGTTCGAATCCTGCGAGATGTAAGAGTCGTGGATGCGCACTGCCGATGAGTCCCATTCCAAGACGAAACGGCCGTCGATTGGTTCCTAATTTCTAATGATGGTCTAACAATGACTGATTATTGATTTCAATGTGTGTAAAAGCACTGATCTCTATAACTCGAATAGAAAAAAAATCATCTGTTAATTCTCTTTTATTTATTTGCAGAATTTATTAAAAACACTTCATCAGTATACTTTGTGATACATTGTGGAATTTCAAATTACACTCATTAACAGTTCAAGATAACGTTTTCTTAAGTTGATCGGATTATGTTATGCTATAAACATTTTAATAAATTTCAGTAGCTGTTTTATTTTTGTTATCGATTATGATGTATGTAAATGAATTTATAGAAATTAGTTAAATTAGTTATTTCGGTACATATGTAACTGAACTTGCATTTTCCTTGCTTACATGGAAGTATACAAGTGGTGGCAAAAACAGTAATATGGGAAATGAATATTTCACCGATGAAAGTTAAACAACAACCATATCGGTTCAATAAATAAATAACTGTTTTAGTTGATTATTTCTCACTTAAGCTGATTGTAACATGGTGTAGTAAACATTACTTCTAAAACATTGATAACTTTTCTTCATTGACCTCACATGTCACAGCTATTTTTACAATGTACATAGCTTGTGAAGCGAAGAAAACAAAGTTCAATGAATTTACATAACATAATACTAAATACAAATTCTGAATATGAAAACAGCTAAACTACTGTCATTGTTTTACAACTACTATTGAAAAAATTACACATGATTCGTAGTTAACATAATTGTTATCTCTTCATACTAAAAAAACTAACTTGTACTTATAGCTTATCGGTTAAATAGAACAATGCAATTGATGAAAATTGCAGAAACAAATTGTAAGAAGGTTATGATATTTGTTATCAGAAAACCTAGTAATGTACACTTCATGAAAACAAGTAATTTTGTGTTCGAAATTTTCACTCTTATCGAAATTTTTTTTGATGTAAACAATTCTCAGTCAAGTTAAATATTCAGTGAATCAGTTGCCACTTATAGAGACAAGTTCCCCTTTCTTCATTAGATATATATTAATTTTGAAAATATGTAAAACTTGTGAAATTTAACAGCGGAGGTCGATAGTGGATAGCAGTTGAATGTGGGATGAGCATTCTCTCCTTGTTAGGACTCATCAACTAGTTGTCCCTGCAACACATAGTTGACATCCATCCTGCTAATAATGCTTGTAACCTAAATGCAACATCAAGGCAATCTGGACATGACGCATACACGAAAAAGAGACTGATCAATTGCAGTCCTAAATATCAGTGGAAACCGACAACGAAACACGAATAATACTCTCATTATTATCGCTGCTACTACTACTACAACTACTACAGATAATAATTTTAATAAATTCAATAAAATCAAGCAAAAGTAGATCCTGAATTGACTATTATCACAGTTTTCTGTTTTTATCCGTCCAATCTGTTCGATTATAAACATCTACAGCCTAAAAAAAACTAACATTTCATGAAATGCTATTGATTTTGGAGTTTTAATTATGTGTGAAAGTTTTAAACACTTTTCATAAAATTATACTTAAGTTCACTTAAGACAACTATTATCTGATTAGCGTCTTTTTATTCCTCCACTCAATATACATACATGTTTTAAATTTTAAAAAAACTTTTGAGGCATTTAGAAATAAAAAGTAATAAATTTACACAAATGTTAGTATTCATTAAATTTAACATACATAAGTATATATATATAAATACTTTAGTGAATTGTGTCCCATAGGTTAATGAGTCATAAATAAAAATATTAAAACTTATTATACAATAATTCCCCTTTAAATTCTTTCAGTATAAATAATTTTATTTTTAATTCACTTAAACACTTATTAATTTTTTTTAAATATTCTAAGAAAAAAATTTGTGTTTAGCAGTTTTTTGAACAAACAATTAAATATACTATGACATAAATATTCTCATCAGTTTCCGTAAATCATTCTTAGGCGAACCATATATTGTGCGGCAGCGTTTAATTAAAAGCCTGAAATAGTTAATTCTGAACAAATTTATTTCATACATTTGTGTAAGCAGACAAACAAAGTGAAGTGGAGAAGAAAAATGAGCCAAATCGATGTAGTGAGGTATTTTACAGTCAAAAGAAATTAGCAACACATATGATAGGCGAAGTAAGCAATCCACATATGCATTCAGGTAGAAACAACCGAAATTTTAAGCGAATAATTGACCAGGTTGATTTGTTTGTTCAAACTCTACGACAAGCCAATATGCGCTCAACAAATTAGTACAAACATTACGAGTTCAATAGCTCTGTTGAATTTTCACACCAGTGTTGTTTTCGTAATCAAGAATAAACAACTCATTTATGTGATGTTATGAATATTAAGATAATGTCAGATGGTTAGCGATAGTCAAAGAAATAATCCGGACAAATTACTGAATTGTTCTAGTAACCTTGATGAAAGTAATCATTCTCATGAGAATCAAACTCGTACTTCACATCTTAACAGCCTGAGATGTTGATTATAAACTATTTCGGTGCCCATAGATCACCCGTAGTACTAATATATTTAAGTTGATTGATTACTGAAAAATATCTAATTAGCATCAAGGACTAGACGAACATGGCGCTGATCAGCAATCAGTGATCATATCAATTTAATATGATTTGAGATATCTTACTAGTTAATTCTGTGAACCAAACCCATTATGATGAATGTACTGTGGTGGTGTTTTGTTCTCTGAACTGGAGAATGACTGTATGCCTATATCGGCCAACAGATGAATATGGTTTTATAGAGTCATAAGATTCTTATTCACTATATAATTAACAGATATAATCAAATAAAAATGTTTATTGATTCAGATAGTAGGAAACAACCAGTCACATAAACTGATCCTGACGGAACATAGGAGCAACTGAGAATTTAAGAATACGTGAAGTTATATATAATAGTTTTTATCAATATATATATATATATATATATATATATATATATATATATATATATATACTGATAAAAACTATTATAGACAATAAGTTACTAAATGTGCACTGTTTTAGTTTCAGTATAATTGTTAATTAATTACATTAACTGAATCTAGGTTGCGATCTGGTTTTCTTGATCAGTTTTAATTGAACTGTAGAGAAAATACAATGCTTACTATGGGTAAATCTGAACATTACTTTGATTGAAACTGTCTCCAGTGATTTCCTAAATTATAGATTCTCATTATTTGGAGTGTGATAAATGTTGTTAACATTTATATGGTTAAGCGATCATTTGATAATTGTCCATTTACAAAGTATGCGAATTCGGTGAGAAAACTATTTGAAATAAATTCATTTTCATAGTGTAGAATATTTTGAAACTCCTATTACTTATTATTCAAGACGTTTATCATAGACAAAGGGTTAACGAGCACCCACGAATTAGGAAGTGAAAAAGAGATAAACACGAGTTAAATAATGCTAAAGAAAGTTTCCGACTTATCCAAAGTATAATGCGTTCTATGAATTTAATTGTTTAATTGTAAAGTTTTAACTGTGGCGTATATATCAATTCGATACACAGTTGTAAGAAATTAATCGAATTGACAATAAGCTGAGTATTTCTTAAAATTTCCTAGACTTTTTCGATACTGACTTTGAACAATTTTTCAATCTAAAATTCTCAGTACAAATGGAACAATGCCGAATAACTGAATTTAGTGATTATAGATCAGTTGCATAAAATAGGACATTTTATGTGGATTAAAAGGCTTTTAATGTTATGCAGAACTAAAATTAAAGATTGAAAATTAAACCAATATTATAGACTAACTGAGAAATTTCGACTCGTTAAGAAACTTAATAGACCTCTAAAGTTTTCTTAGCCTGTTATAAAACTATTTCTATAAATTACAGCTCAGTAAATTATTTTAATGAATATTTGATTACGGTATTTGCATTGAATAAAAACCCAATGAAATTTAATAGTTGTAAACTGTTTTCCTGCGTACCTTTTTTCATGTTAAACATATGAATGAATTGTTTAACATATTATGAAATATTTTATTTTGGATGGCTAACTTGATGTTTCTGGGGACCGAAAGTAATTTATTCTTGGTTGAATAAGTTAACTCCTTTAGATACCACTAATTAGTATAATCATTTATTAACAGTTAACAGTAAAGTATGATTTTCGTCTGATAAAAAATGTTTCAGTATACAATGTTCACATCATACACTACTTAAATCTAATCAAATCAATTCATAAAAATTGAAATATTCTATAAACATTTTTACTTAAGAGTGTAGGAGTTGTTTTTGAAAACCCTAATTTTCTGTCAAATATAAAACATTCAATTAGTGTATGCATGTAAATAGTGTGCTTAAGACAATGAAAATGTACTTTGTTGAATAATAACAAAGAGAATTTAGACAAAACATGAATAGCCTACATTTCAAAGGTTAATACTAATATTTTAAAAAATTGTTGAACAATTAAAACACACAGTCGGAAACTTGTCCAACTTATTTGAAAGCTGAAATTTGCGGAACATTTATTTTCTTTCAGAAGTAGACAACTTACTTTAAAGAATTCAAATAATTGCTTGGCTGTTTTTCTATGCATACGTCTGACAAAACATATGGCACAATTTTGAACAGTACATTTGATGTTACAATTAAATAAAAAGCCATTTAAAAATTATATTCATGATGTAAACATTGAATTTGTATCTAAAAGTACAATAATGAAAGTGAACTAAAACTGTAGGAGACAATGCTATACTACCGACACAATAACAATATAAACTATCAACATATTTTTAAATATGAAAAAGAGAAAACGTTTAAACAAATTACATGAAGAAAAATACAAACAAGGATGTCCAATGAAGAGTATCGATGTAATTACAGCCAAATAAATGTATATATTCTTTGGAATAGTATTTGAAATAGTTTGAAAAAAACAAGACGAGTACAAATGAACTTTCTAGAAAATAAAGTCGATTCGACACAGTATTGTAGCAAAGCACCTGTTTATAGAGTACAGAAAATGTTCTGTATTAGTAACAATTTATCAATGAAAATAATCAAAAAAAATTGAATACTTTTGAAGATTTTATCGAAAAAAAAATTTAATTTTTCTCTCTATAAAGTGAATTCCATATGTTCAATGTTAGCGAATTGTTGATTCACATGTTTCCTTACAGCCTAATAAACGTGATCTATTCGATTAATGTCTGATTATAAAAGAACAATAAAATTTACCGAATAAAAAGTGTGTTCGACATGAATGTATGTAGTAGTTTTAAATTACATATTTAATTAAAGTATTAGAAACCAATTCAAACATTTACCCTCTATTGTTTATTGATAAATGTATGCACTGTATCTTGTATTCTTATACACGTTGATATACTGTATACAGTTATTTAGCTACATTTCTCTAACTCTAGAACATCAACAATCTTAAGGCATTTGTTTAGTTGTGTAGCACTTCGATGATGACCAAAGACTTGAAAATATTAATTAACTAGTTATCATTAGAGTAAAAAGATTTCAATTCAGTTTAACTTTTCATTGAAATAAATTCTTATATGGAGATCCATTGATCAAATTATGGTACTTTTATGGTACGGTTTGGTGAAGAATGATACGAAATTCCGAAATCTCTAAATGCCTGTTAAATATTGTAATTTTATTTAAGACATGATTTTCTAGCAATTATTGATTAAAAAGTGGTTTTAGTTAATGGTTCAAGCAAGGACAATGTATTAGTCAACTTCACTACTGTCGAAAGCTTTTCACAGATAAGTTATCCGTGTCAGTCAAATTATCTACTATGACGAATAATAGTGGATAAAACAGAGGTGTGTGGTTATAAGAAACTAGGTACTAACTAGCAAAGAGATCCCACTGGTTCATGAAAACGTCAGCCATTCAATGAAGTTAATTAAGAACTCTTGAGTAAAGTTTGACCGACAGCAGTAGTCTATGATCTATGACATTGAGTCACATAATCTGAAACTTATTGCATTAAACTAGATAGATATACATGTCTGACTTCAATGTCACTGTCAAGTATGCATGGAAACTTATAATTTAAGCCAGATTATTTCAAAAGGAAATATCTCTCATCTGTAGTTGGTTTCAACATTTACAGCCATCAAAAAAATTGTAAATTTATCTCAAGTTATTGATTTACTATATCATTTGATTTCATGTGTTTATCTATGATTGAATAAAAAAATATTTGTTGAAATCATGAGTCAATCATTATCAGAACACCATTAGAAACTATGAGGCTCTGAATGGCCGTTTCTTCCAGGTGAGGGACTCATCAGCAGTGCGCATCCACGACTCTTGCGAGTCGCAGGATTTGAAACCAGGACCTTCGGACTTGCGCGCGAACGCCTAACCATTGGAACACAGACGTGGTATCCAACGCTGTTAATGGTTAACTTTGATCGACACACTGTCATGCGCTGCCTCATACATTGTCTTCGGTAGTTACTGTCTACGCTCAAACAGGGTTGAACTCCACTAGTCACGACTTCTACTACCATACCAGGACGGAACGGTCTTACAGTGCTTCCAGGTTTCTAATGGTGTTCTAACATTCATCGATCCATGATTTCAATAAGTAACTCAACAATCTTCACAATCTCATAATCAAAACCGGTATTTCCCTCAATGAACTTTAAAAAAAAAACATATTTACCCACTTTAAAAAAATAACAAACAATAAACAGATATAACAGATTACTTTCATATTTTCATTCATACCTAGTTATCGATTGAAAACTTAATGTTTTAACGTTGTTAATCCCTTTATAATTTCATGTATCACTAAGGCATCAACCAATAATTATAATAATCAATATCAAGCTTCAACATTCTATGAGAAAAATAATATTTTCTTAAATCCAAACAACTTTTCATTAACATACAAATAATGCAAACATTATCAAATACCTGATAGAAATCTGTACATTTCATTTAATTAACATAACACTTTTTTTTAGTATCGATAAACTGTATTGTTTGGTTTTTTCTGAGATATAGATTATTATCATGCCAAAAAAAAATAATTTTCAATAATTTCAAATTAAGCATATACAAAAAAAATACACAACTAATATTTATGTTTATCTCATTCTGTTTATAGAGAATGGAAAGAAGTTTTATTAGCTAACTATTGACAGTGTAATCTATAAATCATTGAAAATACTACACTGCAGTGAAGCACCAAATCGAATATTCATAGCATTGGATAAGTAATTTTTTTATCCTATCGACTTTTAACAGAAACAAAATTTAGAAAATGACTTTTAATACAGAGAGAGAAATATATTTTCTTACAAAATTCATCAAAATAGAAAACAGTTACATATAAAGGAATCAGTAAAAAGTACACAAATTTAAATGAATCAGAGTAAAATTGATGAGGTGAACTATACTCACTTAAACTTCATTTTATAGCATTCGAGCATGGTGTAGAAGAGTTTCAGCGAGGGTAGATACTTTTGAAAGTATTGTGTTCGCCGATCTAGATGATTTGACCAAAGAACTTTCATTGAACAATATATTTGACGACTACTTCATTTAGAAATGAGCTTTCCATCTATTTCACAAATGTTTTATCCGTTTATTCTGATAGACTTCTTTGTGAATGATTATTGTCGTGTATTCCTATGTACACCTCAACTAACTATTGACCGTGTAATTTATTTGTTGCATAGATGAGGTCTATGTCAATTGGTAATAGACGACATCGCTGTGTTTTTTAGAGATTTTTTAAACATTACTCAAGTTTATACGATTTATACGTTTATACGTTTCATCAATAAATTTATGTCTGTCATTGTCTAAGTGCATTGATATAAACGATCACAATCATGTCGCCTCGGAAATAGATATATTTTCAGTTTAACCTTTGGAGATTTGTGTTTTTACACATTTGAAACAATCAATTAATCATTGTTAGACCACCATTAGAAACCTGGAAGCACTGGAAGGTCCAGTGGTCCGATGGTTAGGCGTTCGCGCACAATACAGAAGGTCCCGGGTTCGAATCATGTGGCGTACAGGAGTCGTGGATGCCTACTGCTGATGAGTCCCATACCAGTCCCCAACCAGTGCTTCCAGGTTTCTAATGGTGGTCTAACAATGATTGGTTGATGATTTCAAATAGATAAATGCCTATGTTTGAGCAGATAAAAATAGATAGTAAAAATCTCACTTTTAGTGAAGCAGTCAATGAACATATTGTTCATTGTGACAACGAGAGCTCCTCAGTCAGAACATCTAGCTCACAAAATACAACATTACACGAATAGATCAATAAATAGTCGTCAATAGATCATTTTGTCTTGTGTATAATCCAATCTTTCTTCCTTGAAATCTAATAACTTAGTGTTCATGAAACTTGATTATTTACAAATCTCAAAATCAACTAATCAACTGAATAGTAGCTAAAGACAACCAAAAATATTATATTATAAAAATATTATAGATAACTGAAAAATTAAAGATTTAAAAAACATTTTTTTCAATGTAGAATTCACCTAATGTTAATAGGATAACAAATTTTTAAATCATGAAATGTTGTATACTGTATAGTTCCAAATATGTACAACGATTTCAGGCAAAAGAAATTTCAACCATTTTATTGGGTGATAACAATAGTTTACTAGGTAGATTTGAATATATTTTTCACAGTTTTCAAAACGACATCTGATAACCAGATATAATGTTGATAATTTTCAAGAAATAAAGATCAGTAATAATCATAGGACAAAAAAAACCCAACTTTATGACTTTTTCAAAAATAAAACTTATTCAAAAATGAAAATTCTATTATTGCTAAATATTGGCTAAAGAGAGCCTTCATTTCCATAATAATAAAAAATAGTAATAACAATAATAATAATAACAATAGGGCAAACTGAAACTTATTTTATATAAACTGAAAACACATTTGCTCACACTATAACATCACCTAAATATTGAGGTCATTTTGAGGCGAACATTAAAGCATAACCAGAAAATAACTTAAAAGTAAAAAAAAAAGAAAACTAAGGATAAGAAATGAAGACAAAAACATTTTACAACAGGCTTCTTTTTGTTCATTTTATCATTACAATGTTAATTTGTGAAAAGATAGAAATTCAAAAATTACCTTGTTAAAATAAAGTTTGTAGATCATAAGGAATTAATGGCTGTTGATAATATCGAGAATGATTAAAGAAAGGCGGAACAAGAAAGCAGCAATCAATATCAGCCGAAAAAGGTCAGAGCAAGCTAAGCTACAAGCTGGATGCTCAGGATCAAACAAGAGAGTTGAGTGAAGCATCAGAGCTGAGAAACCTAAATATTTTGAAGACCTAGCTATGATAGCGGAAAAAGCTGTACGAGAACAATATATGAAACAACTATACAACACAACAAAGAGGCTCTCTGGGAAATATCGTAAACCATAATAACCGGTGAAAAGCAAGGAAGGCGCAATAATTACCAACTTTCAAGGACAGCTAAAAAGGGCGGGTTAAGCACTTTGAAGAACTCTTTAATCGACCAGCCTCACTGAACCCACTCAACATTGAAGCAGCACCCACCGACATCCACAGTCAGCGTTGACCACCAGTGTGGTGTGACCATCAATGTAGTCATTAGACAAATCCAGAGCAGCAAAGCAGCGTAATCTGGCAACATTCCAGCCTAGGCACTGAGAACAGACGTAGCAGTAGCTGCAAAGATTTCGCATACTCCGTTCAGCAAAATTTCGTATAACGAACACTGGAAAAAAAGATACCTCATCATGCTATCAAAGAAGGGAGATCTCAGGAAGTGTGTGATCTAAATAAGCATCAAGACAAGTGGTAAACAGTGTGTTACTGAACTGAATGAAAGATTCAGTAGACACCCAACTTTGATATAAGAAGGCTGAATTCCATAAAAGTTGATCGTGTTCCTACTCAATCGTGGCACTACGGATCGTTGTGGGACTGAATTTCGTAGAAGTTCTAGCTCTTCCATCCCACTTCAACATTATTGCAGGTGAGGTCGATCAGTGTAGCAGACTTTGTGGCATTAGGCCTCAATATTCATTACGCCAAGAATTGGTAGCAGACATAAAAAGGATGAACAGCAGTTGGGTAGAACTGGAAAAGAATGTCAAGAACATAGTAGTTTGGAGAATGCTGTTGGTGGCCTTTACTTCATTTAGAGTAGCAGGCAAATGTAAATAAGCAGTACAACTGTATTATATTAATTTAAACATTTATCTCATTAACATTCACGTTTGTCACTAAAACAACACTTGTGATTGATTTTGTAAATATTATCACAATAAGTAAATAATTTTAAAAGTAAATCTGAAAACCTACATAATGAAACATAACTAAATGATCGTATTATCCTCTGGGCAAACATAACTTTTTATTTGGCAAAAATTCTTTAGCTATTTACAAGATTTATATTACACATACTGACTTCTGTTACAATCGAAACCTCATAGATATAATTACGCAGTATGAGAGAGTAATAGCTTGTGTATTCTTCCATAATGTGTCTCATTCTTTATTTTCTTTAATAATGAATTGTTTAAATCATTTGATGAGCTATGTTTTGCGGTGTAGTAGTAGATTGGAAGAAAGTCAGGGGCGGCCTAACCAAAACATGTCAGAAATTCATGAAGTCTTTGACAAGTGAACTGAGTCATGTAGGTAGGTGTCGACTACCTGGTTGAAGTCCGCGAGACGATAGTACTCGATAGTTTGGGACCTTGAACGTCATGGCTGAAAATCGTTTTCAATGGCGTAGGTGCAGTCATTCTTTGTGTTCTCTCGAATTCTAACCTCATCTCTACCTTTCTCTTTCTAAATTTATCTCACTGAATTATACTTCTCAAATCATTACTGCTTATACTTCTACTATCTCTACCACTGTTGGATTTGAAGTGACAGTTCCATCTCTATGCTGTCGAGGTATGGCAGCCTGAACTTATTTACTCATGTACAAAGTTCTACGATGTTCGTGACGACTGGTTGACTGACTAAATCACTCGATTGTCGATGAATGTTAAAATCATGTCTAATATTACTTGTCTAGTTAGCATTTATTTTCTACTTAACTCTTTTAAAAAAACTTAATTCTTTTTACTGTTATTTTTTTCATATCATTACATAGATTCGCTTCCGTCTTCGGCTGCCTTGTACTAAGTGTATTATCTACAATCAATGAGTATGCAGAGTCAGCAGGACGAGCTTTACTTTACATGGTAAGAAATATTGTATTTATCTATTCGATTTTTTTTTTCGGAATGCTTTCAGTGTTTTATTACTATACAAATACTAATGATAACTTCATATTAACGTTTTTCTAATTCATGTTGGCCTGATATTAATTGTAGATAAATATTTTTTAGCAACTTAGATGTAGAGAAAGACTGATTAACTGATTAGAACAACTGAGAGCCCCATATAATTTTCGGTCTATAAAAATTTTCATGACTCACAATAGTACTGTAAAATAATGAGACTTAGAAAATTGTTGAATTGGTCAATACGCCCAGAGTATTTATACTTCTAGTTACAACTGATTATTAAGCAGGTTAGTAATGAAGTAGCATAGGCGTTTAGCATGTGAAAAAAACAAGTTATTCGAAAACGATTACCTCTCTAGTTTAAAGTAATAGATAAAATCATGGTATTACAATCGAGCAGTAATATTCCAACTACCATTCTCAGGTCAATATTGACCCTATTAATAGTATACTTGTTTTTAAGAACTGGTCGCGCTTACAATAATATCAACATTTTAATGAGGGCTAAGATATCAAATATACATTAATAATGGTTAACCACTATTGTTACTGTTGTAACCAAATACACTTAGTCAGAATTTAATTTTCGTTATTACTGGCAGTGATCAACCACCTCTTCGTCTGATCAAAAGCCCAGTGAAAATAAATATCAAAACTTTAAGATCTATACCATTCTCGATATTATTTTGGATATCATTACTGTCACTTGGTAGACTTCATCAAGAATCGATGACCTACCGAAACAAACAGCAGTCAGTAGATAATTCGTTCTATTCCAAGAATCTTCATTAGTCACAGCTAATAAGATCTAAAACATTTGACTCTCATGCTAATCTTCATAACTACAGACTGTTGATTTAGAATCCAGTGTTTCCCTTTGACACTATCATGTAGTTTTATCGATAATGACTATGTCAGACCAGAGGTCATTCTTACTCAGATTTTCAGGATACGGCTCAAAAATAATCACTATTAATTATTCAACTACTATTTAGCTGAGTGGATTGAGAAGTTATATTTACAAGTCATTTGATTTGCATTAAGCCATGCAGAAGTACCCTGTCAGTCACTGAACTTGATGTTTTCCAATATGATTAATATATTGTAGCGGATGGGTTCATTAGAGGAGTCCCAGCTGCACCATTGTTCTTCTTCTCACAAAACTTTCAGAAAATATTAGACACACAACAAACAGCGTATTCATAATTTATTGATTTTCAAAAATTATTTAACGATGCAATTACCATTAGTTTATAAATTGAAAACCAATATTAGAAATTGAAAATAACTGACGGATTTATATCTTCCACTTATCACAATGTAACTATGTATTAAATATAATTATTTTGAATAATACTGTATTCAAGAAAGTATGTCAAATCGTTAAGAATGTAAAAGGCAAGAAAAGATCGTGATATAAAAATACTTTAAAAAAAAGAACGTGACAGATTAGGTTCAAAGTCTAAAAACATATTCACTATGTTTGCTATTAAAAAAGGATTCTTATTGAACAGAGATTCAAATGTATAGTAGGGTAGTTAGATAATATAGGAAAATATTTTATGTCATACCGAACTAAGTTAGAATGATTTAATTTGGGGACAGAAGAATATCAGTTAGCTTGATTTTAGTGACCTTGGAATTGTAGGTTAAAAGAGAATACTAGTTAATTTTTACATAAATTTTGTAAATGTTATTACCATTGAAAAGTGAAGTTATGTGATGAGAATCTTTTAATATTATCGAATTATTGAAGATGAAAGCGTAGATAATACACTATATCTCTTCCTTTTATAACAGAAAAAATTTTTTAGTAAAACTTAGTGTTCATTGCTGTCAGATCGTAATGAAAACTGTCCTACAGGTTGATTATCAGATCACTGCTCTGTACCACTGAGAAACTAACGAAATTAGATTAAACGTTTACTAGCTAGCTAGTTAGTTGAAATTAATGACTTGTGCATACTTTGTCCTTACAATTTACAAGCATAAGCATTTATTTTCAAGACGTTTTTTGAAAAATGCACCATTCAGAGAAATTACTGCATAAATTTCCTCATTGTATTTCATGACAATATTAACTAGTAAGACTGTTTTATTGACAAACAGAAGTTATTACCTTATTTTCGGGCAGTTTCGGAGGTTTGTGTTTTTCTACACATTTGAAATCATCAATCAATCATTGTTAGATCACCATTAGAAACCTGGAAGCACTGGACGGCCGTTTCGTCCTGGTATGGGACTCATCAGCAGTGCGCATCCATGACCCCTGCACCTCGCAGTATTCGAACCCAGGACCATCGGGATTGTGCGTGGACGCCTAACCATTAACACCGTTGGATGCCGGCCCAGTGGTCCGAGGGTTAGGCATTCACGCACAACACCGAAGGCCCCGGGTTCGAATCCTGTGGCGTACAGGAGTCGTGGATGCGCACTGCTGATGAGTCCCATACCAGGACGAAACGGCCGTCCAGTGCTTCCAGGTTTCTAATGGTGATCTAACAATGATTGATTGATGATTTCAAATGTGTAAAAATATGATGTTATTACGTAAACAAACTTGAAACATTTCTGACTAATCTTACCACTCAATTTACAAGACATATGGAAATTTAAATACGCTATGATATCACAAGAATTAATGATTATTACTCTTTGATTTTAAAACAATATAAGTGAATATCTGTAAATTAATGAAAATTCCCGTAATAACATACCATAAAAGGTCAAAAAATGAAGTGCGAAGGCAATCAATCTGTTAAAGAACTGGTGATATATTTGATGATATAACACATAACTGAATTTTTTTCAGAAATTCAAAAAAAACGAGGGATAAAATGGGATTAAAATGAACTGAATTGACAACTTGACCAAGTAAGTTATATTAACAGCAAACAAAAACATACTTGTGCGAAGAAACGCAAACACCTGAGCCAATATGAAGCGACTGGAACGAATATGTAAATCAATCGCTAGAAAATAATAGTTTACAACAAACATTTATCACAGTTATTTGTTTGATCATTTGGGAAAGTACCATTATACATAAAATTTTCAAGTTATGGATTGTTCGTGAATGTATATCTATAAATTTATATATTTGTAACTGATGACAGTCTACACTCAGATCTATTGATCTGTTTGGAAAATTTGTACGAGTTTACTGTGGAACACAAAAAGCTTTCTATTACGTAATATTTGATCGTATTCCTAAGAGAATTTTTTGATTGATTTCGTAAATTCAGTGAAATTTTTGTGTACTCATTGATACCGTACATTCAACAAAAGGGTTTATTGTACTAATAATGGGTATGTTCAGATTTTAGTGAGAACTGGAATAAAATCACATGTTGTTTTTCGTTAAGAAGTATGACAGATATTTTTATCAAAAAGGAAACCTATAAATTCGTTGATCAAAATTTCCATTTTTATATTCAAGATATGACTATAAGAATTATAGATAACGTATTTATTTTACAAACGTGTTAGTTGCCGATAAGTTCGAAATTTCAGTTTTGATAAACTCATTTGTTTATCTATTATACATTTTCCGAAATCATTCAAAAATATCCGCAGATATGAATGACGTAATGGAAATAGTAACGCAAAAGTGAGTAGACCAGAAATGATGGGCGAATAAAAACCAAAAGAAAAAACGAATATCAATAAGCATGAATAAATTAAAAAAATACTAATTCTGATCATAAGATGTAAGGGCCAAATATATTAGGATGTTGGAGAAAATTTGTAGCTCAGGTTGATGATTTTGATGGTTTTTCGTTCTCTGAGCTGGATGTTTTGGATGTTGTGGAGTTTTCATCGCTCTTCTGCTGAACAACATCATCAGCACAAACTTCAGATAGAAGTGAAGTATTCGATAGGTTTAAGATTAGCAGCAACCACTCAAGCTCGCGGTTAGCACAACAAGCTACAGGTCAAACGTGGAGAAATTCCAATACTTCGCTTCTTTTTGAAGTTTGTGCTGATGATATTGTTCAGCAGAAGAACAATGAAAGGCCCACAACCAACACATCCAGCTCACAGAACGAAACACCACCACAAAAGTAATATTTATTTATAAATCATACAATTTGTCAGCTGTTCATCTTACCTATTTCATGTTGGTCCCAGTGGAAAACATGGTTTCATAACATTTCTCTTTATCAATTATAAAAATTGACATATCTTGAACAACTCACAGTGTAAATTGCCTTTTTTATTCACATTCAGGTACTAGTTATTCGATTGTAATAAAATGCAAGGAGCATAATTTTTTGTTTATCAGAAAAAGTTTCTCGATATGCATTGAGATAATAAGTGTAAAAAAGTCTTGTAAAGATGGTGGAGAAAACTTGTAGCTCAGGTGGATGACTGTGGTGGTTTTTTGATAGAAGTCTAGAAGTCTGTCTGAAGTTTGTGCTGATGATGTTGTTCAGAAGAACAATGAAAGCTCCACAACCAAAACAACCAGCTCAGAGAACGAAAAACCACCACAAAGTCTTGTAAAACATGAACTGATTAATTATTGTATCTGTTCAACATAAATATGTAACAAGGAAATAGAAACTTTTTGTCATTGAGCAAAAAAACTATCGAAACTTTTTTTGCAAATAAAGTTAATAAAACACTTATTTATTCATGATTACAGCTAATCATTAACACCTAGAGTTATATTGAATCTTGACAAGTAATTGAAATATTGAAATGAAGTATCGTAAAATTTAATTTATTTAGTTTAGAATTTATTTACAGATAATTTTCTAGTCTCATAATCAGTTGGACTAATTCATTTACTTATTAAGGATATGGGTTTTTGAATCGTATTTTACTTCTCATGTAATGATTTATTTCGAATTCTCAGCTACAAAATGAAAAAAAAAACAAGTATAATAAGTTTGTAAATTGAAAAAAGTAACTTCTAAAGTAGATGTGATAGATATTGAAAGTTTATAATTTATTCTGAACGATCGTAAAATTGTATGTATTTGTTAAAATGTTATTATTTATGTATCAGTAAAATTCTCGAGTCTTCTTTGAACATTGAGAAAATTAACTGTCTATTCAAATTTCAATCTTACATGGAGAATTTAAGAGCTTGTTTTAATTGAAAAGTATGTAAAATAACGTATGTAAGGAAACTAGATTATTATCATGCGTCATGCGCAACTCAAAATTTCATTAGCATGAGCATAAAAAACCAGTTTGACTCGTTAGTTATCCAGCCTTTTACATTATATGATGTAGGTATTCTGTTAAGCAAGAAATCAACATGACATGTAACTATTTCATGAATAATAAAATGACAACTTGTGATATAGTTGATTTTAGGCAGAGAAAAATGTAGGAAACATTCTGTTGCAGATTGGTCAACTTCTTGTAAGCAGAATTAAATACAGATAAAAGCAATCT
Source organism: Schistosoma turkestanicum (assembly GCA_944470395.2). Lineage (NCBI taxonomy): Eukaryota > Metazoa > Platyhelminthes > Trematoda > Strigeidida > Schistosomatidae > Schistosoma > Schistosoma turkestanicum. The sequence continues at coordinate 75,024,705 of OX103971.1, read as the reverse complement.
ACCCCACTAAGAGACATCTGGATTAGAAAGAATTTTGATGAATGGAATATCAATCGCTGAAACGGTTGAGCAGATCAACCTCTTCCTACAGAAGATTTTAATGACCCGAAATCTGACTAGAATTTAGGTGAACGAATAAATGTGCTAATGAAGATAAATTTTTCATTTAATTTTATATAATCCCGTTTGTTGTGACGGTGGTAACGAAAAGAAAAATACAGATTCACTTGGATAATTTTAATTCATGCGATCATTTACACAAACAGACATGGGGATAAGAAGCGAAAAAGCGAAGCAGAGTGAAGAATAGAAGGGGAGCCGATCAGCGAGTCAGTCAGTCAGCTAAACGTAGAGCTTCGTACGTACTTACATCAGTTTAAGTGATCATACAACAATAGCACACAGAGACGCAGTTGTCAGTTCAAATCCCATAGTGACAGATGTAGAAGTACTCACAGGAATGTAGGCGATCAGGGTTCGAAGAAATTATTCAAGAAGTAAAATCAAGTAAAATAAATTTAAAAAGACAAAGATAAGGGTGATGTTTGGATCAGTTTGTGATAATGAGGTATGACTACTTATGATCAGACAAGAATAAGCTAGACACGATAATTGAAGTATGTGTTACACATGCGCTCAAATAACTGACAAGATGAAAACGCATGATGATGATGATGATGATGATGATGATCTCAAAAACCAAATTATTAATTTGTGTAAAAAAATTACTTAACCTGCCAGTTATCATCTTAAAAACATTTGATTTTACACTTTCATTCAAATTTGAATGATAATTTACCAAACCTAGTTTATTTAATATTAACACCATAAATATTGTCTCGGATATATCTCTATCTAGTGTGTCAATGGTTAATGTTGGTTACATTGTAATTTTATTTATGTTTCAAGATTATATTAGAATGGTCTTTAGTATGTTTATAAATGTACCGAATAAATATTAGTTCGAATGTGATACAGAACACATTTAATGTTATTGCAACACTTAAATTTTTATAAGTGATAAACAAAACATTATCTAGCCATAGACTGATCATTCAAACAGTTTCATTAATGTTTCGTTGATTTAAAATATCGATTTCGGAAATGGAATTTTGTTCATAATCTCTGTGGTCAGTGTAATTTATACTTGGTTTAATTATAAAGAGGTAATTAGTTTCTGTATACATGAAGTAAATCTAATTAGTTATATGATATTTATATATGTAGATGCAACAAATTTATTTTTAATCTAATATATAGGCATGTTTGATTTACTCATTTCAATGTGAGTTTGTGAATACGACCGACAATCACATCAACCACAATCGTAGTTTTACGCCAACATCACAGTGTTTAGCTATTCGATTGGTTTTACGTTTTATTTAACAAAGTGTAAATACTTTCGTTGGTTGATTTACGTGAATAATATGAAGCTTTGTTTTAACATTACAGTTTTCAAAATACGATCATGTATTACTTTTTAGTAATTAATTAGTAGCATTAACTGGATCTGTTTTGAAATTGATTAGTTTTCATTGAATCATAGCTGTCAGTTGGTTCAAATTAAGACAAAAATAGTATTTTAACCATGCTGTTCAGACAGTTAAATGAATTGAATTGTTTTATCAGGTAATACTCTCTCCTTATCTCAATACAAACAACGTGGCTAAAAGGTTTATTAATTTTGTTGTGTGTTTGTGACAGAATTAATTCATTAATGCACTTGAATTTTGAATCGGTTTCTCATTTATTATCCTTTCCTGTCAAGGAACTTGTAATACTATTTTGGTTTTTTGCGGAATATTGTCTACGTCTATGGAGTGCCGGTTGCCGATCCCGATATCAGACATGGCGTGGAAGGTTGCATTTTGCAAGAAGACCATTCTGTATTGTAGGTAAGTTATGTTGTTGTCAGTGAAGAGTTTAAATTTTAAGAAAAATGAAACTCCGTTGTTACATTTTGATTACGATTCTTATAATAATGGTACTCGTTAGAACCTGGTTGATGTAATTATTTTTGAACGGATATTGTTGAGATAAGGCAAGTACACGAATTACTATTCAGTTCAATATAGTTTAACCACGGTCTCGAAGAATTCGAGATTTTTCTAGAAAAAGAGATAATTTGAAACAGTATATATAAATCTCCTTTTACATATTTATTTAAATCATATTCCGAAAATTTCAGACTAATGATGATTACTTAAATGGCAATAATTTTCAGCAGTAGTTGTATAGCATGAAGTGTCATAATTAAGAGAAAATCTGGTTGGTGAATTTAGCAATAAATTAAATTACATTTCTTAAAATTTTTTAAATTTTCAAGTAATTAAATGTCGAAATTCTAGTTATTCGGAAAGATATATATATATATATATATATGCCATTTTCCATTATGGTTAGGAATATCTAAACGACTCGCAATAAATGTGATTTATTTGTGATAGCCAACTTAGTTTGATTTTGACTGAAAACGTCCGCATCTATCACCTTGGATAAATTGTTTTAGTCAATATGTTTTTTCTCTAATACATTCTCTGCAGATGTAAAATAGTTGAGTGTACATTAAATATCAAGTACTAAATTTCTTAGCTTTCAGAAAAGGCAGTTTAAAAATTAAAAAGAAAGTTTTCATAAATCATAATTAATTTGTGTACCTTGAAACGTGTGTAACATACAGTAGATCAGGATGAAAATCCATTCATTCTAAACCAATACAAGTTTTGGTGAAAAAAAATATCAGTTAAACAGTTTTAAAACATGCGACAATTAAAATATATATATATATATATATATATGCAAATTATTTTCTGTGGATAATATTTTATCGGTTTTAAAAGTTATTTGGGCGATATATATTCATTTTTTCGGGTGTATGCTGAACCGTTTTTACCTTTTGTGATAAAGAGTTTTACTCCCTATTCGTAGTTTAGAATGCAGATAGTCCAAGTCCTATCCGTCTAAAATTAATGTGGTCTTATTTGTAGTGTGTTGAATAGTCTAACTGTTTACTAGATCGCCTAGCATGAAGATCGTCTAAAAACCATCTTCAAAAATTATTACATTTCCTGAATTCCATTGAACAACCTAAAATTCGCTACTATCTAGAAAAAATTAATTTACTTTAATTGGTGAAGAAAAACTTGAGCTGAAATTAATTTGAAAAGATACTTAAAGTTGAAAAATGTTTTAAAAACTATTTCGTCCTAGTTTTAGGCCTTTGGCACTGCTTGATAACGATTTCACTTAGGACTGAGTATACTGATTTTCACGTTTCTTAGCGAATATTATAACTTTGCACTAGTATTCGGTAATATAATTCTTCGTATTCGATCAAAGAAATCTATGAATTTCTATATCACTCCTACCCTGAACTTGAAAACTTCAAAAAAAATGTAGATATTTTCACAAATCACTTAAACAGAATATGACTTATTTTATAATGTAATCCACATATTCACTGGATTCCAATGCATGTGTTATGGAGTTTACTTATATTGACTAAAAACATTTTAGTACGTTGAAATATTGAACAAAAGACCTGAAATCATGAAAGAAATGTTTATAAAATAATACCTAATGATTACTTTTGGTACTGACATAATATAGAACATAAGAACTTGGTATAATCAAAAGAGTAAATTGATTGATCAGTGAGTAATAACCAATTTTATTTTCGCTTCGCTCTTGATGCTGATAGAATTTTATACACTATTCTATGTAACCTGACATTGTGTGTTCTGCTATTAAGGTTGTAAGATCTAGATAACACACGGAACGTCAGATCTCTAAGGATTACAGAAACTACCTGATATCGATTGCCGACTAACATGAAACCAAGGGTCAGTGTTCACTGCAGATTACGTACTCATTAGGTGTACTATATCAGAATGCAATTTATCTCGCCTAAAACCGTATCAAGCTACAACCCACTGAATGAATACTAAGCACTAAACTTCAACGACTTCACTTTTCACAGTTACTTGCTACAACTCTAATGATTTCTTGGTTTGATGATTTCCTATGAACTATACGATGGTTTCTAGTTTCTTAGTTAAATATGCTGTAAAGCATATTCAAATGAAATATTCTTGAACAAATAAAGCACTGAACTGAAACAGTTGATTAGAGTGTAACAGATCTCAATGATTACAGTCCGATAAAGCAATATTGTCAAATTTAAAATCTGTAGTTTACAGGTCTAACTTGCCTGACATTTTTATGAAACGTACACACATGAAAATGTTGGTTGCAACAAGGTATTACACTGAAAGCTGATTTGCGACTGTTTGTTTGCGATTAATTAATTAACAAAGCATATTCTGTTTTTGTAGTCCGAAAAGTTCTGAAAAGAAAAAAAAGATACTGTAAACTTAATATTGTTTGGTTTAATTATCGACAGGCTAGTTGCCACAATTCACTTGATCACTCATCTAAACTAAATACGATAGAAAGAATTTCTGCAAAAAACAACGAGAAAACAAAATGTAATATAAGTTAAACACAAAGGCACATAACAAGATTGATAAATTTTTATCCTAGTCAAGTTTAAAATAGTTACCTCGTTAAAAAACCTCTTTGCCACTCCTGCTCTTCTAATTATCATCTGGTAGGTCATTAATTAGGAGGTTCCAGGTGAATATTTGGGACTCTGGTGAGAAATAGCGTTCAGTTAAATTTAAAAAAGTATGGAATATCAATTGTACAGGTTTTTAATGTTTAAAGGCAACTTTCAATTGGTTGCGTCTCATGAAAGTGTCATGTGAATATACACTGTACAGGAAATTCAAACTAAAATTCAACCACTCTCTGGGTCTATCTGATTTTTAATGCATAGTCAGTGTTATATTATGCAAACTAATTTTCTAGTCAATATTTTATGATAAAAATTGCTTTGTTAGCCTAATATATAATAATACGTGTTAAAGGAATGTCTTTTTCAGTGTTCTATCAGGATTATTTATCATTTTAGTGTGACGTATTAGTGGGTTTTGTTATCTGAATGCATATTTGTGTAATTCGTTTAAACTTACCTTCCCTTGTCATCATATAATGATTGATTAATAAGATAAAACACTTCAGGTTCCTTATTTTTTATTATTACATTGTCATAATAATGGTGAAATCGATTTTTTTCTGCTTTTCATTTGTCCCCTCTAACAGATGTCATTGTGATTGTTGCTAGTGTAATTGTGCTTGCTGTAGACAGTGACAGGAATATGTTTGCAGCTAGTGCATTGAGAGGATTGAGATTTTTTCAAATTCTACGTATGATACGCATGGATCGTAGAGGTGGATCATTTAAATTATTAGCCTCTGTGGTATGGGCGCATAGACAAGTAAGTTAGCGTGATATGTATAAATCATGTCAAAACATAATCCCATTCAATTAATTCGAATAGATGATCAATAAATAAAATGAAATGAATTTCCAGATACCTCAAAATTTAAATGATAATGATGAAGTGTACAAGCGCTTAGTTATTATCAAAGCAAGTTAAGATTAGCGAATGAAATAGGTTTCACGCTTGAGTGTACATTACTTGACTTTTAAATTTACTCATTTGTATTTTCAAATGTCACGACTCAAAGAATGCACGTCAACCGAACAGTCCAAAATATCCAGCTATTCATCAATGATAATTTACTAACTAATCAAATGATTCCACATGCATCTTATTATTTTAGATTTTACGGTTATTAACAAAAGTAAAACACCTTACTGTGTATAGGACTTCAAATGTCCTACTTACATTTGTTTACAAATAAAAATGTTTTAGTATGAGCTTCACTCGTGGGTTTCAATATATAACATTTAGAAAGATAACATAATTTTCCGACAAGAGGTTCGGAAGAATCAACGGGGAAACTTACTTGCCCCTTGGATATAATCCATTATTGATGAGTTCCAACTAGGAAGGAACCTAGATGGGAGCTTTTCTACGCATAGCCTCCAATGATAAGACATAAAAGCATTTGAGATGTGATTATCAACTATTCAGGTTAAATGCAATATTAAAACATTTTAGTTTAAAAAAAACTATACGTTATTTGTTATATTTAAAAGCAATATTGCTAGTTAATGTAAACTGATTGATATTAAACAGTTTTTATATATGATAGACAGATACAACTAATGCATGACAGGTTAATTTATTCTAGCTGCTTACAAATCCTGTTCAGTATATCAATGTTTTGCAATATTGCATAAAAAATAAATGTTGATTAGAAAAATTTCCTCCTAATCATTTTTGATGACGAATGTCAATGGAGTGTACAAAATTCGTTTCATAAAAAATAACATCAATCTATCAAATAGAAAAAAAACTGATTTCAGCCTATAAATAAATTTTCAATGCAAAAATTCTAACGATAATAAGAAAATAATGATACTAATAAATAGATGGTTTGTATGCATAGAAAAAACACATTCAATTCAGTAGAATTCACGATTTCAACAAAGTAACTCAACAATCTCCACAACGCCATGATGCGAATCACCTGGTTCACTAGTGACTAGCTCCATAAGGAGAAGTCGTGACCAGTGGAGTTCAACTCTGATCGCGTGTGAAGCCCTGCTCACCGATGACAGTGTATGAGAGCGTGGACAAGAACGTGATATGATCGAAGTTAGACGTTAACACCGTTGGATACCGGCATAGGTAAGGCGTTTGCGCGCAAGACCGAAGGCCCCGGGTACGAATCCTGTGAGGTGCAGGAGTCGTGGATGCGCACTGCTGATGTGTTCCATACCAGGACGGAACGGATGTCCAGTGCTTCCAGGTTTTTCAACGGTGGTCTAGCATTGATCAAAAGAGTAACTCAACAATTCTTATTATTTTATCATTTCAAGAAATTAACCTTGCGATTTTTAATTAAATTTTTTTAAAATACATTCAATCCTCATATTTCATCGCGTCTGAATTAGTCTACTGAATACAAATGCGTAGTTGATCAAATAGACGTAATTTCATACTGATTTGAATATAGACGTTATCCATATAAATCAAGTGATATATATATATATATATATATATATATATATATATATATATATATATATATATATATATTTGCAATTCATTTTTCCATAAAGATAGCAGAGCAAATGATCATTTCATGTCAGTTAAACTGAAACTGAAAAAAAGTAATGACGCTAGTGATAGCAACAATAGTTTTGAATACTAATTGTGTAGATAGCATTCGTCTCCTTGATGAAAACGATCAGTAAATTATGAAAATCTCCATAAATACATCATATAATTAAACAGTTATTAATAGTTTACGCCCATAACTTTAATTTCGTCAATATTATTTCGGTGAATTTATTTCTCATTTTCATATGTACATTACGTAAAATAATATAGAACCCATAAATTTGATTTTGACTTTGTTTTAAAATAATGTTTTCATAAAAATAATAGAAAAAATTTGTAAATCATAAAAATTTATTCGTTGAAATCATTTGTCATTCACTGTTAGATCATCATTAGAAACTTGGAAGCACTCGATGGCAGTTTCTTCTTGGTATGGGACTCAACAGCAGAGTGTAACCACGACTCCGGCACCTCTCGGGATTCGAACCCGGGACCTCTGGCCTTGCGCGCGAACGCCAAACCTTCTGGACCACTTTACCGGTTTCTAGCGGTGTTAATGTGTAACTGGGGATTTCGCACAACCTCACCCATTTGTGTTTGGTAGTTAGCGCTTACATCCGATAGGGTTGAACTCCACTGATCACGTTTTCTCACTTGAACTCAGAGAATTTCCACACGAAGCTAGCCACTAGTGAGCAGATGATATGATTTTTGTTCGAATCTTGCTAGGTTCAGGGGTCATAGATTCTCACTTCTGATGAGTCCTATACCAGAACAAAACGAAAGTCCAGGTTTCTAATGGCAGTCTAACAATGATTGATTGGTGATTTCAACGTGTAAAAACACTGATCTCTATAACTCTAATTGAATAAAAATGCAATTTATTCATTAATGGAATACATGCATATCTCTTGCTTTTCTGCGATCTACATTTATAAATTTACATATAAATACATAAATAGATAGATAGATAGATCTCACATCATTCACTATGTACTGACTAATGTCTATTTTTATGATACGGAAAGAATTCAGTATATCTGTGTTTAGGTTTATTATTATTAATGCTGTTGATTATTTTTACTTATTCAATAGTCACATATCTCATGTGCAATATTGCAAGAATTAGTAACACTTTATTTCCTTGTTATGTTGTACTCTGTGTTCTTCATACTGATTATCTGATGGTTTCTCCATTCTTTCATTTTTATTTAGGAACTATTCACAACGGTGTATATTGGATTCTTAGGCCTTTTGTTCAGTTCATTTCTAATATTTTTAGTTGAAAAAAAAGAAAATGAAAAAATTCGTACATATGCTGATGCTTTATGGTGGGGTGTAGTAAGTAAATTATTTACTTATTTAATTTTTCATTGAAATTATAATTTCATTTATTTTTTGAATTGAAAAAAGTTTTTCATTTATGTGTTTGATTACTCATTACAATTAATTTTATTTGCAATCAGAGTTATGGAGATTAGTGTTTTTGCACACATGAAATCATTAATCAATCAGTCAAAAATGTGTTCGCTAGTGACTAGGTTCGTGAGGAAATTCTCAGAGTTCTAGTTGAGAAGACGGGACCGATGGAGTTCAACCCTGTCGGGTATAGGCAGTAGCTACCAAAGACAAATGGGTGAGGTGGCGCGAAATCCCAAGATTAATGAGATTTAGACATTAACACCGTTGAATGTCGGCCCAGTGGTCCAGAGGTTAGTGTCCGAATCCTGCGTTGTGCAGGAGTTGTGGATGGGCATTGCTGATGAGTCCCATACCAGGACGAAACGGCCGTCCAGTGCTTCCAGGTTTCTAATGGTGATCTAACAATGATTGATTTATGATTTCAAAAGTGTCAAAATACAAATCTCCAAGACTATTAATAAAAGATTATGAATTGCTGATTGAATTGCTGACTCTTCTGCTATCATCAAAATCCATCTATTTTAATAATTATTCATCAAGTTTAAACTTACTGAACAAGCTTTATAGCTCACTTCTCGTAACAATCAGTAGAGATGACATATTGAATTCACAGTAATCTTCTGTTATTTGTAATAAACATATTTGACGAAAAATAAACAGAATTTGGTATGAAAAAACATATATTAATTCATCAGGCAATGTGTCTCGTTTTTCATTGAACTACTCATAGAACCACTTTATGCTATTCGTTGTCACTCATATATAGCAGATTTATTTTGATCTAGTTCTTGAAAATTGAAAATGCTCTAAATCATCATTAACTTGTATGTGTTTAGTACTTACTAATCATAGTTAAAACAATGAATCAGTTAGATCTTCAAAGAAATATACAAGTAAACATGTTACCAATGTAATTGTAATTTTATCAAAATATCTGCATTCATATATGTACATAGCAAGCTAATAATGCGGATACGTATTCAACAGTTTCATCATTCATAAGAACTGCCTAATCTCAGATCATATTTACTATTAAGTTGCAATTCTCTTCATGTTAGCGAATCAGTGTCATTCATCGTTTTAGATTAATATATATATATAAGTGTAATTCATTTCTAAAGGATTTGCAAGAAGATTATTAAAAAAAAAAACAATTTATCTGCTCAATGCTTTAAATATACAGATGAACTTTTTCATTTCCCTGTATAAATGATTTTCAGGTCAACTGTGAATCATTGTTACATAGTTGAATAATCTTTAAGTAGAGCTTAATGCCGTGTATTCTATAATCCTTCTAAGAGCTCATTGAATTTAATCAGTCAAGTAGCACGAAATCCGGTGCATTAGTTTTTCTTGATCAGTTTTAAATTGTAAGTATACAATGAAAAACACCATGAAATCGTTCCATTTTCAAATCTCACAGATACTACTTATAATAAGCGATCAGACATCAAAATTTATTCAATGCCTATCAAATTCACGTTCACAGAATACTGTGTAACTTTTTTATACCATTAGAAGAACGAATAAAACATAGATTCTCTTAATGCAGCTGAATGTATGTATTTTTTTCATTCTCGTATTAATATGAATGAGTTAGCCTTTTTTTCATAGTATCAACGAAAATCTAAGAGAAGTAAGTTCAGAGTAATACTTTTTTTTTAAAATTAACATTTATTTTCCTTACAAATATATTTCTGTGGAAGAATGATACACGCTTGTCTTATTCTCCAATCATAAAATATAAATAACTCATAAATAACTCATAATTAAAACACAACTTCTATTCACCTAACTTATGCAAATGTTACATCATACTGGCAATCATTAAAAAAAACCCAAATGGATTATACATTCTATTCCTGGTGGATTTATCGTTTTTATTGAAAATAACTAACAATATCAGATTACTTACCATCCTCCATAAGTTAGGTCGTATACGTGTTGGTTGGAAAAATCAATAGAAACTCTTGTACAACATTCAGTTCGCTTGTAGGTTTACTGAACACTTGAAATATATGGTAAGATTTTGTTTTACTGATTTATTGGTCATTACGCTGTTTCTTTTAAACGTTTAGATTTGAAAAAAAAAAAAAAGAAAAAAAACTACAAGACAGATTTTTACTTAGTTACTTTTACTCTCTCTCTCTCCCTTTTCTCCTCACTTTAAATTACATAAATTAGATAACACTGTGTACTGTAGGTTATGGTGATAGCGTACCACAATCTGGTTTGGGCAAAACTATTGCAGGATGTTCATGTTTGGCTATAATATCATTCTATGCCCTACCACCGGTAAGCTAAATGTCAGTATCATTATCATCATTTTAGGACAGACCATCCAATAATATTTCTGTGTTGATAAATAACAGAGAATAGAGCAAAACAAAAATACAATTCATATCCGATAATGTTTTGGAGTGATTCACTAACAGTTGTCCTCAAAAGAAAAAAAAACTGATTGATAATTGAAGTCATGTCAGTTGATAAATTGCAAAGAAATAAAAGAAATAAAATTAAATAACTTATCTACCGATCAAATTGATGCGATATGGAAATTTATTTAAAATGTTTATTATTATTATTACTTGGTTATGCTTTAAATAACAGTTAAGTATGAGTTACAATATATCACTTACTGGGTTATTCTATTATGAGAATAATAAACTATTACAGTGGTATTATATTTATAGAATTCTAAAGTTTTCACTTTTATCTCTACTTATAAACTGAATGTTTGAAAAAAAAATAAATTAATTAATTAAAAAAACCATAAACAACTGTAACTATTTAACTGAAATGAAATTCTGGTACCATAATTATATTATTATTAATAAATGAATTATTCTTCACTGAGCTGGATATTTCAGTTGTGAAGCTTTCATTGTTCTTCTACTGAACAACATTATCAGTACAAACTTCAGATTGACGATAAATAGACTTTATTTCTGCTATCTGAATTTTGTGCTGATGATGTTGTTCAGTAGAAGAACAATGAAAGCTTCACAACAAAAATATCCAGTTCAGAGAGAATGAAACACCGTCACAATCATCCACCTAAGCTATAAATTTTCTCCACCATCTCAGACTTATTCTTCAATCTGTTTTCTTTCTTCTTGTTACATCGCCCATTTCTCTTCTTTGATTCTGTTTCATCAAATCTTAATATTGAACCTTTTTCTACATTATTTAAAGGCTGATGTGTATAAATGTGTAGTCAGGTTTTTTTTTTGTTGCTTGATTAAATGTTAATTTCCCAATAATTTATCCAGTATACAATTTAAATCTCACACATGGGAACATGGGAAATGTTTCTGTCTTCTTTAATAAATGTACATCCATTAGGATTTGTTTTCAAATTCCGGAAAAAATTAATATTGATTTAAGTTTTAATAGAAATAAAAAAATGTAACAAGTGAATGCTTAAAAGTAAAATATAATTTCAAGTGAAGCCATTTTATGTGATGTATTAAACTGGTTTCCTACTTGGAATGCTAAAGAAGTTCATTCTAAAAGAACACTTCATACTTCACTAACTTGAATTTTCACCTCACTTATGGCAACCAATCTTGTTATTGACGTTTAAGCTTTTTGTGATAACCGTGCTTACCGTATAAAATTGATAGTATTATTAGTTATATGTCCAAATCTTTGTACACAATTCCTGTATTTATGTAAGTATAAAACTGAGTTACACACAGAGTTTTAGAATGTAGATGATTGGAGTTTCTCTGAAAAGATCTCTTAACAATGATCTCATTTATCTAAGTAGTATACATGTTCTGCTTACTGTTTGTAATTTATTATCGAAGCGATAATACTCTCCGTTCCTAGTAACTTTACTTTAGCAATTAAATGTAGAAATCATTAAACTTAATGAGATAATGATAATTTATAATTCTGCCTGACAGTTGAATTAAGGTCACTTTCTCATTCTTGTAAAATATTATTAGGTTCATTAAATGGCAAAAAGAATGACCGCATTTGCAGATATTATTGTTGAATCAGTGAAAGCAACAATATTGAAGTGTATCATAAATTCTCCACTGATTGCAAACGAATATTTCGCTCTATTAGAGGGAGCGTTATTAAATTTATAGGCTGTGAATCAATGATCAACTGAAAGGGTTTCCAACTGTTGGGGATGTTAGATCCCCAAAACTCGCCTGTTAAATGCCTTATTTTGGATTTCACGTTTGCCAGCATGGGCTGATCAGTTGACCTTGAGATTTCATTTCCCACCATGATTTCCGCTGGGTACTTTTGCTCCGGTAACAACTCATTTGGTGTTGTCCGATAGACGTACAAGAAATTTTGTAACGCGTCGGCTGGTGTCCAAATAAGGCATTTAACAGGCGATTTTTGGGAATCTAATATCCTCAACACCAGCAGGCATAATTACGAAGATGATGAACAATTCCCTTGAAAATTTTAGTTAGTCTACTGCTTTTTGCAAGGCCTCACGTTTCACTGGCTTAGTGTATCAAACTCTTTCTCCGGTTGGTTTATTGCATCTCCAGTACCGAATAGATACTGGACACTGAAATACAGCTAACTCTCTTAAGTGTTTAGATCTACGTTTAAAAAAAAGACATAACAGATATCATTGATCTCAACTCGTAATAATTTTCTTTTTTCCATATATTTTTCTTGAGACTATAGAATAACCACATTGAAATGACTCTCCAGAATGTAAACTTAAACTGATTTTAAATATCATTATCGAAGTTCAACTTGAAAGTTTGAAAAAGATATTGAACATTATGCGAGAAAGTTATTAATAATAAAATAATTTTCGGTGATATACCAATTAGTAAAAAACTATATTTTTGACGTTTTGTGATTTAATGAAAATGTTTTTTACGCGATAGGTAAATAAACAACTGAAACTAATTAGCACAAGTTTTAAACATACCATTACTGAAGAGTTAAAGGTTGTGTTTCACCAAAAACCTAACTAGTATGTAAATGACTGTGTTACATCCCACTGTATCTATCAGCTTTCACAAACATGCAGATACATATACACAGGAAAGAGCAATCTTAATAAAAACGTACGGGCAGTTTAACCTACAGCTAAATCACTACAAAAAATGAGTTGCAGTATTTGAATAAGGTCAGAGATTCGACAAATATCATCCTTCATTGCGAAACATTTTAATGAGACCGATCATTAGGTTGAAATCAAGTCAGCTGTCGTTGTATTATACAAAAGTATTCAAGGGAGGGGAGTATACTAAGCTTCATAAAAGAACTGGCTGTACAAAAATTGAAACCCTCTTTATGCATTTAAAACAGTTTGTTTTTACCCTTAAGCTGCATTGGTAATATTGATTTGTTATCCAGGTGTTTCCATATTGTGTACTTTATTATTATCAGTATCTTTGTTCACCGAATTTTTAATTTGTCTAATTGACCTTTTATATATTTTTCATCTATATAATGTCTTAACAAGTCATATGTGAGACTAGATTGTTCGAAATGTATTGCTTTAATAAATATCACATAATTCCCAATCGTCTTCGTCTTCTCATCTAATTAACTAAATTTTTATTTAAAATAATTCTTTTTCTATGCACAATGTCCACTATGCACATTTTCAGCTAACCCTTCTTGAAAGAAAACTTTGTTATCTTATGTTATTACCAATATCCAAAGTCATAATAATTGTATGAAGTTCTTTGTAGGACCTAGCGAATAATTACATTTTTGATTGAACCTTTTTTTAAAAAAATGGCTTAACAAGCACAAATTCATTCATTGAAATTTGTAAGCCTGAAAATACAAAATAGTTAGGATTTCTCACTTTTTAATTATGCTGTCATTATTATCATTGAAAGTGAAATCGAGAACTAATCATATCAAAAGATTATTACTTGGTGATAACAACCAATACATTTATGCTTGAATGTTTAATGTATTTTGATAAGGGATTGAATATTGACTATTTTTTTGATAACCTGTACCATAGAAAAGTATATTTATCATCAAAATTATGGTAATCTGATATTGATTGACTAAGAAAACTAATGCTGAATTATCAGTGTTTTTCCCATTGCGCTTTGTAAAGTATCATGACACTCAAGTTCAAAATTCAATTTGTTGTTTAACTAAAGTCAATTCATATTCCAAAATCCGAAAATTTAATATTATCAACAATCATTGATAGTTTTGGAAAGATTAATAAAATTGTTTTTTTTAAATATAAGTATGATTAGCGAACTCTTCAAAAGTGATCAAGCCAATAAGCAAACTACGTACACTTGAACAAAAAAAGTATCATAATTAATAGCAGTTAAATTATCATCCTAATTGAATAAAATGAAACATTACTTATTGCAAAGTATTTGAGACTTAGTATAAAGAAATAAATCAAGAGATTTATTTTGACTGTTATAATTTAAGAGAACTTAGTTTATAAATTTATTCACATTTGAAATTACATTATTGCAATTAGTCAAAAAAAAACATTTAATTTTGCCCTAACTCAAACTACTTGCATTTCAATTTTCATCTAGTTTTTTTTAAAGATATAACAAACTTTAATACTTTCTTTTCTCTATCAAGTGATATATTTTTCTGTTTAGAATAATCTATTCAGTCAATGTTTTTATTAAAGATTATTATGTACTAATATATATATAGTATAAGAGACAATTTGTTTTCAAGGGATTTGAAGTTGAAAATCACCATTAAGGCACCTGGAACTATGATATACTTGAAGTTGGTTTTTCTCTATTTTTATTTTCGGACTCAGTCTGTCAATTTACTTTCTGTTTGATATATTTCTTGTGAAATTAAGTACAACAACAACAACAACTACTACTAGACTTTTTAGAATGTTTCTGTTTGTGATTTTTCAATAGTTTATTTACTGTGCTTTTTTATTATATAGGTTGAACTTTCAGTTCATTTCATAGTGATTCAGTCTGCGAAATAAAAACATATCACATCAAAAGTAAACAAACCACAGGGTAAAAAAGAAAATAAATTAATCAGGGTTATCTTTACGAGTTTATAATGATGTTAAGACTGATTACTGATAAAATTTAAATATATGCGGTTGTATTCAATAAGAGTTATTTCTGTTGGATTGTATATCAGTGTAATACATTTCACATCTTGCAGTCATTTTATAAAACTCTGTCAGCTTATGATTAATGACACTAAACTATTCCAGTGGTCCAGAGTTTAGGCGTTTTCACGTACGACCGAAGGCATCGAGATCGACTCCTGCGAGGTGCAGGAGTTATGGATGTGCACTGCCGATGAGTCCCATACTAGGACGAAACGATCGTCAAGTGCTTTCAGGTATCTAATGCTAGTCTAATAATGATTGATTGATGATTTCAATGTGCAACAAACACTAATCTCCATAACTGTAATTGAAAAATCTATTATAAAAACATATGGATATATCATAATAAATTTCTTTTTCAAAAGATATTTTTCAATTCTAGTCACAGTTTAGTGAGCTGGTACTGACCAAACAAAATGGTCATTGAAAATATCGTACGGTGTTGGAGAACAGCAAAATATTTTTGGTACACGTAAAAATTTCTGCTAAGCATCATAAGTATTGTAGCGATGACCGGATATTATACAGTTAAACGTAAAGTATCTGAATGTTGTATGAAAGTTGGTTCACTGTCTTTTGGTACTTTACTCTTTTATGGAGTTGTAATGATTGAAAATAGTTAAAACTTTTTGTCTACAATGTACAGAACTATCGAAATCAAGGATAATTCTAGGTAGGAAAAACTATATCAGCAAATATATAGCATCCTCTGTGTTTATCAGTTTACCCATCTATGAACACTGATACATAAGAATAAGTAATCATAAATTCTTATTAAGGGTTATAGAGAACATATTGTTGATTGTTTCAAAAACAACTATTCTCCGTTAATCAAATAATCCAGTTCACCAGCTCAAGTGATCAGAAAATGTAGACTTTCTTGATGAACTCCAAAAATTAATATCAAACCGTTAAAAATCACAGTAAGAGTAAACTGATTTTAAATTTCTTTTCCATATCATTTAGTTTTAGATAATATTCTACTGATGATTTCAATCTTAACTATGAATCTCTGAAAGGTTTGGTATGCAACCGAACTGTTCAGAATCGCAGTTAGATTGTATGAATCTATCAAAAATCTGTAGTGAATCAATATACATCTTAAACAGTTAGCTTCTCGGAATTAAGTCACCAGATTATTTTACAAGTACTCTTATATATTTCTATCAAAGGTTTTTTCATTAGTGACTTACTTTGTATTATGATAAGTTGAAGATTTATAAGTTATTTCCGTAGCTGTTTCCAGAATAGTTAAACTATTTTTTCTTATTTTGATTCTAAACTATTCATCTTCAAATGAAATAAATTGTTAACACAACAGAGGCTTTAATTTTTCATCACTAAATTTTATTCAAAATCTTTTCATTCTTTTCTCTTGCAAAATAAGTATAATTTCTATTTACTTTAATTTATACGACTATTAAAACAATCTTGACTATTTATTATGAATTTAGGTGAATTTTAGTTGTAAACTTAAATCTAATCAACATGTGATCTGAACAGTTTGCTTTTCCTACACACATTCTTAAACAGTTCTGTTAAATCAACTGAATGATGAATTGCCATTTTAGTTTGTGGAGATTGTTGGGTTTCATATAAAATTAGGATCGATCATTGTTAAATCACCGTTAGAAACCCGAAAGCACTGAACGACTGTTCAGTGATGCTCATCCAACGCACATGCACTGGAGAATCAAATCCAGAATGTTTAGTCTCGCGCCCCAATCCCTCGATCACTGAGTTAGCATTCAACAATGTTTATGTGTAGCCTGGATCTATCCACGATACTGGCCAACCTTATCCATTTTCTTAGGTGAGTAACTGCCTCATACGCGAGACGAGTGATGCTAGACATTAATACCGATAGACGACGATCAACAGTGGTCCCGAGGTTAAACGTCCACGAATGAGACCGTTGGTTCTGGGTTCAGTTCCCTCATCAGGGGGTTGTGGATGAGCACTACTGATAAGCCCCATAATAGAATGAAACAACCATCCAGTGCTTCCTGGTTTCCATTGGTGGTCAAACGTTGATTGATTCATAATCTCAATGATGCATTGTTGAATTTGTATTTTGATAATATCTAAATATCAATTATTCTCATGACTTATTAGGAAAAAACATACTTTTACTTGAGCATCTGAAAGCCTACAATTTTTCATGATAAACACAATTTTAAAACTTCACAATAAATATTTCAAATCTAACAAAATTAACTGATACTTAGAATTAGATAAACAATGAATAAAATTTAGTAAATCTTGGCCAAATTTCTAATCATTTCACTCATATGCAGACAATGAAATAATAAATTACATAAATTTCCACCAAATTAAAAATGATTAATTTTGAGAAGTGTTTTTTTTTGTCTAATGATCTTCGAAAACTTCCAAAAATGATATTGATCTTTGAAATTTGTTGAATGCATCATTCCTATAACTATCTAACAAAATTACAATGTGAACAATAATTTTTTTTTTAAACAAACCATTCAACTGTGTTTAATGCAATTCAATATTCAATTCAATTCAATTGATTCAATTCAATTCTTGATTCTTTGTTTCTTTGTTTCTTTCTTTCTTTCAATTTTTTTTTTCACTGATCAGATTACTCTTTGTACAGTCGGTTATGGGGATACAGTGCCTAAAACATGGATGGGAAAAATTATTGCATCATTTTGTGCATTGGCTGGTATCTCATTTTTCGCTCTACCTGCTGTGAGTTTTTATTCACATTTAAAAAAAAAAAATTATCTCATAGTGATTCAGTTTATAATTCTAAAAAACATTTAACTATTAAGATAACTAGATGTACGCTTATCTAGTGGTAGAGAATGAAAATGGGTAATAAAATTCTAAAACTTCAGAAAAATATTTAGTGATTAGAAACAGAATTTACTTCTTTGTTCAATGAATCGGCAAGACACTCGGAAATCAAACCATTTTTATAAACAATGTATCATATATAGCCAATTTTCGCTCCTCACTGTGTATTATTGAATACGGAAGTGTGTGATAATCTGATTAATAAATCCATTTCGTATGCAGTTGAGAGTTATTATATTGTATTCGATCGACAGCAACTATTTACAATCATTTTTCGTGCTCGTTTCAACGTGATTAGAAGTTGTCTTATAATATTATGGACATTTCACTGATTCGGACCGAAAATTATTGTTTTCGTATTGAAAAGCTGTAGGTAATACCTTTATCTCTCCCTTGACTGTATCTTAATAACACTTTTCCCTCATTTTGGTGACCTGGTTGTTTCTCACATCTTTCGAATTCATTCTTTACTGGTTAGGTATATTTAAACTTCACTTCTTTAAATACTTTATCTTTTGTGTATTATTTGATCCATGGTAAATATTCGCACAAATCTTCACTGAAACATATTCCTTTCAATATTCCTGTCATTAAACTCACCACTATCACATTTATCAACAAGCTAAGATTATGTTTATCAAAGATTCTTTAGGTGTAATCAGCACTATCATTATTATTCAAAATATATTTGGTCTAACCCTTTGCATAGAATTCTAAGAAATATCTAAGCCTTATTTGACTCAAAACATTGTTATTCAGTTCTAAGAGCTATAATTACTGTATGTAATATTTTACTGTCTTAACTTCATTAAATAATACAATTCTCTAATTTAAATGTTCGCATTGTCTAAACCAGTGTGAAAAGGTTCATACAGTTATCTCGCTGGCAGTTCTGTTTGAGTTCTGATTCAATTGTATCTAATTTCCCCAATGTGTTTATTAAAATGTTGTTTTTTTTCTTTACCTTGAAACCTTTTCAAACATATAATTACTATTCTAATAAACACACTGAATATTAATTTCAATAATCTTCTAATTTACAACTAAAATAAAATTTTGATATAGAATTTTTTTTATGATTTTTGTTCATCATTGTATATTCCTCTTTATTACAATTTTTTTTGAACAGTTCATCTATTTACAATTTTAACCTAAATTTCACTAAGTACTGTACTCCTTTTAAACTTCTACCAGATAGAATTCTACGTAAGCTTATGAAAAAGATGAATGACAGTAAAAATATAATCTCTTTTTTTTCAAAATCTTGAATAAAATCACATTCTCTAAAGAAATAAACTGTTGACATCTTGAAACACATAAATAAAATAGATGAGTTCTGTGTAGTAAATAACTCTAAACTTTACATTCCCTCGTGTTTGCAACTCACCAACTTGTTAGGCTCCTGTCTAGGTATGCCTAAACTAGTACGAGTTTACCTTAGACGAATAACAAGAACAAACAATGAACCATCGTTCAGGTAGTCTACCATGATCCCTTGACCAAACTGAATCAACAAGAAGTCTTGATATAGTGTAGAAATTGTATTCTACAAAATCGCAGCCAGCACACAATCAATCCAAGCACTCAAATCACGTTTATTTATACTCTATAGAGACGTCCTTGGGCCAGGCATAAAAATAGCACACCAAAATGACACGGTAACCAATCACAGTCAAGGATATTCCTGGTGGGAAATGTGATCTCAAGGTCAAATGATTGGTCCATGAAATGAATCCAAAATAAAGACATTTATCAAGCGAGTTCCGGTGGATATATCATCCGCAACACAACTGCATTAACCGTTATTCCAATTTCAGTATTCACAATGAGAATGAAAACCCATTGTGTTATTCACTGACCTATTATTAAATAATTAAATAAATAAACGAAAAATCATTCAGCATTATTATGTTGCTTATTAAGTTGTTAAATGAATCGACTAAATGATATAGAACAATACTATCAATACAATATTATAATGATACACCTTTGGACAACTGTTGTGAATCAACTCCAAAACTTTTAAGGATATTTTTTCTAGGGATTAAATTTTTTTGATTATATTTGATATTTATTCATATTTTATTTGTTGAATTGAAAATGTTTTTTTTTCGCTTTCATTAATCATGAAAAATTTGATGATATAACTGCGATTGATAAGGTTTCAAGATTATTAGCAACTTGAACGGATTAGAATGTTTAACGTTGTTTAGTGTGAAATTATTCAGAGTTATATACATTGATAACTCGAAGGTTTAATAAACGCGTTTCAAAATCTAAACAAAAACAAGTAAACGCTTTAATATATACATATATTTGTGCAGATCATATACAATGAAAAGCTAAATCAGATATTGATGCACTGGTGAACTTCATAATGAATTTTAGTGAATCAAATCAACAATCAAGTGTATTCGTTCATTTAAACGTTATTGAGTCTAATTTACAAAATCTGAAATGTTAGTGAAACTATTGAATTAAATGATCACTTGAAAATAGACGAGTTCGTTATAAATGCACGTTATGCAGTTGGACATTATAATCTAAATTATGCTTCATTAATTTCAATGTATGTCACAGATTTAAAAGATCTATAAATTATGAGGTTGAAAATGTCTTTTATAAGATTTAAGAATAATCGATAACTTGAGGGGTGCCTCCCTAGCATTGTTAATAATTGAATTGTGTTAGGATTCGCGATGAAGTCATTCAGATGCATAAAAATGACTTTTCAGTAGACCTGTATTTTTAAGTAGCAGCTAAACACTACAGTGTTTCAATAGTATGCTTAAAATATACCATTAATTTTATGGTATATTATTCCATATATATGTTTATGAATCTAGAGAGTCTTAAATGTACATAATCGGTTGAGTATTAAATAGGACCTGATAAATAACTGTTAATATTTCAAATATTTACATGCATGTAATTCACTATTTATCTTCAAATTTTTAGGGTATATTAGGTAGTGGTTTCGCTCTCAAAGTACAACAACACCAAAGACAAAAACATCTGATACGAAGGCGAGTTCCAGCTGCCTCATTAATTCAATGTTTATGGCGATGTTATGCTGCAGATCCTCATTCATCATCTGTTGCAACGTGGAAAATTCATATGAGACCAATAAGAAAACCTGTTGGGTTTGTGAAAATAATATTAATTTTTAATAATATTTTGAAACATTGTTCAATTCACCTCAGACTATCAATCTAATTTTGTATTTAGGAGTCATAAGTAGTGTTGGAATGACATTGTTTAATGTCCTGTTTACAAATAAACTGATATTGAACAAGTGACTGTTAGGTAGATAAACTTTTTACCCCTTAAAGACTAGAATAGAACTCTATTGATAAGAGTAAATTGGTCTTAATGAATTAACCTTTTTTCAGAAATGGAATCCATTTTGAACTAAAGTTTACTCAATGATCTCTCAGGTTCCATTAACTATTTAATAAATGATTTACTGTTGCACGTATTTGAATCGATATTTATCGTTCTCACTAGAGAATTTTCAGATCAAATGAATAGATTCTTATTAAATATTAATCTAAATTATTAATTGCCAACTTTTCTTACTACTTCAATTATTTATCATAACTTTTATCAGACATTCGCATTTTCCTACACGTCTTATTGATCCACATGGTTTATTCAATAATTCTCTAATATTTTTCTACTCCTACTATTGATTGACTTAAATAACGAAATCTTTCTTGAATATATTTTTATTCATTTCATTCATAAACCACTGGAACTTATGACTTTGCCATTATCAGTTTAATTAACAAAACTCTAACTGATTTCCTGCTAAATTTAATCTATTTACATGAAATATTTTTTGTTCATAATCATCTACTTCATTGTTTATCTTACATTAAACAAAAATTCAGGGTGGTTTCTTTTGTTTGCTTTTGAATTAGTTTGTTTGTTTTGAATTTTAGCTTGGCTTAAAAATTATTCCGTGTTATCGCAGGAATGTTATCACATGAACGCTGTAAATGACATTGATCAATATATTTTTTTTGGTACTAGTTTGCTTCCAAGTCTATCCACACACACACACGCAATTTATCGATCATGTATTTTCATAGTTAGCTTTCGCTAATTACAATAAAATTTGCGTTCAAGTATATAAGATAATTTTTTTTTTGAATGTTTAACGGACAGTCAATGAAAACACTTTGTGTCATTCCCGTTTTGTTGAATGAATACGACAGATAGTTCTTCCTAATAATTTGATAAATAAATAATAAATTTTATTTATCTCATCTTAACTCACACATCTATTCTGTTTATTTCTTAACCTCATGATGATGTGAAATTCGAAATCAATTAACGGTTGTTTACAGTTTTCATACTGTAATAAATATTTTCATATTTCAGCTCAATATCTATTCTCTATTACGAACATTTTAATTAATTTTTTAAATTTTTATGACTGTCTCAAATCAACAACTGAATTTTAGGGGGCTGTATGTATTTGGAAATGCATTCCTGTTGATGTTTATTTCCAGGTTTAACAGTTATTTGAAGATTCATCACACGACATATTTCATTGAGATGATGTCCTACTCTGTGCACATGACTATAACCATGTATCTCTGATTGTTGATGGAAAATTACTAGATACACTAAAACTAAACGTTTCTAAAATAGATTTGAAATAAAATGACGTGACTATTAATGTGATGTTTCTAAATAAATAAAAAAAACGTTAAGTTTAATTATAGGACTGGACTAACTCCGGTTGAGCGAGCGAATTCAGGGTCGTTGAACATACAAAGAACAAACAATTTGATTATTGAAAGTATGATTAAGAATTTTAATTCAAAAAATATCATTGATTTAATTAAGGTTAGGATTTGAAATAGGATTAAGATTAGGTTTATAGTTATGGTTCTTAAAATTCAAATAAACCAAAATGTAACCTTAAACTTGATTAATAACTGTAGACTCAAGTGTTAACAGTTAAGAACTACTTATGGTCAACTTGGGAAAGTTCATCGACTATGTATAAAAAAACATATTTTTTTCGTAAATTTTTTCTGTCTAATAAAACATAAAAATAATGACAAAAATAGGAAACGATTTAATCGAAATTTACAGTTTACCATGGTAATTATAATTTGAAAAATATCTTTTTCTTTCCACATACATAAAAATTAACTTTTCTGATGACTACTACTTTTGTGTAGCATAATGGACTCGGAAATGTTTATCTTTAAGTAAACTTCAAAGATTTAATGACGTTGTGAACGTAACCGCTATAGAATGAGTGTCGAGCGATTAAAGTATTCAGAGCAGTGAGACCTTTTTTAATTGTAGATTTTTTAAAATCTCAGCCATACGAATATGTACTCACCTTTTTATTCTGTTTTGCGACAATTTCCAAGTTCTTTTTAAATACTCTTTCAGTGCTATGATTAGATTTCTTCGAGGGGATAAATTTTACAAATGTGATAACAAACCTTTAAAAAAAGTTTTGCCGATTTCGGTGAATTTTCTTTTCTTCTTGTATTCACTGTGAAGCTTACTAGGTTTTGGCTTTTGAATTTTAGTCATTTTGCTTTCCGATATTAGATTAAAACGCTATGATGAAACGCGTCACATTAAGTTATTTTAAGAAATTTCAAAAACGGTAGCAGATTGTGTTGTATATTTTCGCTGATTTCCATTATTCTTATCATACTGTCATCCATGAACATGGTTTTTTTAAAAAGAAGAATTTTATCATCACTTTTCGATTTGCGCATCTTTTTTTTTGAATATTGTTGATTACGATAAGTAGTTGAATGAAATGTCAAAACATAATACTGCATGCATGAAAGTCAAATATTTGGAATTTTTGATGACTATTTACTGATAATAAACTTTTCAATTATTCCAAGTATTGAAAAATGAAAGCAAATCTACGCAGTTTCAATCCGAACTGATTTATAATTAGAATGATACACATATTCAGCCTTTTTTTCCAGATTCCAGGTTGTGCTGAAATGATTAAAATAAATACATAATCAAGATAGTCGGTTATTAAAACAACAGGACCAGATTAAAGGGGGTCGAAACTGATCAATTTATTCATGGTTTTTCCATACGACTGATTTTGCAATATACATTTTTAGGCAGGATTTTTCAAACTACATACAATGCTGTATGGGTACAAGTATTTTAAAATGTAAAAATGTTTAGTCGAAATTGTCAAAAAAACTATCACTGAATTGTTATAACAAATCGTTGAACAAATGAACAAGTTTATTCAACAGTGAAGAAATATTTTTTTTCCGAAACTTTATGAAAAATTAGTTTGTTTTTTTTTACAAATTTTCAAAGGAAGCCAGAACAACTTACCTTTCAGAAAATATGATCATTTCATTTTACGTCGTTGTTTTCTATTCATTCAATAGACAAGCTAATAAATTTGATGAGTGTTTGAGATGACACTTTTAGAATAATTTAAAATCGATAAGTTAATCGGACCGTTTAGATAGTGATCATTTTTTTTCAAAATTTCTCATTTTTCCATAAATTTCAGATTAACAAACTCATATTCCATGATTGAACGCAGTGGTTTTTCACGATTTAGTCGATTTTCCACATTAAAACGTCGTACAGAAAAAACTACCTCTAATACAAATACAAATGTTAACAATACTGTACCAATTATCACATCAAATGATGCAAACAATGAAACACCGAAATCTGCACCAGTTAAAAATGATGATTTAGATGTTATTTATGCATTTATAAATGATGAAGAAAACACAAAGTAAGTATATTCTAGCTCCATTCTTCTTCTTACAAAGCTAATTAGCACTATAGGACAATTGTCTCAGTGTTTGTTTTTATTTGATAATGGATCGAAAGTTTTACTCAGTTTTTTATAGTGGATAATGTTTGGTTACTTTAGTTCAATCTGCAGTAAAACGAACCAGTATGATTCGGCATAAATACAATAGCATTTCAAGTATACTTTGTCGTCAGCTTAATAAATAGACAAAAAATCCTGAACAAACCTTAGTGATGAAAAAATGTCAATAAGACTGATGCATATATGTAATAAAACCTTTTATTGATCAAGCGGTTGGTTCTGAAAGCATACGCATGTTGGGGAAGTCAGATCCACCGGAACTCGCTTGATAAATATCTTTATTTTGGATTTGTTTCATGGACCGATCAGGTGACCTTGAGATTACATTTCCCACCAGGAGAATCCTTAGCTGTGATTGGTTACTGTGGCATTTTACTGTGCTATTTTTATAATTGTCCCAAGGACGTCTCCATAGCGTATAAATAAACACAGTTTGAGTGCTTGATTGATTATGTGCTGGTTGGGTGTTTGTAGAATACAATTTCTACACTATATCAAGACTTCTTGCTCGTACATTTGGGTCAAGGGATCTGAGTAGCCTACCTGAACGCTGGTTCATTGTTTTGTTCTCGTTATTTGACTAAGGTAAACCCTTAATAGTTTTAAGCATACCTAGAGACGATCACATTAACGCATATATGATATACTGCCGTTTGTTCATTTTAAAATAGCTCGTTTTTCAATCAAGCAAAAAAGATGACTTCTTTAATGAAAATAATCGTTGTTTCATGTTCTGTTGTACTGGTCTGGAAATCAAAAAAAAGAAATCTGGTGATGGATTACAAAAAGACTTGACCTTTAGAGGTTGATTAGCCTCTTCAATGTAGGCGATTAGTGCTAATGATGTAAAGATTCATTCCAACTAAAAAATATATATACTTATTTTAAGGGATAAGTGAAATTACATTGATAAGTGTAAATCTAATTCATAAGTATAATTATTGTAAGTTACATCTGTCAAAAATTTATCTCCTTTGAAGCATCATCCCTATTTGGATGGTAAGTAAAAATTTATGAGTAGTTCCCATACTAAGAAGCAACAACTGTTTAGTACTTTTTCATTTTCATTGAAGAATGAATACACTGAATAGAACACAATCAATCTTCGGGAAAAACTCCTTGAAGTCAGTAAAACTAATGTTGACTTCATTCAAAACATAAAAAAGGAATTAATTCACTTCAATGAAATTTTAATTTAATCAATATATGTATTCTAATGCCTTCCTTGATTATCAGAGTGTTAAAATGAACTTCAGAAACTTCATTTTTTCTATTATTTTCTTCACTGAACATTTTGATGATTTCTTGTTTGTTTGCATTTATTTTATTTTTTTTTTGTAAGCCTTAAAGTTAATAATGACCTTTGAAAAAAATTAAAATCTCTACCAAATTATTTCCCTGGATAACTTTTTTCGGCGATTTTAATTATAAGAAAATAATAATAACATTCAATTTGATTCGAAGCTTAAAGTATTCTTTCTTTTTTTTAACTACAAAATCCTTAAACAACTGCCAGCAAGCACTGGACGAATATAAATCAATAAGTAAACGTAGATTAAGTATAAAAATAAATTTTGGCATATAACATTGATTTAAAGATAAATTTACTTGATGTGATACTATGGTTACAAATTATCTTGTTTTAATCTGGTAAATGTATATATATATATATATATATATATATATATATATATATATATATATATATATATGCAGATGTGAATATCAGCTTAAAACCAAATGAGAGATTAGACTGTAAAAAAACGCAAGTCTTTGTATTACATTTTATTTTTTAAACGTTTATTCACATTATCAAGTACAAAATGCACTAGTTAAATACACAAGAATCAATAAAATTGTCAAACAAACTAGTTCAGTCGCTTGTGTTCACTTTTTGTATTGTAATTCTTAATTTTGTATGTTTCAAGTAACAAATTTATTATTGTTATTATTATTAATTGAGAAGTTGAATTGATATGATTGAACAATGGTTTTTTTATAAGTATAAGTTTATTTTAGTTAAGTAATCCTACCGATTTTAAATTCCCGTATGAGTTATGCGGATAAATATTTATTTTGGATTGAATCAGTTCACGTTGATATTCGGTTAAATCATTGGTTGACTAACTAACAACAATTTTTCCTCTGGATGCTGTGTTGTCTAGATAGTACCTTTTATTAAATAGTCTCAATATTTCAGTAATAAAATAATCACAAAACTATTGATGTGTCATCTGGTTAACTTTGTGTCCTAAAGTACTCTAGATAACATAAACTTCACCAAACCTATCATTATTTTCTTAATATGATTGATCTATCACAGAAATCGTAAAGTTTTCAATCTTTCCTGATGAACTTCCGAAGCTTATACTAACATTTTGAATCACTTTTTTTATATTAATTAAACTAACTTATAGGCGAACACATTTAGGAGATTTTTAACACAAGACTTAATGCAAGATTTATGGTTATTGGAGTGTGCAGTAATTGAGAGGAACAAGATAAATCAATTATGCTCAAGTTAAAATATTGTGGTTTAGTAAAAGCCCATAAAATAGCTGATCAGTTGACAAGCCTATTATTCAATTATTACCAATATTTCAAATTCAATATCTTTTTTTTCTTACTGAAACTAGTGAGTGGTCTCATTTATTTTCATAGTAAATATATGTGATACGATTTGTCTTTTCTATTTGATGATTTCTATTTATTGCTTTTTTATTTTAGTCTACAGAATATTCCTGATACTCTAAAACCACAAGATTTAGACGATAAATTAGTGAAAGGTATATACTTTGCGTAAAATATATCAATTCGTTTTAATGTTCATATTATTCAATGAATAAATTTTGATACAAAAAATAATATATGACATTTTTTCTAAACATTAATATTTAAACTAAATATTTCTTCAACAAGATCTACATATCATGGTGCGAAATTTCAATAGTTATGATATCAGTTGTAATAAAGTGTAGGCCGGTTAACTGAATGATTAAATTCACTGGGCTTCCTAAAGAAATCACTAATAAAGTCTCTTTTTTTTAAATATGATTAGGACAAAAAATTTACGGTGCATTTATCAGTATTGTGAACTCCGCCAGTAGAACCTTAGGGGCTACTGCCGGTCCCAAGCCCGGGTAAAGGAGGAGGGTTGGACATGGGGTTGGCGACCCCATTCCGTCAAAAACTAACTTGCCAAAAAAACGCTAACCAGAAAAAATAATTCAAACCATTTTAACTCTGCCCTGGGAGTTGGAGGAAGAATTATGACGTCGCGTGATGAAAGCCGAGTTCCCTCGGAAGTCACGGGGCTGATGCCTCTTCTGACAACCAGAGCAACTATTTATTTAGGTACATGGAACGTTCGTACATTGTGGGAGACTGGAAGACTATTTCAAGTTTCGGCAGAAATGAAAAGATACAACCTCGAGGTACTTGGAATCAGTGAAACACATTGGACACAAGTAGGACAACTGAGACTAGCTTCAGGGGAACTGCTGTTATACTCTGGTCATGAAGAGGAAAACGCTTCACATACACAAGCAGTTGCACTGATGCTGTCCAAACATGCACAAAAGGCACTAATAGGATGGGAATCTCATGGACCCAGGATCATTAAGGCATCCTTCAAAACAAAGAAACAGGACATTACAATGAACGTCATCCAATGTTATGCACCTACCAATGACTACAATGACGACGACAAAGATCAATTCTACGAAAGGCTGCAGTCAATCGTCGAAAAATGTTCACAAAAGGATTTGACGATTCTTATGGGAGACCTGAATGCCAAGGTTGGAATGGACAACACTGGATATGAAGACATCATGGGACGACATGGACTGGGAGAAAGAAACGAAAACGGTGAGAGATTTGCAAACCTATGTGCCTTCAACAAACTGGTCATCGGTGGCACAATATTCCCGCACAAACGCATACACAAAGCCACATGGATTTCACCGGATCACACTACTCAAAACCAGATTGATCATATCTGTATCAACAAAACGTTCAGAAGGACCATGGAGGATGTGAGAACCAAGAGAGGAGCTGACGTAGCCTCAGATCACCATTTGCTAATCGCCAAAATGAAACTGAAACTAAAGAAGCACTGGACAACGGGACAGACAACATCGCACAAGTTTAATACGGCCTTTCTTCGGGATACTGTAAAGCTCAACGAATTCAGGATAGCCCTCACCAATAGGTTCCAGGCCTTTCAGGATCTACTCAATGGAGAGGACACAACATTGGAGAACAATTGGAAAGGGATTAAGGAGGCAATCACTTCAACATGTCAGGAGGTCCTTGGTCGCAAGAAGCAGCATCATAAGGAATGGATCTCTGTTGATACTCTCGCAAAAATTGAAGAAAGGAGGAACAAGAAGGCAGCATTCAGTGTCAGCCGAACAAGAGCGGAGAAAGTTACCGCACAAGCTGCATACACAGAAGCAAACAGGGAAGTGAAGAAGAGCATCAGAGCTGACAAACGAAAATACGTGGAAGATCTAGCAACGACGGCGGAAAAGGCTGCAAGAGACGGAAACTTGAGACAATTGTATGAAACTACAAAGAAGCTCGCCGGGAACTATCGTAAACCAGAACAACCAGTGAAAAGCAAGGAAGGCAAAGTAATCAGCAACACTGAACAACAGCGAAATAGGTGGGTGGAGCACTTTAAGGAACTATTGAATCGGCCAGCTCCTCTGAAGACACCCAACATCGAAGCAGCATCCACGGACCTCCCAATTAATATTGGCGCACCTACGATTGAGGAGATCAGTATAGCCATCAGACAAATCAAGAGCGGCAAAGCAGCAGGACCAGACAACATTCCAGCAGAGGCAATGAAAGCAGATGTAGAAGCAACTGCGAAAATATTTCACATCCTCTTCAAGAAGATTTGGGATGAGGAACAAGTACCATCAGACTGGAAGGAAGGATACCTGATCAAAATACCCAAGAATGGCGATCTCAGCAAGTGTGAGAACTACAGAGGCATCACTCTTCTTTCAATACCAGGCAAAGTCTTCAACAGGGTATTGTTAAACAGAATGAAGGACTTCGTAGACGCCCAACTTCGAGATCAACAGGCCGGATTTCGGAAGGATCGATCGTGTACTGACCGAATTGCTACATTACGGATCATTGTGGAACAATCAATTGAATGGAACCCACCACTCTACATCAACTTCATCGACTACGAGAAAGCATTCGATAGCGTGGATAGGAAAACACTGTGGAGGCTTCTCCGACACTACGGGGTGCCTGAGAAAATAGTCAACATCATACGGAACTCTTATGATGGATTCAACTGCAAAATCGTTCACGGAGGACAGCTAACATACTCTTTTGAGGTGAAGACCGGTGTCAGGCAAGGTTGCTTACTCTCACCCTTTCTCTTTCTCCTGGTGATCGACTGGATTATGAAGACGTCGACGTCTGGAGGGAAGCACGGTATCAACTGGACAGTTAGGACGCAGCTGGACGATCTGGACTTCGCAGATGACCTGGCTCTTCTATCGCACACTCAACAACAAATGCAAGAGAAGACGACGAGTGTAGCAGCAGCCTCTGCAGCAGTAGGTCTCAACATACATAAAGGAAAAAGCAAAGTTCTCCGATGCAACACAACATGCACCAACCAAATCACTCTTGATGGAGATGCCTTGGAGGACGGTAACAACTTTACATATCTGGGCAGCATCATCGACAATCAAGGTGGATCCGATGCAGATGTGAGGGCACGGATTGGCAAAGCAAGGGCTGCATTTCTACAGTTGAAAAATATCTGGAACTCCAAACAACTTTCAATCAAAACCAAAATCAGGATATTCAATACAAATGTGAAGACAGTTCTACTGTATGGAGCGGAAACATGGAGAACTACCAAAGCCATCATCCAGAGGATACAAGTGTTTATTAACAGCTGTCTACGTAAAATACTTCGTATTCGTTGGCCAGACACCATCAGCAACAACGAACTGTGGGAGAGAACAAGTCAGATTTCAGTGGAGGAGGAAATCAGGAAGAAGCGTTGGAAGTGGATAGGACACACTCTACGAAAAGCACCTAACTGCGTCACGAGACAAGCCCTCACATGGAACCCTCAAGGCAAAAGGAAAAGAGGAAGGCCAAAGAATACATTACGCCGTGAAATAGAGAAAGATATGAGAGGAATGAACAAACATTGGACAGAACTGGAGAGAGAAGCCCAGGACAGAGTTGGTTGGAGAAAACTGGTGGGCGGCCTATGCTCCATAGGGGGTAACAGGCGAAAGTAAGTAAGTAGGTTATCAGTATTGTGAGTATGATAGAAAACCACTTTTAAAGAAATTTACTTTTCAGGACGCAATGCATATAGTATGGTCTTCAGAATAATAGTGTGTAACATACTAAGATTCGTCAATAAATTCAATCCAGCTAACTGATAATGCAATAATCAAAATAATCAAGTTGTTCTCTGTCACTTATTACAAAAAAATATTTATTTACGAAATAACTCATTGTGACAATTGTTATACTAAATGGCTTTATTTCACATTTTCATAGTTTCCAGTCAGCCAAACAATAAACAGAATAGTAGGAAGCAAAAACTCATCCAAATGGATTAACCATTGATGCATTATATTAGTTCATTAGTTCATTTCATGTAAAAACAACAGTCTCGTATTTCCATGAAATCTTCTCTCCTAATTACCTTAATAAATGAACACTAGATAGATGATAGTATCTTATTGATAACGTTGCATTGTGTGGGAGCCTTTACACAGAAAATTAGGTGTTCATTCGCTTTAAACATAGAAAAGGTTATACTACGCCACGAATTCAAACCATCTTTCTGATTACCAACTGGCACTGACTAAGTATTCTGTTTAGTGGCATTTCGATCCAAATAGTCCTACTCCAATAATTTATTTAAGATATATGTGATTGAAATACTATGTTCTATTTGCTCTGATTTATAAAAATTCAATACCGTTTTAAAATTGGATAATATCATCAAATAATCAGTCGGTTTATCAAATCATAAACATTTTAGAAACAAATCATAGTCCGATATTATTCCTTAAGCTATTGAAATACGTAACGTGTACATCATTTTCAACTATCATAAAATTATACAATATAGATAGATAAGATTCTATTCTTCTCTCTTTAATAACATATTTAATTACACTGTGGGATGCCGGCCCAGTGGTCCAATGGTTAAGCGTTCGCGCACAATACCGAAGGCCCCGGGTTCGAATCCTGCGAGAAGCAGGAGTCTTGGATGCGCACTGCTGATGAGTCCCATACCAGGACGAAACGGCCGATCAGTGCTACCAGGTTTCTAATGGTGGTCTAACAATGATTGGTTGATGATTTCAAATGTGAAAAAACACAAATCTCCAAAACTCTGCCCCAAAATAACATATCTGTCAAATGCAACTGATAAATGTTTTCCAAAATGTATTATACCTTATTTAAAATAAAAATGAAATTAAACACGAAAACTTTATCAACGAAGTGAATTCATCCGTAGTGTGTCAAATTATTCATCTGAAGAATCAATAATAACTATATCGTCTAACTTAAGTTGAAAGCATCATGTGAGTGAAAAAAAAATTGACAAATTTAACTTACTATATCAATGCCAAAATGGGAAAATTATTGAATTTATTTACATCATGAAGTGTTAATAGTTATTTGATCATTAAAATTCAGAGAGCATTGAAGATCTAGTGAGAAACATGTTGACTGACAAAACTAATACAGTTAATTACTGAATAATCGAAATCATTATTGGTGGCAGAAATTTAGGAACCGACTGAAGTTGCAATTATATTAGCCATTGGATACCAACTCAGTCGTAACAAGCATTGAGAGTTAAAAAACTAAATTAATACTTTTCGTGATATATTATCATGTATCATTGTAAATGAAACAAGATATATATATATAAACATATGTTGCTCAATTTTAGCATCCAATGAACTTCTACCAACCTATACAAAAGTACAAATATCAAATGATCGATTATGCATAGTCGATACATTGTCGACTAGTCAAAGTGAACAAATCAATTTATCAAAAAGTGGAAATCATCCAGTACAACAAAAACACAATGCTAATAATGCAACAACATTGTTTCAACCTGATCCATATTTATGTTCTGCACGTGGATCAGAGGTGATTATGCATCCATTAACGGAAAAAGAAAAAATTGCTGTACGTGTCATTCGTAAAATGCGTTTTTTTGTGGCACGAAGAAAATTTCGTGAAGCATTAAGACCATACGATGTGAAAGATGTGATTGAACAATATTCAGCTGGACATGTAGATATGTTGGCTAGAGTGAAAATACTTCAAACAAGGTAAATAAATGTTTCTTTTCATTAATTCATCTCTTTTTAGATTGAATTTTTTATGATTGTGTCCATCATATATTATCGTCAAACTAAGAGTAAAATTCATTTCATATTAAAATTAAAAGTTGAGATTTGAACACACACCCGTGTGTATACAGAATTGGGATTTATCCAATGTTATGCACAAGCTAACTGTAACATTTGTTCGCTTGTGGTAAATTTGGATTATATTCAGCTTGAGTTTGTCAGAAAAACATATTCTGTTTAAAATTTAAATCTTGAACTTCAAAAACGAAACACCGAAATCGGCTAACTAAAAAATACACGATCAAGCGTGAATTGCAAGAACTATCACTTGATGGTATGTTAGTTGTAGAGCATTCCAACTGCAGGAAATCCCCAAAAGACAATGATTTTTGGTGGTTGACAACATTTTGCTTATTACTTCCGACCACGTAACACACAGCATAGAACAATGTGGTGTCTTAATAACCACTAAGAACTGAAAGGAATTGCACTAATTTCTACTCAGTAACTACTAATGCGAGCATACTAGTCATTCAGTAGGTTCCATTGCCGCCTACATATGTCATTCGTAGAGTTTATGACTTAAAGAATACTAAAAAGAACAGTATTTTCTTCAAAGCTGCAGATACACAATGCTGATGAGCGCGTGTAACCTAGATTCACAACCTTCGATAAATTGCTATCACCTGAGTGATTTCAATGAAATCCAGCCTTAGGTTATTCGATTTTCATCGCGAAACTGTCATTGAAAATCGCTTTTAAAGAATTAGTATTTTCAGGTGTTAATTTATAGAATATGACATAAGCTTGAATGAGTAAAACTATTCATTCTTAAACTCTATACATATACAGCTTTGAAACTAGTTTTAAACTTTTATTTATTAATTTTATCTTTTAGATTAGATCAAATTTTAGGGCGACCTGGCTCAAAAGGTGATGATGTCTACGATTCACATCAATGCTTAGCATCAAGAATTGTGAAAATTGAACATAAGGTGAGAATTCGAAACTTTGTGCGTAAATTTATATTCTGTTTATTCAATTTTATACATTTGCAATAAGTTAATATATACTGCCATCATCAAGCTAGAACGATAATTGCAAATATGAGGAAAATGTTATCGGTAATACTGTCTTAGGTTAGTATACTCTTTTGAATTATATTCATTTAATCTATGATCGTTCAAGGTCTCCAATAACTATGAACGTTCATCATATTACAGATGTGTTGCAAAATAATCGTAATATTTATTGTTATATACTTTGAAGATTCCAAGTTTCATACATGTTTATACAATGTTTAACATACCCCAACAGTAACATTTTGTTAATACAGGCTCTGCATATATCGATCATAACAATAGTAGAAATAATCAACTGAGCATTTGATTGAAACTGAAAATTTCAAATATTTTCATTGACTGTGACTATATTAGCAGTAAAAGTCCTTATCATAGCTACTACTAGAATAGATTAAAATTAAATAAAGTTAATTATTATTAAATAAAGTTTGAAAATGTTTGCCATTTACAATAATAGTTAATTTAAACACCATCTGTCAACATTGTATGTCACTTGAATGTACAATTTATCTGAGTAAAATTTACTGAAATAAAGAAATTAACCTTTGAGACTTATTAATTCAATTTAGAAATAATTAGAACTGTTCTTCAATAATTAGTCCCAGTGACGCGCTTATGCGATCAAGATATAGAGTGCTCTTTTTTAGTTAGCCAAACCTGTTTGACTTTGTGAATGAAACATGATATCAAGTTTGTTTATTAGTTTTCAGATGTTTCTAAATTACAGTTAGATCATTTAAATGACATCACTTATTGTTGGGTTGTTGTGGATAATAGATACTATACTATAGAACAATCCCGAGGTTATTTTTTTCGCCAGAATACGAATACAAAAAGAAGGACGTTGCAAGCAAAAACTATCTAAATTGGAACTTAGTGTTGTCAGTATCTTGAAACAAACCATATAATCAGATATGTAATAATTGGTAACTAATTTTTTCCACTTGATTCATACACTTTAAAAATCTGTTCATTTTAAAAACATTCTCATATTTTAGATTGATGCTGTTGAAATGAAACTTGACAGATTGATTAATATTTTCAAAGCAGATTATGTGTTTAAACATCGTAGTCAAGTCGAAAATAACGATTTCAACGGGAAACGTTCACTCCAACATAATGACAGATACATTCAACAAACTAACTATTCCGAAAAAATGGATCATCAAGGTGAGTGTAGTCGACTTCAGTCAACAACAGGACAACATTTAACACCATTAGAGGATAAAGTGTTTGTAATCCAGCGTAGACCATATAATAATAGGTTTGAGAAACAAAAGCTACCGGCATCAGAAAGAACTTCACTTAATGTCAATTTCCCATTAGCATTAATCAGTGAAAAGTGGAAAAGCATTGATGCTGAGACATCTACAATAAACATTGAAAAACCTGATACCGATACTACTATTACTACTGTATACAACGAGAATAGTGATCATAGGCAAAAAATGTATTCAAAATTATTGGAATATGCATATCATACTGAAGAACCTTCTGGGACAGAAAGACGTAGTTTCCCTTTACAATCTACATCACCATATAATATTATATCAAATAGACAAGCATTGTCTACTTATTCCGAAAGCTGTTTGAAAAAAATCAATGATAATAATATTAAAAATATCAAGGAAATGACACATGATCCTAAAAATAATCAATATCTCACTGATCCTGATGCACAGATTTCAATAAACTATTCAAATCTTTCAAAAAGCATGAATTCACTAATCATTCCTCAACAACCCTCATCTTCCTCTACTAAAACATGTCTACATAGACAAGAAGAGATTTGTACTCCGTTTATTGTAGAAGAAGAAGTAACAGAACAACAACAACAACAACAAGAGAGAAAATCTTTGCTCGACTTAGCTGATAATCAAACCAATACAACAAATAATGAAGAGAACGATAGGAAAGAGAACTCTGCTTGTGATCACGTATAATCTGGTTATCGTTCTTTCTTTCTTTCGTTATTGATCAATACTAATGTTGTATATAAAACATTTTTTTCTACTACTACTACTAATACTACTGAAACAGTTCAGAAATATTTAATATTTTGTTTTGCATAGTTTGTAATTGGTTCAGCGTAGATGATTTTTTTTCTTTCAAGATAATCAAGTCAGTTGAATAGTGGATTTTCAGTTGTTTTTTTTTTGAAAGATTTCCATTCATCATCTATTGGTGAAAAAAAAACAGAACAAAACAGCTTCTTCATATTGAAATGTGAATAAAAAATCTCCATGTTGTATAATTCTTCATTCATTTATTCATTGATCAATAAATAGATTTAGTCTGAACAACAATAATTCAATGTCTTCCTTGAATATGATTGGTTCTTAGTGTGGCGTTGAAATGCAACACAACAGTGGAATATCTTCTTGAATGAAACTGCTATGAAACAGAAAGAAATTTCTTATCACTTTCTACTTCTTTATTTCATGTTCAATATTGTTTGGTTTTGTTTTGTTTTTTTTTTAAATTTTAGATTGATTCAATTTGTATCATAAATTATAAAAAAAACTCCGTTAGGGCAATTGATTGACAGAATAATGATTTGTTTATATCTGCTGTTTTGTTTTGTTTTTTGGTTTCAATGATATTTAGCTATTTTTATAAAAATAAAAAATAAATTATAAAAAATCTATGAATTATTACTGTTTATTGCCAAAAAAAAATGAATTTTAACTGAAAATATACGTTTTAAATTTCTTTTGTAAATAAAAATGATCTTATCATAAGGAAAACAAATGATGATTAGATCACCGCATGTATTGAAAAAATAAGTTGGATAATTGGACAAGGAAATATGATAGCTACATTGGTATGATTCACTTCAAACGTATGAAGATAAATAAACACCAATGTGTTGGCTAAAAAATGTCTTGTATTATGAATCTTTGTTTTTAGAAACATTCAAATTTCTAAACAAAGAGATTTAAGTAAGTAAAATTAAGTAAGTTATACTTCATTTGGATAATGACTATTGAGTGACTGAGAGGTGGAAAAACGTTGGAG
The DNA here is from genome assembly GCA_944470395.2 of Schistosoma turkestanicum. Taxonomy (NCBI): domain Eukaryota; kingdom Metazoa; phylum Platyhelminthes; class Trematoda; order Strigeidida; family Schistosomatidae; genus Schistosoma; species Schistosoma turkestanicum. The sequence continues at coordinate 74,986,930 of OX103971.1, read as the reverse complement.
AGATGGAAATAATTTTTAAATTTCTCGAAAGAACGGCCGAGTAATTCCAATATGTTACATTTAATCTAAAGTTATCATATATGAATTGTATCAAAGTAGTTGAGATTAATTATTTTATGTCATCATATTTTGTAATGTGTCTTGAAATTGTCATTTATATATACCAGAAGATTTCATCCGACAAGTCTAGTCTTTATGTTCTAGAAAAGATGAGTTTTTGGCAATTAATTAACCATTCAGATAGTGCCAAATATTCAATACATGATAAGTTATTCTGAATTTGATTAAAAATAATAAAAGCACCTTACTGTTCAAGCTCTTATATGTTTATTAAAGAGTTTTATCATTATGTTGTAAAAATGTTTGACTTCATTTAATAGTTATTCACTATCATTTATAACTCCGCCTGGAGCCCTTCTGTAGCTACTGCCGGTCCCAAGACCGGATAAAGAAGGATGGTTGGGCATGAGGTTGGCAACTCCATTCTGTTAAAAACTAACTCGCTAAAACCATCACTAACTAGAAAACATTATTCAAACCAATTTAACTTCGCTCTGGCAGTTAGAACATCTTCATTCACAAGAGTTATGACGACTCATGATGAAAGCAGAGTTCCTTAGGAAGTCACAAGGTCAATGCCCCTTCTCACAGCCAAAGCAACACATTCTTTTAGGTACATGGCATGTTCGAACAATGTGGGAGACCGTAACACTGTTCGGATAAAAGTATACAACCTTTAGGTGCTTAGAATCACTAAAGTGCATTGGATGCGATTCGGACAATTGAGACTAGCTTCAGGAGAGCTGCTGTTATAATCCAGCCTGAGAAGATAGTCAGCATCATACGGAATTCTCATGATGGATTAAACAGCAAAATCATGCACGTTGGACAGCGGACGGAATCATTTGACGTGAAGATGGGTGTTTGGAGAGGTTGCTTACTCTCACCCTTCCTCTTTCTCTTAGTGATCGACTTCATATGAAGATGTCAACATCTAGAGGGAAGCCCGGTATATAAAGGACAGCCAAGATAAAGCTGGAGATCTGAATTTCACAGATGATGTAGCTCTTCTATCGCACACGCATTAACGAATGCAAGAGAAGACAACCAGTCTAGCAGCAATCTCAGCAGCATTAGATCTCAACATACACGAAGGAAAAAGCAAGATTCTCTAATGCAACACAACATGCGCCAACCCAATCATTCTTTATAGACATACCTTGGAGGACTAAAAAACTTTATATACCTGGGTAGCACCATTGAGAAGAATGAACAAATGTTGGGAGGGAGGCCCTGGGCAGAGTAGGTTGGAGAATACTGGTTGGCCGCCTAAGCTCCATTAGGGGTAAGAGGCGTAACTACGTAAGTTAATAATATCATGTATCCTGTCTAAAACTTATTTACATGATCTAATTTCCTACATAGCAAACGTATAACTTAAATTTCAAGATTGTTAGTAATTACAAATAAGATCTAGCCAAAACTTTAAATGGATTGTTGATTGTTCAGAACCTGATAATATTTTTTTTTGGAAGATTATACTGAATTATAGTGTTAGATAATGGTTAAAAGTTAAATCCAGGTTGAGTGTTTTGTCCTATTGGAAACTTATTAGGTGAGTATCACTGCATCACAGTACTAATGACTATTGTGAGATTTGAACCCAGCACCAATTACTTTTGGCATCAACTCAAAACTCCTGAGCTAATCAGTTCAAATAGTCATCAACTTGTTCAATGAGTATAAAGCCTTATTTAGCATTATCAATATAACGTTTTTTAAATTAACTTTACACAATCATTTATTTACAAGACTTATATTTCTGTTATAATCAGAAGATAAAAGCTTCAGCCGACTTACATGAATAATTGAAAGTTTTCAGTAAATCATTGAAAATCTTAACTTTGTATATTATTGCCTTACTGTATGGTTTAAAATCTAGAAAAACTCTTTATTATCTCTGAATAATTAATATGTTAAGACAGTTTGAAATTATTAACAAACATTGGGAAGTCTTGCATGTTAGATATGGCTAATACCAAAAAAGGAAGAAATAAAACTGAATATCGTTTTCAAAGCATCATTTTCCCGCCTCTAAGTTATCAGAAACAAACAACATCAAGGTCTCATTTCAAGCAACTAAGTAATCTTCAAAATTAACAATACAACCATTCAATACCTCTGGAGAAATAGATATACACAAAGATTATCTCTAAGATTTCAAAGTAAAGACTTAATTATCTCATTGAAGCATAGGTAACCAGAAAAAAAAATAAAGAATTGAATCTAAGTAGAAAAGATTTTTTTTTTTAAATAAAATTTTTTGACAAATTAAACAGACTTATTTCAAGCTTTTGTTTCTGTAGTCAATGGGGATTAAAAAAATTCAATCCATAGTCTATGTAAACAGATTTGAATTATCTTTGGAATTATTTCAAAAAGAAATCAACTTGGAACGATCAAATTATTGTCAACATAAAATAGTAATGTCAAAACAAAGTTGTTGTAAGCTCATCGATTCTGTGGTGTTCGGTATTCAATATATTCTCAAACTTTATGTACTGCCAATCTTGATAACCGTTACTAGATAACACCCAACGGTATATAAATCAAGAGACAAATACAAAGCGTTGATTACGTTCATAATCGCACTATACACACAGAGATCAGAAAATCACAGACGCAGGAAGTGAAAATGACATGCGATTGCCGAAGAGCAATTTATTGAATAAGACTGAAATTTATGTACATTAAAACGAATAGAATGAATACATGTGTAGGCGGTTAGTAACGCTCTTTCAAGCGCAACAATAATAAAAGCACAATGGTACAGATTACTTGATACGAAACAAATGACTCCGTTTGATAAATAAATTAATCAAAAGAGCTTAACCAAGTTAATTGAAAACGAAGTTAAGTGTACGTGAGCTGCCATACTGTTAATTAATATAACGTTAACCATACTAAGCCATAATCATGAACGTTGAAACTTCCACAAACTGTTAGCTATCCGTCACTTACTATTCAGAAAAAATTAACATTTTATATATGGACTGTATTATGGACTGATTTAAAAACTAAATGCTACTGAATCGTTATTTCATACTAAGATGATACTTTTAAGTAGTATACACCTGAACACATGTTTGGCATCAAATTCACTACCGTGTCTTTTATTATCAACATTTAACTAACAAACAACTTACTTGCAAACAAGTTGTACCATTTAATTCTATAAACAAAAATGATGAGGATTATATGAATTAATCAAATTGCACAACAACTAATTTATATTTGTGGCCAAATGAATAATTCATTGGGCAAGTTCGTTTTTCGTTTAAAATATGATTTAACCTGTTAGGATGGTTCGCAGAAGCCCCTAGAGGCTCCCGAGAAGCCAAAGCTATTCCCTCCAATCGAAGCTCGATAGGATCCCAGGAATGTCGATGTGGCATAAGGTGATTGGAAGATGATGTTACACCACTCATTGAGGTTGGATTGTGTTTTAGTCGTTCTAGTAGTGGACATAAGAAATCCAAAGTTAAATACAAACAAACTATTTCAATAATTAAAAATTATGATATAATTTTGGTACTTAACTTGATCATCATGCTGCTCTGTTGAACGGTTTTTCTTGAACTGTTCATGAAAAGTGTATGGTTAGATGTTTATAATTAAAATTAGAAAAATACAATCTCACATTGACTGAATCGATGACTGAACATCAGATAATCATGAAGACAATTAATATTTGACATACACTTCCCTTAGGTTAAACAGACAAAATTTTAGAATTAGATTTAGACCTATGGGAACACCGCAGTATGTTAGCGCTTCTAGTGACTTGTGGTTAACTATTAATTTTTATAATAAATGTATATCAAATAACAATTTAACAGAACTATTGAATATTGTTATTCATTGATTTGTTAATACCCAAAGGGGTCTTTAATTACAACTTTTGGGATTCATGACAGAGAATAGCATTTCGAAGAGTCAAACCTTGCAAATCGAAAATAACTAATGGCTAACACGGTAGATATACAATAACGAAACATCTCATTTTGTTTCCTACTCATATTTCTCTGCAAATCTCTATCTCAATCTTTAAATGACTGAACCTAAGGGAGTGAATTAGTTGAGCGTGTCAACCGTTTCACTTATCTCAAAAGTCTCATCAGTGCTGATGGTCTGATGTCTGAAGAAATCTCAGTTTTCAACTAGATTTTGCCAACCTCCGTCACATATGGCGCAGGCAAGATATTCCTTTTCTAAACACAAGAAACGTCTACTGTGCAGCATTTCACTCTGTCCTACTCTATTTAAATGAAGTACGGCCAGGAACAGGAGAGGTGTCTCCGAAGCATTGCTCGTATCCCCTAGGAATATTGAGTAAGTATTGCTGTTCTTAGAATCAGGGTTTTAGTTAGGGAAGACAAATCAATTGATGAAATAGTGAGTCTTCATCAGTTAAAGTGGTTGAGACATGTGTTACGTATGCCTAACCGCAGGCTGCCTCGATGAGCTATGTTTTATGATGTGGGGGTAGGTTTGGAGAAACATAGCACAAATCTTTCAAGTCAGTGACAAGTGGACTGATCTTTGTTAGTAGATCTAGACTGCCATTTTGGGGTTCCCGGATGGTGAGAGAATTTAAATAACGTAGCTTAAACTCGTTTGTAATAGTGCAGATGCATCCATTCTTCATCTTCTTTCGAATTCTAATCTTTTAGATTGATCGAGTTTTTTGTATCCTTTTAGATTTATTTCACTTGTTTATCCTTATTTAGTCGTTTCTTCGAAAGCTGATCTTTTCGATTCCCACTCATACCACTACAACACCTACTGTTATGATATCCTAATTTCATATCTGTGCTAATGTGGTATGACAACTTGACCTACTGTACGTACGTACGAAGTTCTACCTCGTTGCTTACAGACTGACTTACTGAAATCATATCACTATCATTTGTTTTCACCTATTTCATGTATTATTGTTTAATTTTGGATTTTCACCTTTTACAATGATCGCAGTCTGTATTTTAGAACTTTGTTTTGGAATTTATAGAAATCTTATTTAACCATTTCAATTTTATTTAGATATCTGATACATTACGCTGTGATGTTGTCTTGATAAATTCTGGCTGAAATGACTTCCTAATGTCAAACTTTATTTCAAATCATGGTTCTGAGACATTACGGATTGGAAGTAGCATATGTTAACCCTGAGGACCTTAGGTTTATTCGTGGTGTTCTGTTCTAACCGTTGTCTTTTAATATCTTCAAGATACATTTAAATCAGGCACCATTATTTTGTATAAAACTGATGCAAACCAGCAACGACACATTAGCTGTTTTATTCTACTTCTAGAATAGTCAACAATAACCACTTCCTATTTAACACGATCTCGAACCTAATACCCTTACATCTATTACCTGACAGGATACCATTAGGTCGCGTTTCCTTTAATAGTCGATGGTTTTACATAAGAGTCGATGTATATATCTTGAATTGATTGAAACTGAAAAATAAAGACACCGAGGGGTGATCACTTAATACGATAAAAACGTCAATTTGGATTATTTCATTGAAAATGATCGATATTAGTCCACAGTTTGTGGCAGTTTACATAATTACCCTTAAAAAAAATAAAAAGTCTAACCAAAAGGTTGCATAAATTAATTCCCCAATCCAGTAAAATCGTAAATTCAAACATTTAACGACCCAATATTTTTATTTTTAATCGAGCAACATTTAAATCTATATAATTCTTCATTTTCGTTAGTTATCACTGTTTCTACAAAAATAATATCTTCAACAAATTAATCAGAGTATTGAAAAAAAAATTAAAGTTTGCATTTATTACTGTTTTTTTTTCATTTTGTTTTCTGCGTCATTTGGCAGCAAAATCTAGGTCATGGGTAGAGGGATACGGAAAAAATAAATTAATTAGTCTGTTAGGCGAAAAATTATCAAGTTCTGTAATCACAGTGATTGAGTTTTTACAATATTTTCTATGAGCCATAACCAGTATTTATCAGGACATTAGAAATCAAATACATCAAAACTAACTGTTTCCTGAAATTAAGTAAAATTAAGGACAATAATAAATTATACGGAACATAAGAAAAAAACAGTTATTTACCACACATGTTAAATCGGTGTTTCAATGTATCAATGAAATGCTTTTTTATTTACTTTCTAAATGTGAACAGCTAGCCCAATCAATAATCTGATTAAACGTAACTATCATTTAACTAACTAGAAAATGCATCACAATGTGTACAAGTTATTGTTGTAATGATTAATAAGAAGTAACTGATGAAATTCAGTAATGTAGCATCGGGCAAGATAGTTATCATTAATGTAATTTATCGGGAACACGCGGTTTTGTGAAATGACTCGCGTGGATTCGAATTTTCAAACTTGTCACAAAAACTGAAGTTTCCCAGAAATGGATTCCTGTCAGGATTGTTAAGGAGGTATCAGTACTTATGATTTTAAACGGTTGTCCGTACAGTCGCACTTCATGATGTATATAAATCTGCAAACGAAAATGAATCCACTCTGTGTAGAGATTTGACACAGTTGTAGCTAATTCATGATGTTGAATGATGTTACTGATGCTTTCATTTATTATCCTATTCACGTTCTGTTTAAACGAATTGTATATCATCAAACATTCCTGCTTTAATAGACAAAATATATAAATTAGAAAATAGGTCAATATCAGAAATGTTTCAATTATTGGGGGAAAAAAAACTAAAATTTTCTTAGCTATGAATGATTGATCCAGAGTTTGTTTTACAATTCTTGCTTCATTCCATTTTGATTATTTCAGATGTAATAAAATCTATGAACACGTTGTCAAGACTATGCACACTAATATTAACAGATGAACTTCAGAATTATTCAGCAAAGTACTATTCTATTTAACATTGAACAATGAACATTGAACACTGAGAACACTATCCATCTACAATTAATGAAGATGAGTTAATTTCGTCGGATTATTGAATTCCTTGTTTTGTCTTAAGTGAATTGTATACATCTTTACTTTTCTCAAGAAATTCATAAAGATATCATCATGATAGAATGAAAATTATTATAATTTCTTCTTATTATTACTAATTCAATTAAAATGTATATATAAATATGTGTTATCAGTCTATATCAACTGTTAGCATAATGTTTTTTGCATCATATGATAAACGAAAGTGATTTTTCTTGTCTTACTAAAATCAAAATAGATTCACTTGAGGACATACCGTATTGCATATTGAATCTTTAGTTATTTCGTATTTTTTTTTGCAATAATCAGACTACTCTAATGTATTTTGACTGTGATTATTATTATTATTATTATGATTAAATAATAGTATTAGTCGTTAATATTTGTAAACAAAACGATTGATAAACAGATAAAAATAATATTAAAACTAGTAATTACTGACAATTGAGTAATTTTGCATTTAATTGATACATACATAACTGTGTATGTTTTTTTTTTGTTTGAAAATTTATTTATGCATCTGTTTATTTGTCTGAATGAATCGCATTTAGAAAGAAAGCATAATAAAATATAATTATCGCTTTTATGATAACACCAATGTGAACGGGGAACTAATGGCCAAACTAATATGATATATCTTTGTTTCATCAAAAATTCACTGAGGGTGTGAAAATTTTTAGTAATTTGGATTCACCTGTTTTGACTTGATACAGTACTACTACAAACGTTGAGTTCTTTAAAAAAATATGTACATATGCACGCCATCTTTAAGATGGTAGAGCCACAGATAATCTGTTCAAATATAGGTTTTCATTTCTGTTATCGAAATTCGGAAAATAAATTGATTTCTTTGTACATCGGGGCTCTATTCCCCTAAAAATGATATAAACACTCATTGTAATCAGTAAAACATATATAACGTCCAAATAGATCTTGTAAGCACTAATTGTGTCTAAAGTTTTTTTTATCTAAGAAAAGCTTTTAAAAGACAAGATTCTATTCATTTAATTTTATTGAAATTTTATATAGAAAAATTATTTCCAATAAGATTTTGAAAAATAAAGCTTTGGTTATCAAATTTTCTCTGACATTATATAAGAATATCTTAACATTGCCACTATCCTTCAAACAGTAGATGCACACAATAACTAGATGTATATATATGTCTGAAGATTCACTGAATTATTATTGAATCCACTCATTAACTTTTCTACTGAGTAACGCTACGACCTCAGATTGTATCACTGAATGATAAAACACTGGTATTTGTAAGGATTAATCAGTTTTCAGATCATTGCATCTTACATCTTACAGATGGACTATAGCACGTTTGAAATTTACCGTCAGTCATTTTAACTTGAATATTTCTATTTTAAAACAGCTAGGAACAATTAACTGAATATCAAATTTGTAAGTTTAATTATTGCACAAACTTCAGATCATTTTATATCTTATTGTTTATCAGTAAATTCAAATAATAATGTTTCAAGTCAATGTAAACTTATTCTTACAATTTCTTTTTAATTACAAAATACAATGTCTTTTATTGTTGAAAACTGTTTGTTGTCTCTCTTGTGAAATAATAACTAAATTACAATTTATCCAACTCAAGTAAAAATATCTAGTACTGTATAAAAGATTTGCTTTGATCTTTCAGACTCTAAAACACAATATAAAGAAAGTTGATAAGATGTGAACCACCCTAAACTGAATCAGAAGCATACGGATGAATAAAGGGTAAATAAGTGTATAGTAACAGGGAGTTAGAGATGTTCAATTTTTTAAATAATGTTACCTATGAACTTTATTGACTGGTTTATTGATAAATAAAACATCAGTAGAGTGGTAAATTTCGATTGAAGATGTTCCCTGTAACTGCTTTGAAATACCTAACTTATATTATTGATTATAACTAATACAATTACTTTATTTGTATTGGTTGCTTCGAACTTGCCATGTAGAGTGAACCGTGCACCCCAGATTCACTGCTAGCCACCATTCATTGAAGATTGATACAATTAACGTTGTTTCATGGAGCCTTGCAAAGTTACTAAGGAACATAACTAAAATGTAAAAAGGTTGATTGACATGATACCATGTAAATTTCCTTCTATGGAAAAGCTTGAAGAATTGATTTAAACATTTGCTATTTTATATAAACGTTTTACACATTACCTCAACAAAACGGTTTAGATAAATCCCATTGCCTGAAGATTCAGAGCACAATCCCGTACAGAATGGTTGGAATGTAAAGTCGAATTATGCTGAAGCAGAACGAATTTGTAAATTAGTTCAAATACATTTGACTGTCTAGAAATGATAGTCCTTATACAATAGATTATCGTTTAATTTTCCTAGATATACTTATAACCTCCAGCTGATTTTATTTATAATCTGACTGTGTTTAGTTGAAATCTAAATTAATTCTCATTGAGAATACGGTTAATTCGTTGAAATTGTGATTAAACTAAGCAACAACTTGTCTGACATTTACAAATAGATAAACTGATACAAAAATAATTTATATGAATTCGTTAGTACACGAATATAGCAGCTCTAGATATTGAAAATAAATCTACTTTTGTGCAAGGAGCGAAAAATTGTAAAGTATGAATATAGACCTGATATTTTCTAAGTTGTGATGATTTGAACTAAACAATGCATTAAGAAAGACTTTACGTGTCGATTTTCTTAATAACTAACCGATATCTGATTGTACAAGTGTTCAGGGATGAAATTTATCAAAAATAAATGATCTTACATTGTATTTTCAGGAGCCGCTTTACTCAATAATAACTGGAACTATTCATCAGTTTCCTGTTAAACACCTATTTTTTGATGTCACAACTGATATCATTTAATAATTAATATGGTGGGCTGGTACTTAACTGACGGAAATGTGAATAACCCATGAGACTGATATTTTGCCAATCATTTATAACATGTAATTACTGATTTTAGTCAATTAGTTATGTCTGTTGATAGTCGACATTTATATATATGACACTTTACGTATGTATTCACAGAGTAAGATAGTAAATAAATGATGTTTATTGCTAATGAGTTCAATTTATTCGAATTCTGCTGTCAATATGACTTCAAATATACCATATAGAAAGGATTATATACAGCTGCCATTTAGTTTAGTGTCAAATAGTTCTTCATCTACCGTCTGACATTAACAATTATCGGTCCATAAATATTACTCCAGTTACCTCTAGGGTAATGAAAAAAATTGTTGGTGACGAACTTCCCAACTGCTTATCCACTGAGAAACTTATCACTGATTTCCAACATGGCTTTCTTAAAAATCGGTCTCGTATGACATACCACTTTGACTTTTTCATTGTATTCTTTATTCAAATTAATCGAGGACACCAACTCCTAATGCTATACTTTGACTTTTCTAAAGCTTTCGACATTTTTAACCAGCAGCTTCATGACATTGATATCTCCTAAATTTAATATTTATTTTATTTATCTATTTTATTTTTAAACTGACCATGTCTGTTAACCGGCATGAATTCCGTAATTATTATTTTCAAAATTAATCGGAATCTTACATAAATAATAGGATTTTCAAAGATAGATGATTAATTGAACGAATCATTAAGTAAGAATTTACTTTGCAATTGACAATATTTTCGTAGACACTAAATCATTCATAACATTCCAATAGCTAACATGAATAAATTTATGAATCACAAAATATGAGTTTATACGTGTATAGAATTAATAGGGGAGTTTTGTTAATGATTCTTATGACTGAAAGTTAATGCTTGTGGTTTCATCCAAGTCCATATGTTTTATTAATTAACCTCCACCTCTCTATTAGGCTACATATATCTTACAGTTTAGAACGGGTCTGTATAAACAATTTTTATCTAAAAGATTATAAATCTCATATATAATTTAAGACTGTTTTAGATGATAGATTAGATGTTTTGAACTATTTAGTATGAACATAGGAAAATATAACTCAATAATTAATATCGAGTGAGAATACACTTGAAAGGGAAGCTCAGGACAAGGTAGGTTGAAGAAGATGTTGAAAAGAAAAATACTGTGGAAGATTCAGTACTGTCCAGTTCAGATTAGCTTCCAATGAACTGAACTCAATTCGAATCAACAGTATATCTAAAATGTTAATTTGTCACTTAACATATTTTCGACACATACCATGTATACGTTAGCTAGTAGGGGTCTCAAAAGACTAGTCGTAGCAAAGCCATCAACTTCAAACGTGAAATGAACTTTTTTCAGTACATAATAAAATTAGTTCTCTCACGAGTGTTAGCCGAATAGCAGAAGGAGGGTAATTACTCAATATATAGTCACAAAGAAAATAAACACTTCTGATCAAAGGTACAGTGATAAAAAGGGAGTTTACATCAAAATAATGCACAGTATTTTCTTTAATTTTGATATCATTATGAATATCAATTAGTTCAAATGTATCTTTTAGAGAAAACTTACACATTTTATTGCGGATTGGGTTGAGTAATTTAGTTAACCATTTCGTTAGTTTAGGAGTAGGTGACTTGCACGTAAATAATATCGGTCGTATTGTATTATTAGGTCTATGAATTCTAGGTATTCCACATTAATTCATGATCTCAGAGCTGGTGGGTTCTACTATAATGAGTTACCCATTATTATTAACATTCATTTTAAGGAGCTTCATTATACTGAAGTTAACTCTGGATTATAATTTTCTAACTTCATAATTAGATAAAACATCGGTCAAGAACATTCTTTCATCATTAAGATTGAATTACATCTTTTTACAACTAAGCAAGAACCCTTTTCGCTTTTGAGAACCACAATATCTAGTCTTTTATAAAGGATCTTTAAGGCATTGAAATGTTTGGATGTTAAGATATTCCTATGTTTTATTTGAGAACCGTGAAATCGGTGTGCAATATCAACCAATTTCGCTTATCTGGAGTGGTTGGAACAAAAGGTTTCGGTTGATCAAATAGATTTTCGAACTGTGGATCGAAGGAGAAATCAGAAATTTCGGCATTAGGCATAGAAAAGTTACATCCGAGAGATAGAGCTTTTTGTTATTAAATACAGAAAGTTCAACAAATAACTTTGTTATATACTTATCTGGGTTAAATTGAATTGAATTTCCCTAGTTACCATTAATAATAGACTCATTCAACTCTTATTTAGTAATATCTTTTGTTTTTTGCAACCACTGAAATACAAAAGTTCATAAATTTAATTAGACGATTATACACATGATGCATGAATATGAAAATTCAATTAGTTTTTTTTTATCATTTCATTACAATTTTTCCATATGAGATTTCGTGAAATGAACAAGATTAAGAATATTTGGAATTAATTTGTCAGATCGTAAAGATTTATAAAAGTGTCTGGGAATATGCATGTAGCCATAGATGATAAATATATAAATCCTTGATTCTGATTGTCTCGTCTATATGCTATAGTTTGATCTAATTATGTTGACAGTCACTAGAGTACATAACAATATTACATTTCTAATCAATAAACCGGGAAAGATTTATGATTTTGATGAATTCCAATGAGTCTCATCAACTGTATCTTTCTCATCACCTTTACCTTATTATCAAGCAGTTAGTAGGTGAAGATGTACCGAATCTCAAATGCTCTCTAGCAATAATCAAATCCGTCCTTCAAACTTACAGCTTAGTCACTGGATTGATAATCTTTTTATCATGGTACATATCTTTCAATCTTAAATGGTTAGTAGCAATAGAAGAGAAACACTGGACCTAGTTGATAAGACTCATTAATAAGGGATATATGCACTACCTTGTAAACAAATTAATCTTCCCAGAGAGTTTCACTACATGTCATATACTGTTTTAATCCAAAATATTACTATTGAACGTGTTGGCTGTAACAGATCTCTTTCGTAAACTGATTGCTTCAAATAATAAGTTCATTAGTGCAATCACCAATCAACTCTTTGTAATAAAAATTGATAATCAACAATTTTCAGATGACTAATAATTCTGATCGGCTTTATATTTAATAAGTTTATGAATAACCTACAAGGCGAATACTTAACGACCAGTAACATTATGATGATTTATCTTATCAGGTGATTTCCTTTCATTGGATGGACCGCATCAATAAATCTGACTTGTGAAATATTATTACTTGCTCGTGGTAATCATTTAAATTTCGAAAAGTAGTTGCACCTTTTATACAAATGCATCTCCGTTATAAACGTTGAGAGCTAATAAAGATTTATAATTCGCCGTGAAAAGGATTGATCTCCGCTATTATATATAGATGATGATCTGACGACCTCCATATAGCCTTTGTCATATGTTTTAGCATATATAGATATAAAATAACAGTGAAATCAAGTATTTACTTCCTGTTCTTACTGGGACCCGTCAAGCGAATGTAATGATGTCCTAGAATGAGTAAAACACAAGACCTCTAGCCCAATATGTGATGCTTTGATGCTTGAAGTGAAAGCTACTTGGTTCAAGTCTCTGTGTACACTGCGGTGTTGGTACACTTATCTAGCTAGTCTCTCATCCTGTGTCCCATTCCTAGTTATTTACTCGAAATACCAAAATTAAAAATTATACAAAGAGGGATTCGCTTTCTAATCATCGATTTATATGCTTTTATATGAATTCAGTCACACTGGAAGTAGCTCAAAAGTTGCATGTCTGAAAGCAATATTGGTCATATGATTTACAGTAACAGAAACAAGATCTTGTTTATCAAAGCAGTTCTAACAAGTAAGATAACTCTAGACATTCGGTTTTTTCACATGATCAGCAGTAGTTTCCAGCTTTAAATTATTTTGTCAGAAATGATTAGGCCGGAGTGATGGTTGTGGACTATAGGAATATAAGTTTTTATTCGTTTAAATAATTCTTTTATATTTATTCTATTTCTATATTTGTTCTTTGAAAATCTTTCTTTTTTTTGCTTTTCGCAGATACTTGCACGATTGTAAAAATAAATTCTAAGTAATTTAAAAACTTAAACGGTAATACAGATGCATCCTAAATTGATTGCCATTTCACGTAAAATAATTAAGCAGATTTAGTTATGTAGTACATTCATAAATTACATTTCAGATAGCTTTGTAACATATGTATTCACTGTATTTTTCTTGTTGAAAAAACTATCCGAGATGTTATTAAGACACACATGATTAGATTGACTTGCAGGCATCCTTATGCCTCCTTATGCATCCTTATGCATCCTTATGCAAGTTATCACTTTTATGTGTATAATTTCAGTATATTACATAGACACTTATCCTTTTTTACTTTATGGTTGAATTTTTATAGACTAAGACAATTTAATTTATTAGGGTATTGCAGAGTTTGTTGAAACTAAAGTTTTACATTACAGATAATTTGGAACTACTCAATCTATTGGAAAACAAGAGATATTGAGCAACTGTTATCTCCGAGTATGAGACGCCTTATCAATGTGTATCCACAACCCTACAGGTGATCAGATTCAAACCTCGAATCTTGAAGCAAGCTCTCTGTATTAAAACCACTGAGTTGAGATCTAATAATTTGCACTTTAAGCTTTAATTATTTTATGAAATTGAACGACGTTCACTCGTTGCTAATGACGATATTTGTCTCATTCTTAACATCATAGAAGATCAGTAGCCATATATTTTCACTAGAACTCCAGGAATCATAGCTTGAAATTAATTACTAATAAGCATGTTATGTTTCTTACTAATATACACGACATTGTGGAAAATGTTGAATTTTGAGTTTCACATCATGAATGAACATTGACTAAACAACTACTGGAAACCAGTAGGTATTGATAAATTATTTAATACAACTACATTTATGAAGATTGATTCTGTTACCGAATGAATTCCACTAGGAATTTATTAAAAATATTGTTAAGTGTAACGTATAAATCTTATCCAGTTTATGAAGTTATAATTATTCTTGCTGTTGTTATTTCTACTAATTCTCATTAATATGCTACAAGGTATGTGTACATTAATTTCAAACGATTATTATTGTTTCTAGATTGTAATAAACTGAAACGAAATCAAAAAATAAATGAATTTATCTTATTCTATTTCGTTTATTGTTCATACTCTTTGGGAATAGGACGGATTATTTGTTAAACACTGTTTGATCTCCAACAGTTCTTTAATAGTATTCCCGTTCATAATAACAACTGATATACTCCACAAATCAAAATAATGCTTTTAGAATCCATGAACTAAAGTTGAGTTACAGCATTCTAAATAGTATCAGCTAAAGCATTCAACATAACATTAAACTCTTTCAGTCATATTGACTTATCGATCTGTGATACTTAGAAGTATATGAATCAAGAATTAAAGAACTGCACCAACGAATGTATTGTATTTAGAATTCGAAATCAAGCATTTCACAACAACAAGAAGTTACTAGTTCATTCAAACACCACATCCGCCACAGCTTAAATTGGAATGTATATGTCTGTAATCAATCGTACGTCTTCTTCTCAAATTCATCCTGTATCTGTCCGACAGTGTATTGGATAAAGGCTCTGTATTATCTAGAATGCTCTCATTAGTATTAGAATTAACAACCGAAGTTGGAACAGACTCACCTGGTTCTTGGAATTGTATTTGATCAACATGTCGATTGTGTGTACTTAAGTCATTGATATCTAGAAGTCGCACCATAGATTTCCCGACATTCTTCAGAACGATCCCCGTGGATGGTCGAAGATCATTGCCACGATAATATGTAACTTCTGCAGACTCCAAACATCTCATATTCGACCGAAGAATTCTTCCTTTTAATAGTTTTGATGGAGTCTCTTTCGTCACTGAATGTCTGGCATTTCTATATTGCAGTAGAAAGGTATCTACTCCCCTCTCCAGCTCATTAAATGTTGAGGCGGCAATAGAATCAATAGCAGTTTTCAACGTCCTGACAAAATTTTCTGCCTGACCATTAGAACAAGGATGTCTGGGAGCAGTAAACAGATGTTTGCACCCTATACCATTTAACCAGGTAGTAACTGCATCTGCAGCAAAATGAGAGCCGTTATCAGTCACTAACACCATTGGAACCCCTTCTCGACTAAACACCTTTCTTAATGCTTGAATTGTGAAGTCAGAATTTGGTGAAGTTGTGAAAAAAACTTCAGGCCACTTTGAAAAAGAATCAATGACTACAAGTGCATAGTATTTGCCAAGAAACGGGCCACAATAGTCTGCATGAATTCTCTGCCAGGCTTCCGACGATACTGGCCATGGAGTCCACTTCGAATGCTGATTTTTCAGCTTATGACACTTTACACAATTGTTTGCTGTACGACAAATATCTGCATTTATCTCTGGCCACCAACACGTAAGCCTCGCCAAGGACTTCATTTTCTCAACACCTAAATGTCCACTATGAAGATCTTCCAGGACAGCTTTACGCAATGAGGGAGGAATAACAACCCGATCATTTAAGCACAAAATACCATCAGGAGTAGTGGATAGCTCATCTCGCTTTGAAAAATAGATAGGGAATCTGCGTTTCAGATTAGCATTCCAACCTTTCCGTATAGCATGAATTATACATCCAAAGTTTCTACGAGTTTCTCTAATGAGATCTGGACGTTTCACTGGTAAAGGTTGCACCAACAAACAGTCTGAAGTATTAACAGGTTTATCTTGTAATGACTGTCGAGAAATGTAGTCAACATGTTGAATTTGTTTGGCACTCCTGTGCTGAACCGTATAGTCGTAGGCACTCAAAGCAATACTCCATCGTTGAACCATAGCAGCTGAGGCACGTGCTAAGGATTTTTCAGGATGATAAATAAACTGCAAAGCCTCATGATCAGTAACAATAGTAAATTTCTTTCCGAATAAATATTTATGAAGTCTTTTAACAGCCCAAAACACAGCTAATGCCTCTCGCTGAGTCTGTGAATAGCCTTGTTCAGTAACAGTAAGTTTGCGTGAAACACAAATAACTGGTCTACCTTCCTGTTCCAAAACTGCACCAATACCCACAGGTGATGCATCAGTGATAAGCACAGACTGTACACTAGGGGAGTAAGTTCGAAGAACAGCATCACTTTGAAGAAACTTTAGTAGACTACGTAAGCACGACTCTTGTTCCTCACCCCATTTGAATGAATTGGATGTCAAAATATTAAATAAACAATTTGCACGACAAGAAAAATTAGGAATAAAACGGGAATAGTACTGAAGAGCACCCACTAGTGAACGTAGTTCCGTAAGATTTTTTGGAGACGGTGCATTTGTCAGTGGAGCTAGTCGTTTCATATCTGGTCTAAAACCATTACCATCAACTAGGTATCCAAGACATTCAAAACTAGATACACTAAATGAACACTTATTTGGATTTACTGTAATATTCTTCTCAATTAAACGACGCAATAAGGCAATAAGTCTCTGGTCATGAGCTCCCTTATCAGCACCATGAACAATCAGATCATCTTGATAAACTTCAACACCTTCAAGATCACTAACCACCTTATTCATAACTTCCTGGAATATGGCTGGAGAACAACTTAGCCCAAATGGAAGGAAATTGTATTTAAACAGACCAAAAGGAGTATTAATTGTCGTCAAAATAGATGAGGATTGATCTAAAGGGATTTGAAGATAAGCATCTTTTAGGTCAACTTTCGAGAACACTTTAGAACCATGAAGTCGATTTAGGATATCTTCAGCCTCTACTGTAGTGCATGTCTGCTTCAATAAACGGGAGTTCAAGGTTAGTCTATAGTCACCACATATCCTAGGAGTCTTGCCATCCGATTTCAGTGGCGTAACAATAGGAGTACCCCATGCTGAAGACTGAACAGGTTCAATTACACCTTTTGTACACAAATCATTCAAAGTCTTATGCACTGCATCTCGAAGACCGTAAGGAATTATTCGTCTTTTGAGAAAGACTGGTTCACCCTGTACTTGAAGTTTTATAGGCTGGATTTTCATACCTCCACTGCACTTAGCACACGTGGCTATCAAATCTTTAAGTAAAGCATCAGAATTTTCTTTAGAAACTAGGAAAGACAACTCCACTTTAAGTCTTTTCAAATTCTTTAAACCCAGTATTGAGAGTCCTGTTTCACTAACTAAAAATTCACAAGGTATGTATGAGGAATTATCATCTCTTATTAGCAATTCACAACATCCTCGTATAGGCAGTTTGTGTCCAGTAATCCCCAATATTGATACTTCAGTGGGTCGTATCACAACGTTCGGATCTAACGATTTCAAGTTCTTGAATGAAATAATGGACTCTATACTGCCTGTGTCCACAATAAAGTCATGAAATGAACCAAGCGATGTATATAGTCGCTTTTGAATATGAGCATTACCTTTCGAAATGGTAGACAAAGATAAATGATCATTAGGATCAACTGAATTATTGGAATGTAAATTACAAGCTTTAGTACTACTTGAGGCAAAATGAACAGTAGCTTTGCATACTGCTTGAATGTGTCCTATCTTACCACATCTAAAACATTTAGCATTACGAAATGTACAATAATAACGAGAATGAAGTTTTCCACATGATAAACATTTGCCAAACTTGGTCTCACCTTTTTGATTTCCTTTGTAATTCTTTTTTGAGACACCGTTCATTTTTACACGAGAATAGGAACCTCTGTTAAACGAACACAATTTTGATTGACCCTGAGATTGCTTTTCATCATGACAACTAATCAAAGTATTGGAAATCTTCATCGACTGAATATCAAGTTCATTCAACGCCTCGTAGTTAATGCACGCAGTTCTAACATCTTGAAAGGAACAGTTTGACATTCTTAACAGCTCTCTTTCCAAACTAGGTATGTTAATTCCTGCAATTAATCGGTCTCTCAGCTGCACATGA
Organism: Schistosoma turkestanicum; assembly: GCA_944470395.2. Lineage (NCBI taxonomy): Eukaryota > Metazoa > Platyhelminthes > Trematoda > Strigeidida > Schistosomatidae > Schistosoma > Schistosoma turkestanicum. Next base: position 74,968,047 of record OX103971.1, on the reverse strand, counting down.
AGTTGATCACCAAAATTACATTTGACAGCCTGTTTCTGCAATTCAAGAATGAATTCCTTAACATTTTGGTCATTTTGACGAATCATCTTATGAAATTTCGCTCTTTCACGGCATTCAAAACCAGGGCACTTTACATGATTCAATAATAACTCCTTTAGCATTGCATAGGGAAGTGAAATAGGTTTTTCTGGATATGCCAAGGTTTTCAATAAGCTGTACGCTTCTTTTCCGATGAATGTTAGGAAATGAGCCACAATTTTATCATCTTTGACATCTTTCCTGGTCATACTCCAGATTTCAAACCTTTCCAAATAATCTTCAAAAGCTTCAGAAGTAGAATGAATATCTAGCTGTTCCATTACAAGTTCCATCGCGACGCCACTGTGATGCTTAGAAGTATATGAATCAAGAATTAAAGAACTGCACCAACGAATGTATTGTATTTAGAATTCGAAATCAAGCATTTCACAACAACAAGAAGTTACTAGTTCATTCAAACACCACACGATCACAATAAAGAATAGATCAAAAGTTACAATTAATTATGATGCTCATCAGTATTTCCGTTTTATAGTAATGCATGCAGATGTACACATTGTTATCGATTTCAGTTTCTGACTGATTTACTTATTAATTAGTAGGTACATCATCGTCAGATGAAATTTTTCCATATGTAACATGTGAGTGAATTCACGAACTAAATATATTTTCAGTGACAAAATTAATCGAACAGTCCCATCAGAATGGAATCAATAAAATTCGTTAAGTTCAATCTATTTTACTTATTTTTATTATTAAATATATATATATATATGATTTAGATCAGCGGAAAAATGATTCGTCATTATCAAAAATAAGTGAATTATGAGTTATCACGTTTGTCTTTGAAAAGAAAACACATGAAATTTAGAAGATTAAAGGAGTAAAAGAAATGAAACCTAATCCAATAATGTAAATTAGCATACACGTAAAGAGGTTGGGAAAAATACTGCTGTATCAGTAAACTACACTATAAAAATAATAATAGGGCTAAACTAACGATATTAAATGTAATAGTCACAAAGAATAGATTACTAATAGCAGTAGGTATATTTAGGTGATAAACCACATTGATCACATTGATCACGTTGAACTAGATAGTTATTTATTGATGTCCTCCTGATTTTAAAATGATAAGATTATTGGCAGTTTCCTACTTTTTGTTAAGCATGCACGTTAACAATGTCATTTTGATATGCTTGGATTATTACTAGTTTACCTTAGTCGGGAAACGAGAGAGAGGATTCGGCGACACGACACACTACTCTAATCCGAGTGTCTCAACCCCATTGAATAAAAGAAGACTTAATATGAAGTACAACCTGTATTCTACAAACATCCAGAAAGTACGAGGTCAGAGTCCAGAAGAGAATCAGCATCCCGGACTAGGGATCCGGCTCCTAAAACGTTACGGATAATGCGTATTTATACATTTAGGTCGAATAGGAAACAGCATCGAAGTCTATGACATTGAAGGTTAAGACGACCAAAAGGAAGCAACATTAGTCAGGACGACCATAATATTGGCCAATAGTAATCGACCAAGAATTCACACTTACAAAATGATTCTTCGTAGGATATTTGGTGAATATCCTAACACTTTTGACGATGATAAATTTACAGATTGTTTTGTATGAGGGATAAAAGTGAGAATTAAGCAGCTTTACAGCACGAAAGTTCAATACGAATCTCAATACTGCCTTTTCATATGATTGCAATATATCCCAAAAACTATAATATTGATTTTCAGTCTATTAGAAATCAGTTGATACTTTTATTATCTTGCTCTATATCTCGAAACTTCTAAGTTAAACGCCTAGTTTAAAAGGAAGATTAAAAATGTTACATCGAGCAAGTGACTTTTCAATCTAACATATCGATCGCTTCTAGTTTTTTCTACTTTAAAGATTGTATTTCTATTTTCAATAATACACCTTCATATGGAACGTAGAACACTTTTCGTAGCTCGTAATCTGACTCCAATTTACACAAATTTACTGAATATTCTATCATTTAATTTCTGTAACTTATTCTTAAGCAAATCCTGTTTGTGTGATGGTGGCAATAAGAAGCCCAATACGGTTCTTTTTGCATGAATTCACTGCATCCACTTGAGTAAGTTGACATACAGTAGAATGCAAGACGTAAAAGCAAAGCAAAGCAAAGCGAAACAAAATGTAGGTCAGTGGGCCAACTCAATGAGATGAAGTTGTAGTGCCTCCACATATATTTCAGTTCTCTCACATCTAACTTGGTTAAGCCCTTTCGATTAATTTATTTAACCAAGCCATTTGTATAGCAACAACTCATATGTACCATTGGTATTTTTTATTATCTGGTTTGTATGAGCTAGTATGACTGAGCATTGCTTACGCTTACGCACTTACTCATCCTTTTCGCTTTAATGTTAATCTCTTAATATCCTCATGAACTCACATGATTTGTATCGCTTGCTTTTGACCTTGTCAATCATTCGTCGCTTTTATTCATGTGTGTGCATACCTATTTCGCTTGTCATATGTCTGTCTTATTCTTATCTGACTTTATATTCTTAGTCATACTCTATCTCTTTGAGTTGGCTCAACAGCCTTCTCCAATTCGCTCCGCTCATTCGCTTGCATTGTAATCCAAAGAGTTGGCTCTTAGCCTTCTCCTATTCGCTTCTTCAATTCGCTATGTGGTGTGCCTCGAATAAACGTATACGATACTTGGAGTTCATCTTCTGATTTATAAATCGAGCTTAAGAACACGCAGCCATCGGGCACACTACAAAGTATTACTAAGGATTCATAGTCAAACAAAAGCAAGCTATACACATGTGACAAGCGAAACAAGCAATGCACATACGCACTTAGGTCGAAAAACGACCAAGCGAATAATATACAAGATCGAAAGATGTAAATAACTCCAGAAGAATAGACTAATTAGTTTGTTCAAAAGCTGGGGCCAAGCCATGTGAGCTCAACATATCAATTACATGCTACAAACTATTAGATAAGAATTATAGAATCGAACCATTTTTAAGATTTATAATATGAAAATGGCTATTTTAATATTAAAATACTTTTTTTATGATAATAATAATGGCTTTATTTATAATAGGTATTTCTCAGTATCATTGTACAACATTGCAATATTATATTATTTTCTTTTTAACATCATTCATTTAAACGCTGATTATTGAAAAATTGAACGTTGTAAATGTCTTTTCAATGGTCAATATCTGCCATTATCGTTTTTCTCCTACCATATAGATATTAAGTGCATGAATTCCAAAATATTCGTTCAACAGGTAGGCAAGGAGAAGAATATACTAACAAGTCTAATGTATTCGTTTGAGATCGCTAATCTTTAGCTTCATACTACAGTGTAATCCCCACTTTTGATAAAACAGTGTGAACATGCTCACTTATGCTTCAAGTGAATTTAAAAACAAGACACTTCAGTGCAATAATAGCACAGGGACAAACTAACTGATCTAAATATTGTATCAGGCTATTGATTGACTAATCGACATGAAACAGTTTTAACAAAATTTAAAAGAAAAACTTGAAAATTTTAATCAATTCAATAAAGTTTTTTCAAAAAAAAAATACAAAAACAATCAATTCACTAATCGAAAGTCTTAATTTTATTAAATACACAAATGGAAATGCCTTAAAAGCTTCATATTCGTATCATAACTGGAACATAACTAAAAACAGTAAGTAGAACAAAATCATTCATGAAATGAATATATATTTTTTGCTAATAATAACAACTAACTATTGATTACATTCGAACTTGCATACTGTTTCCCTTGGAAATATTGTGTTGATTTATGAAAGATGATAAATGTGTTGTCTTTAATGCAAATCAATAATCCGGGTTTACAACCGAATAATGAAGCCGCTATATTCGTAAAGGCGAAAAAAATAGAGGAACAAGCATAAACATATGATAAAGAAAAAAAACCTTCAATTTAATCTGTTGGGTTTATTTATCTATCTATTTCAACTATGAATTTAAACAAAATTCATATTGATTGTTAAACAGTGTACATCAATGTTTCTGTAAAATAAGTTGCGCGTTTTTTTTGTTACATCGAGCGGAGAAAAGAATCAACATTGAACAGGCATGGAACAAATTACTTCATTTAAAAATTAAAAAACAGGTTTTTTTATTAAGAAAAACGATCAACTAGTGACGGGAAACCAACTTTCGAATTGACTGGTTAATGAAGCGCACATAAACTTTTGAAATTCTTATCAAAAGTTCTATGATTAATAAAAAATCATTAATTTAAATAGACTTGTAATAGACTTTTTTTCCTGATTAGCTGTAAAAATGGTGTCTAGTAATGTATGGAAATATTATAAAGATTGAAGTTATATTTTAAAGTTATTCTTTGAATATCTAGAGAGTATTTTAAATTCAGGGTGTCACGTCTAGTTAAAGTAAGTGATTGGTGAAATATTGAATCGCTGTTGAATTAAGACTAACTGTTCATGCTTTTGTGGATACTCTGATACGAATCACCTAGACATCGTTTTTTATTTGTAGTATGAAGAGAAGTAATGTAGTCTCAGAACAGCGAAATCCAAAAAGCTTTCAGAAGAAATAAGTATGTGTTTATAACTTATAGAAGAACACAGACTACTTGAGTTCATCGTCAAGAAAATTTACACTGGTTAGAGTGAAAAAATGAAAGTTTACCATTCATTTCAGTTAGGTAGATAAATCTTTAAAAATTGCGAATTTCATTGTAGAGTTTGTTCAATAACAACAATATACTATGATGTGTAAATGAAAGTTGAAAATTGATTTTTTTTTTTATTCACTGTGAAATCATCCTTTGACAAAAGGTGACCATAATATTACTGCTTTTTACAAAGCTTAGACTCTTGTAAGAACTACATAGCTAGTTTAGCCATATGTAAAACAGAATTTAAAAGAAACATGTCTCGACAAGAGTAAACATACTACTAATATTTCAGTGAGATAAGACGATTAAAACAAATACCAGAGTAGTAGAAGTAGTAACAGGAGGAGAGAGGAAAATTCAATGATTCAAGAACTAAGGGACGATAAAGAATGAATGCATCTATGCAGTTGTGAACGATTTTGTATCATATCAACCAAAATCTGTAACCACCGTTTACAATAGTCACTCAGACCGCAGTCAGGTATAGCTTAATTCAATGACTAATGACTTCACGGAATTGTGTTTTTTTGGTTTGATTCCCTCCAACTGTCTTTCAGCCTGCTCCAGCATCAGTCAACATCACCTATCAAAGTAAACAGTGATGAGGCACATCTTATTGAGATGTTACTTCAAAAAAACAAACAGTTTTACTTGAATCTCAGTAAGTATATATATATAAATAGAGAGAGAGACAAAATGAAATTGCCTCGTAGAAAAACTACACCAGGTGCTTTAAATCAACATAAGCAACAACAAATGACAATTTCACATAAAAAGTATGAAGAAATAGATCCATACATATATGCGCACACAAAACAATGTGTATTTCACAAAGAATAAATCAATGCAAGAGCAAACAAAAGAGGTTGATGATATTTTGTTTGAATTTATTCAAATTAATACAGAGGAATATTAAAATAAACAATTTTTCTGCGCTAGTTACAAAATTTAAAATAGAGATTATTTTGTCCGAATCATTAGATTAAAGAGAAGCATAAACTAAACAATAATCTTTTTTTCCAATGATAAAAGAAAACATGTATTTTTTTTTCTATTATTTGAAATAACAATGAATTCTAATGATTGATTAAACGCCTACAAGTTCTATTCAATGTTCTATTCACGGACATGATACAAATATATACATGACATCCTGTATTATATGACGATCAAGGGACTAAAGACAGATTACTTTAAATGAATTGTTCAATTAGGAGATGCTTTTTTTTGAATCTCTGACATTATCTTACTAAACTTTCATAATAATTGTAAAGAATTGTTTTAAATTTATAATAATATAATTGATAATAATATTTATTTAATCATGATTACAATTTGAAATGTTAACAATCTAAAAGTTTTGTCATTTGAACCAGTTAATAAACAAGATGTCAGTTGAAAAGTTGAAAGTATACAAAGCATATTGACTACAAAATGATGAATGATTGTCATCTTTAATACCTTTTGTTAGTAAGAAATATTTATGCGATGATAGATTTGTTTATGAATATATCAAGTATACTGCTGTATGGAGGAGTGCAGTTAAGTGAATCTTTCAAATTGATGCCAGTTAAAGTTCAAAATAGAATAGATTTTATTATGAAGTATATCAGTGATTAGTTTTCTTTCTAAATGTGTGATAAATAAATTGCATATACAGAGTAGGAAATTAAGGATTGTATTAAGACAAATATGAGATCATGTTCAGTTGAACATTCACTTTGTTTGTAATGTGATATTTCAGTGAGCTTCAACATTCAAATTATTTCAGTGAGACACTTTTTCAGTTTAAATTATTCTTAGTATTGATTAAGCGTCAACTTTATTTTGTAGTAATTCTGTATAAAATTCACTTCGGTATATTATAAGTTATTTCAGAAATTTGTTAACTAATAAATGAATGTCAATAAAATCAATATACAACTAGGAGTATTTGGCTAAAGTTGTTGTTATGTTTTTGAGGAATAAACACAACGTCCACCTGTCATCAGTTATTTTTTCTTTTTTTAATGTCGAACAGATCACTAAGTCATCGATTGTAAGATCAGATTCATACAGCGATAACAATAAATTTAACAAATTCAAGCACTAACAACATAAGATTTGACATCTGATACCAATTTGCTACGACTCACATCCTTACATATAGGGGCGGATTTCCAAAACAAGAGCGTCATTTCTACATCTGAAACTCAAAACAACTATCAGACAACACCAAAGTCAGAATTTTCAATACAAATGTCAAGAAAGTTCTACTGTATGAGGCGAGAACTTGGAGAACCACGAGAGCCGTTATCTAGAAGATACAAGTGTTTTATTGAAAACTGTCAACTGAAGATACTGTGGATCCATTGTCCAAACAATTTCGGCAACAACCTACTGTGGGTGAGAACAAATCAGATTTCGGCAGAGAAGGGAGTCAGGAAGAAACGCTGGGGGTGGATAGGACATACATTGAGGAAAGAACTCAACTACGTCGTACAACATGGAATTCTCAATACCAAGAGGAAAAAGGCAGACCAAAGAACACATTACGCCGAGTACTGGAGGCGGACATGAGAAGAATGAACACCAAATGAATAGAACTGAATAAGAAGGACCCAAAGAGAGTTGGTTGGAGAATGAGGCCTATGCTCCACTACAGGTTAACAGGCTTAAGTAATTCACATCCCTACAAAGAGAAAAAATATATTTACATGAGATCACAGATTGAGCAGTTATGACGAAAGTAAGACGTTTCATCAATTTTTGTCACTTATCTTTACCAGTGATTGATAACAAAAAATTAATCAAATCCAATCCTGAAACAATCAATACCATTCAATGAGAAACCAAATTGAAATAGATGTACACACATGATACGAATTTAATAATTATCATAAAGTATGAAAGAATTATCTTTCGAATAACTGATTAAGTTGTATTTAAACGAAAATATAAAAATATATACACTATTCATTCCTTTGAGATTTCAACCTTACTATTCATTAATACTCTTATTGTAACTATCATTATCATTGTAGCCCATAAAATATCGGAGAAGGCGTATACGAAAATTAAAGTTTGTACCTACGTAAAAACAAAACAGCAAGATTAAAAGAGAAACAAATAAGTCCGTAATTTACTTAAAATCAAATTCACTAAAAATACTCAACATGTCCGATCAATAATGTGACCAATAATACAGATTCACAAATGGATTTTTAAACATTTCCATGCAACATCATAGTAGTCAGTATTTGTTATGCATATCGATATGATTTATTCTAGCTTTTTGACTTTGATCAACTATTCTGATCTTTCTGTTCATTTTGTTATTAATATACAAGTGAGCTACAGATTCATGTACGGATGTCTGTATGCATGTATGTGTCATATGCTTACTCGTATCTTCCATAATTGTAACCATTTAGCCATATTGTTTAATTAAATAAAGTTAACATGTTCGCTTTGCATCTCTTATCATCTGTCTGGATATAAAGAATGTCTGAAATGACAAACTTTTTCAGCCGAATGCGTATTTAGTTATTCACTGCTACAATCACCCTAAAACTGCTACTTGATAATTATTAAAATGTGAATTGTCAAAATAATGATGAACAACTGATTTTTGATGGAGATGCCTTGGAGGACGTGAGCACTTTTACATATCTGGGCAGCATCATTGACAATCAAGGTGAATCCGATGCAAATGTAAAGGAGTGGATCGGCAAAGGAAGAGCTGCATTTCTAAAAATGAAAAACATCTGGAACTACAAACAACTATCAATCAACACCAAAATCAATACAAATGTCAAGGCAGTTCTAATGATGTTGTAGCTACCAATCTTACATTATTTGTATGTTTTTGTTAAAATGCACACTAAAAGCAACTGTGTTCTAACAAGTCTGATCACTATTTATCCATGATTATGTATTGGCTTAGATGACATACTTCAAGTAAATCTTTGTGAAGATTATACTCTCCAAACAATTCATAAATCATGTCTTTCAAAATGTTACATGTTATATTTTTGATTTGCATTAATATGATATTGTTTTCAAAGTGGTGTGCATTCTGCAACTGCTTTCAGAATATAAGTTTATTTATTTATTAAAATCTGGTAGGTTCACTAATTGTAAACATACGTACACGTTTGACCATTACTTACTTCAACATCAGTTTTATTCTTTAAACAATCTTTGCAACTATTATCATCTACGTCAGGAAGGAATAAAACACAAGATTTTTCCCATACTGTATCGATTTCACAAACACCAAAAAGACACTTTCTGTTAATATCTGATGCAAGTGTTCACACTGAAATCCAATACTGTAATCTCTCCTTAGATACTAACTAATTCCCCGTAATAAACTAAGCTAGTAAAAAACCGGACATTAATGCGACAAAAACATCAAATCACAATTATAAATATAGTCCATATGAGGACAGTTTTATGTTGATTTTCAGATGTATCTGTTGGGGAAGTTAGATCCCCAAAACTCACTTGGAAAAGATCCTAATTTCGGATTTTTTTACGTTTACGCGCAGTTGCTCAGTTGACCTTGTGATTACATTTACCACCCAGACTGTCATTGGTTGGTGGATTATTTTAATACGCTATTTTTGTGGCTCTCCCAAGGATATTTCTATGGTGTATAAATATACTCGATTTGTGTACTTTTCAACCTCGTATTTTCTGGGTGCTTGCAAATTCCCTTTTTAAGCCTTATCAAGGCTTGTTGATATAGTTAACCGGGCCGGAAACAAATGTATTGGAATAGCCTGTCATGTCACTGCGTCATTTGTCTTCTCTCCTTTAACCGAGTAAGGTGAACTCGTAATAGTTTCAAGCACCTGGTGTAGTTTTTCTACGAGGCAATTTCATTTTGTCTCTCTCTCTCTCTCTCTCTCTCTCTCTCTCTATATATATATATATATATATATATATATATATATATATATATATACTTCCTGAGATTCAAGTAAAACTCTCTGTTTTTTTAAAGTAACATCTCAATAAGATGTGCCTCATCACTGTTTACATTGATAAGTGATGTTGACTGATGCTGGAGCAGGCTGGAAGACAGTTGGAGGGAATCAAACCAAAACAACACAATTCCGTGAAGTCATTAGTCATTGAATTAAGCCATACAGTTAGGTACAGATTACCTGACTGCGGTCTGAGTGACTGTTGTAACCGGTGGTTACAGATTTTGGTTGATACGATACAAAATCGTTCACAACTGACATACTTGAGACTCTTTTCAATCTAAACAATACAACCCAATCTGGTGTTGTAAGCATTAAAGTACCAGGAACGCTGGTTGAAACATTAAAATTTCATCATTATTGAATAATAATGAATCTTCTGTAGCTTAGGGAAAACATAACTTACACAGTTCCTTCAAACATTATTAAAGTTAACATAAATATTCCCCCATAAACCACCAATAATTTTGACGTAAAGTAAAGTTTTTGGAATATTCCCCAAAATTAGAAAAAAATTCATTCCAAAAATAGAAAATTTCGAAAAATCTTCAAAAGTCATGGATTGTCAACAGTTTCTTAATGATATATGAATATGATTTTTTTTTAAACAAAGATGTTATATACAACTGAGATGAATACGTTGATATTAGCAAAAGTAGAACGAAACGATCAATTCATTTATTTTTATAAACCAGTAAATGAGATGATACACATTAACTTTTCAAACAATCAATAACTCTGGCATACAAAGTAAAAGTTGGTAACCGATTCCTATAATAAAATACCATTTACAGTTCTAAGCATGAAAATTTCAAGTCATGGCGAAATCATCAGTATTTAGAAAAGGTACAAATCAATTAATAAATCACAGGTGGTATAAATAATACTCAACCAAAATCTATCAACTGACTAAACAAAATTTACAGCAAAATTTATAATCACCGAAAAAGTCGAAGATGTAATCTGCATAAATATCCTCTAGTATTGGGAATACGTGTGAACAATTCTAAATCTAAAAAATTAGCTATAAAAAAAATCACTCGAAATTCACTTTTGATCAAAAATTTCACTGAGTTTTGTTTGAAAGCTAAAACTTATGAAATTTCGCTCAAGAAATCAGTGATCATCAGTGGCTGTCGACACAATGGAAAATTAGTCTACTTTTAAAAATGAATTTTCAGATGAAAAGCTCAATGTGCATTGTTTTGCTACTCATGTTAATAAGATCCGAACATGAGACATTAGTTAACAAATAAGTTAACTAAAGTAAATCTGGATTGAAATTATCTATCAATAAAATTATTATACAACACTGCAATAATAAATAATTCACAATCGATCTAGTCTTTCATGTATTTATTATTATATCTCAAAAGAAATAGAACGAATTAGCTAAAGCCGGTGAATTCGCCGTTGTGAAAAAAAAAATCAATAAAATGTAAACCGATAGTTTTTGCATATAATCAATCTAAAGTCACACCTTAAAAATATTCATTGCATTGTGAGTGGATGTATTCACTCCGTTTTATTTTTTTTTTAATTTTCCTACTAAAAATATCCGTATGAATAGAAATGATTTGGATTAACTGATAAATTTTTTTTAGTTATAATTCGAAGTGCGTTTCTGCATATCAATAAACAACGCTAGTGAAAAATAAAAGAGAGAGATTGAGAGTTGAATAGCTGTTGTATCTTATTCTAAGAACTCATAGATAACATTATACGTCGATTACATTCTTCATAATTGAAAGAAAAGTCCACAAGATTTTATATTTTGAAATTAGTCAGTCAGCTAGAATGTGGAATTCGGTATGTACATACATCAGTTCAAGTTGCCATGAAATATCACCGCTAAAAGATCAAACTGTCAATTCGAATCCCATAGTAGTAGAGGTTGTGGCAGTATTCACAGTAATGGAAAAGATCGGATGATACAATATGTAGGACCAGCCAGGCCAAAACGTGGTACAAATTTATGAAGCCACTGATAAGTGAACTGAGTCATGTTATTGAGTGCAGACTACTTGGTTGGGGTCCTTGAGACGGTTGTACCCAATGGTCGGAGACTTTGAATGAACTGGAGCAAAAGCGTTTGCATTCGGGTGGATACATTCATTCTTTTTCCTTTTTTCAAACTATAATCTTTTGAACTTCTCATCACCTTTATTCTATTTTTAAATTTATTTCACTGGAATAAACTATGCCAATCGTTTCGCCGATCCTTATTCTACTACTATGTGATTTGAATTAGCAGTATGTACCAAGTTCTACGTGATTTCCGATTTCTGACTACTTCACTTTCAAACTATGTTAACTGTTGGAAATTTAATATCCCAAAAATCAAGATACACTTATAATTGCCTCCTGAGATTACACAAAAGTTGACTCAATAATGTTTAAGAAATCTTGTGTTACACAGTTATGCTGAATGATAACTGGAAGCTAATTTAATATAAACTATCATTGAAAATTAATTAATATTCAGTAATAATGCGTTGTGTTTTTTGTAACATGAAATAAATACAATTTGCTGAAAATATTGATAATGAAAAAATCATTGAAAGATTAAAGGCTAATTGTAACAATGATTGTATTGACCAAAATAAAAATTGTTCAAATGATCAGAACAGGAAATCAAATCAAACGCATAAACAATTATCCAAAATAAAATTTTCATTTATATTTTTTAACGTGTACTAATTAACCTAGTGTGTATAAGGTCAACATGATAAATTGTTGATTTCTAGGTCAATTCATATGCCTTCAACTTGTTGTATTTATCAGTGTTTTAGGCTAATGTTAATACATCCATATATATATATATATACTTTGAATATTCAATAAATATTTATCTGTAACACAGGATATAAGGATCGATTGTTCACTTCTTTTCACTATTTCAATGGAAAACCAATTTAAAAATTGACTAATTAGTTATTAAGTACTAATTACCTGTATCCAACATTTAAATAACCAGTAGAGTTTGTTTTTATTATTATTGTTATTATTAATATTATTATTAGTAGAAGTAGTAGTAGTAGTAATAGTATCATTACTATCATCCATTCCATCGGTAATATTATCAAAACCAAGCATGATTTTACATAAAACCACACCTTGAAAATAGAATAATTTACTGTAACAACCCATAAACAATGTATGGTTTATTCAATATAAAAATACCAATAGTTTATAATGTATAAAACAGTTCTATAGTTTTCATTCTATAAAAATGATAATTCATGAATTGTATTTAAAAATATATATGCATTTTAACTGACATGTATTTACTAGTTACTGGACAAAATTTATTTTGGCCATTGAATGTTGAATGCCTTGTTTAAATCAACTATTTACTCATTAGGATATATTAATGTTGATAAATTTTGTCATTTTCAAATAAAAATTAAACATCCCACTCTAATTTTCTTTTTTCTTTTGATGAAAACATGACAAAATATAAATGAAACCATCTGATCACATGATGTAATATTCATGAAAAAAAAAATTCAAAACGATTGTAATGACTAGTCTAAACAACCATAAATACTCTTTACAAATACAAGATTACAATTAATAGTTTCAAAGACAAACAATTCTATTCTCTTTTAGTTTTTATACGATTTGATTATCTCGTAATTGCCAGTTTATTTTATGATTATATAAACTAATTTTATTACTCTTTATACTCAAAACAAAATCCTTTAAAAGAATATGTTGCTTTTAAGTGGAAAAAGCACATGTTTTTTTATAAGAATGATCTTCGACAGTTCGAACAGATATTGTTTAGAGTTTCATTTAATAATATTGTAGTGATCTGATGTAGTAATTAATGTAAGCAGATTTTTATTTAAAAAATGTGAGTTAAACTCACTGAATGATTGTATACAATACAAACAGGTTGTTCTAACAAGCCGAATCAAAACATGGCGGAAATCCATGAAGTCACTGACAAGTGGAATGAGTCACGTTGGTAGATGAAAGCTACTTGGTTAGGGTCCACGAAATGATAGTAATCGATGGTTAGAGATATTGAACAACGTGGCTCAAAATCGTTTGCATTGACGCAGGTGCATCTACTCTTTGTGTTCGCTCAAATTCTAAACTTCTGAATTCCTCATCATCTCTATCTTTCTCTTTCCAAAGTTATCTCACTGAATTATACTTCTTAAATCATATCTTCGAACCCTAATCTTCTTCATTACTGCTAATAATTCTACAATCTCTACCACTATTGGATATGAACTGACAGTTGCGTCTTTGTGCTGATGGGGTATGGCATGCTGAACTAATGTACTCATGTATAAAGTTCAACCTTGTAACCGACTGAAACAGCACGAAGTACAGTTTTATTTCATGTTTATATTGTGTGTGTGTTGTTATGGATAAAGATTGAGAAAATTGCAACAAAAGTTGAACATTTACTCAAAATGCTTTCAAAAAACCTGTTTGCTTTTAAAATAACACCTTAAACCACCAATTTCATGTCCTTACTCAACAACATCATTGCGTTTACATATGATTCACCAACAATTATCATGTTTAACATTTAATCCTGTCATTAAAATGACTTGTTCAATGTTCTCTTTAACAATCACGTCAATTTTTGTAAAGTTCAAGAAATATTATGCAGTAAATATTATTATTTGATTTCGATCGTTACTGTTATGTTTTGTGCTGAGATCAATACAGTTGATTACATAGTATAATTATTATAAGAACGGATTTAATGTATTTAGACAGAATGAACACTTCGTGTTCTGCAGTACTTCGATATTGATACAACTACATCCAACTAAGAAGAGAGAAAGGGTGAACTTAACAAGAGAGTTCTGATGTTAAAAATGTGCAACATAATTCTTTCTTATATTTCTCTTTAGGTTCAAGTAATTTAGGTAACGAAAATTTGTGAAGGCATGTCATAATTCTTTCATTAAATGAAATATCAGAGTTGACGAGACTTGTTAGTTTTGTTCCATTAGGAACTCGTCAACTGGATGTGCCTGCATTTGGTTGCCAGTTATAATCCATCTCTTCTATAAAACTTGATACAAAATGGATGTACCGTAAAGATCCGCACAAGATGTAAATATACCAGTTAACACCAATCAAAGTACAGTGAATAATATAAACAACCGGACAGTTTTAGCAATTAAATCGGGAGTAGTGGACATTACTATTAAATACTAGCGGAAACAGTTATTTCACAAGGCAATACATTATAAGCTTTGGTTCAATAAATAGTTGTCAAATAAATAAATCCCTTTTCCTAAGTGAATACACTTATTTGTTAGGCCTACTAATGATATATATTCAACCATAAAAACCCTTCGATTATTATAAATTATTATAAAACATTAAGGGAATAAAGTTTCATAAATAAATTATTTTTAAATAAAATCTAAAAAAAAATGATTATTATAAATGGAATTTGAGATATCCCAAGACTAATTTTTGGAAAACGTATAAATAATAATAAATTTATTTCAAACGTAAATATAGTTGCTTGGTTGCATACCGTGAGAACAAAGTAATTTTCGCAACTGATTTCGACGATAATCTATCTTTCTTTCATTATTTTTTTCTTTCAAAAGCTTAAATTTCCAATACACCTTTTCATACAGTGACGAAAACAAACTGCTATTGTTACTGCTGCTAGATATATCATAACATTGATAATAAAATGAGCCATTTTATTAAGATAAACGTTGAATATTGAATAAACAAAACAATTTAAATTGTAGTATAAACTATTTAAATTTATTATTTTAAAATAGAAAATTGTTCATTCAATAGAAAAAAAATATATTAACGGGAACTAATAGTTGGTAATTAAAATAATAACTGTTTCTAAAGTCTCTTAATCGATATTACTTTGAATTCAAAACCGATTATTACTTAGTCAATGAATTATATCGTGTAAACTAGTATCATTTTAATGAGATTTCGAAATGGTAGTTGAAAATTTAAATTTACCGGTAATAAAGCTAAGCTTATTGAACTAGTTTAGATGTATGATTTTTGTAACAATTAAATCAACTTGAATAATGGTAAATAAGAATGAAAATAATCCTGAAAGTGTAACGGAGAAATGTATAAGTATGAAATGATATGACCGATTGACTTTTTTTTAACTTTACAAGTGACTTGAGGACAATAATGTAACTAAATTTAGGTAGAAAAATTTTTTATGATAGAATAATTAACCCGAATACCCGACCATAGTTGCTAGTCTAACATGGTGGTCGGGTTTGACTATAATGATGACCCGACAGGACTATATTAACTGGAACACTTGTTCCTTTAGATTTTGTCATGCCAGGTAGGTCGATTAGAGAACGATAAGAATAAATACAGCAAGTTCAGATTTCAGAGCGAAGTCGTATTGTTAACTGTAGAGAGGTGTGACAGCACTAGGGTGTTTCCCTCAGATAACCAGTATCTGCAGCAATGCTGCCTTCTCAGAACGGAAGGAATGGGTTAGAAAAGGTCAACCTTAAAAATGTCATACTCTACCTTAAATCACGGCTTTCCATTTTCAGAGATAAGTATATTTGGAGCGAAGAACTAACAATTTGAAAACTTGCCATAAAAAAGTTGTGTGCGACCGGCATCAAATGGTTATACCTTGGACTCCGTGGTCACTCTCCCAGGTCGCTAAGACCAACTCTTGTCCATCTTCTTACGAAATCTCGGTACAGATACAGAAAGCTTGACTGGCTTTCACCGATTCGCGTCATTTATGACATAGGCCAGATATCTGTCTACCAACCAAAGGACGAGCCTACTGCACAGAAGTCCTCTCCGTCCTACTGTATGACTGTGAAACATGGCCACTAAAAATAGAAGACATTCGTAGGTTATTAGTATTTGATCATATGTGTCTTCGAAGCATTGCCCGAGTATTCTGGGACAGCCGAGTAAGCAATGCTTTAGTTAGAAAACGGGTCCTAGAGAAGGATGGCAGATCAGTAGATGAAGTATTGAAACTCCATCAGTTGATGTGGTTTGGATATGTGTTACGAATGCCTGACCACCGACTGCCTCGAAGAGCTATGTAATGTTATGTAGGAGTAGAGTGGAGGAAATCTATGGATGACCAAACCAAAACATGGCACGAATCCATGGAATCACTGACAAGTGATCTGGGCTATGCTAGTAAGTCTAGATTACCTAGTTAGGGTCCGTGAGACAGTCGTATCCGATGGTTACAGACTTTGGATGACATGGCTCAAAATCATCTGCTATGGGGTAGATGAATCGATTTTTTGTTTTTCCCCAAATTCTGAACTCTTCTTGATGGTAGTTTTTCTCTTTTTAAATTTATTTCTCTGACATATCCTACCCCAATCATATCTTCAGTCCCCAATCTTTTCGATTACTGCTATTACTGCTGTACCTCTACTATTAAGTGCTTTGAATTGACTATTCCATCTCTTTGTGTTAATGTGATATGCCAACTTGAACTGATGTACATATGTATCATGTTCTATGTTGTACCTGACTGACTGGATTAACCAATACACAATCGAATTTCGCTTACGTGTTTAACTTCATAAATAAATTTATTTCAAGTTATTTATCTAACCTCTAGGAAAATTCTATGAGTCTATTTCTATCGACCGTTTTAATTCATCATTCTAATTTAATTACATAGAAAAACTTTATATCATAAAAACATTATTACCAAATCAATATTAAATCATCAATAAAATGATCTCTTAGCTTTTATATGAAGTATTCAAATTTAGTAAACAAAATAAAAAGGGTATGGGAAAAGGAAAAATTGCATGAATATAAATACTTCCCTTTCTTTAGATTACTGATTTCAGATCAAGTCTTGATGATCACATTTCAATCAAGATATACGGATGAGATAAGCACTAAAAACAGCTATCAAATACGATAACTGAAAGCTCTTATTATTAAAGTTAGTTGTAAAGAGGTGTTCTGATATAAAACAGGGAATATGAATGATTAACTGATCGATTCATTTCTAATTTAAATACGAATATTAACTGAATATTAGAATTGGGCACATTACATAATTAATTGAAGAAAATTCTATGTAAAATAAACTTCATCACAATGAATTTTATAATAATATGTATTGCTTGACATAAGGAACCTTTCTGTGATGAAGTCGTTTGGAGGTGCATTAAGTATACCAAACCACTGGTAAAGGATAGGAGTAGGATGGAGGTCAGAGGCGGTCAAACTAAAACGTGATATAAGTCAATAAAGTTATTGGTTGCTTGTTTAGGCTACTTAAGTACGTATTGACTAGTTGGTTAACATCTGCGCTACTCTTGCATATAATATATTGTACGACAGAATATCAAACAATTTTAGATCCTTTTTAGTAAAAAAAAAACATTTTAGTGTATTCACCATTTTAGAATTGATTACCGGTCATAATTAAAGTAGTTTAATTTTTTATCGTATTATTTTCAACCAGCATGATCAAGAAATATATCATATCAACTAGAAAAAATGGTACGCATGAAATAACGAAAGCTATTACAGTCATACAGGTTTCAGTAGTAAATGTGCTTGGTGGATCGGAAAAGGATGGATAGATATTCTATAAATAAAAATCTTTTTTGAATATGAAATTTAAAAAATTATCAGTGTAATGACAAGCATAAGGAGTTGTTGGAAATTTCTGAATTTCTTCAGCTAACATTAAAGATTAATCTTAGGCGAATAACCATTAAGAACTACAAAATACTGTACATTTCACATGTGAAGCAGTTACCTAATAATGATAGTGGTAAACAACTGCACTTCATAGTAAAATTGATTAAAACTGAACATGTAGACCATTGTATGTGAGCTCACTGATTCAAAAGTTAAACCGTAGCCGCGAAACCTAAGTATCCTACATTTAATTCTCAAAAGAATAGTTAATGTACATTGCTGACGAGTAAAATTCTAGTTGAAAAGAGGTTATCTAATGCTATGTGATGAAAATTCCAATGGTAAATATATGCTGATGAGTCCCAAAGCAGGATGAAGCTGCCGTTCAGTGCTTCCAGAGTTCGAATGATGATTGATTCACAATTTCAGTAGAAAACAACGATCTTCATAACTCTATAATGGAAAATATATTAGTATTATAAAACAACTGGTAAATAAATTGTTATGTTAAGGATAAT
The DNA here is from genome assembly GCA_944470395.2 of Schistosoma turkestanicum. Lineage (NCBI taxonomy): Eukaryota > Metazoa > Platyhelminthes > Trematoda > Strigeidida > Schistosomatidae > Schistosoma > Schistosoma turkestanicum. The sequence continues at coordinate 74,949,193 of OX103971.1, read as the reverse complement.
GGACTTTGAAAAGTAAGAAATAAATTAGGAACTTGTTCAACTGAAACTGGTTCTGATATTGAAACTTGAAAAAAAGATACAAATATGCATTCAAATATGAAAAATTATATCAGAATATAATGTGCTCATGAAAAGTGTAATAAATATAAACTAAGAGAGTACACAACAAGAATTAATCTGAAATTTAAGGAAAATAAATTTGAACAGACAACTTTTACTCCAAACAACTGTATTGAAATGTATACTCTGATTACATTTACAGTTTTGTAGAAAAATGAAACTGAAAGATTCATACAGAGCCAAATAAAAAATGAACACTAGTTTTCTCAAAAAACTACGGAAGGTTTAACTACGAATCCGACGGGATGGTTTGTAAATATGTCAGTTGTGTGATTAATTTTAAATCTTGAAACGATAGTTAAAAATTAGAATTTCCAACTTCATTACTACCTGTCAGTCTCATAATTTTACAAATGCAATCAAGATATTCTTCATTGAATACATTTAGTACTACATACATATTTTGCATTTGATAACACAAAGAGTGAGTAATACTCTTCTTCGTACTGATTACTTAGAAATTATGGAAGTTTGTCAGACGGTCACGCCAAGATCATATTTTGTTAATGAGTCGTTGCATCGAATAAGAATGGTAACCAATGAAAGAAGGAAAGTATTTAATGTTTTTCCATCCTAATTTCTAAGTCAAACTCATGATTTTGGGTCTGACAGTAAATATTTTAATCTGTATTTACAGATTTTGTAGAATCGAGTAGTTAGTAGTGGGGTACAGCAATAACTTAGTTAAATCAAACACTCCGAGTCCATCGCTGAAAGGATGAGATTTTAATTATGGGGATTCATTTAATAACAGAAAATTACTAGAACTATTTTCATACAAAAAATCATGTGAAATGCATTGAAATTAAAAAGATATCAACATCAATATGAAGAACTTAATCAATATAATTCACAACTTTTTAGCTTATTAACTAACGCATGAAATATATTTGATTAATCTGGACCATATTGTTTGATTAATTAGCTTAACTGACCAGAGATAAATTGCTAACATTATTTGAAATAATTCATAATATGTTCAACTGCCAATAAATAATTTACATAAAAAATTGTGAGTCATTATTTATTTCCTTTAATAAATTTGACATTAACTTGGGTCATTTAAGCATTTATCAGGTGATCACAATGAAACTTATGGATTTCTATGAAATATTGCTCTGTTTTAATTTATGATCGTCAAATATGGTCTTATTAGGTTACTGTTATTTAATCATAGATGCTTTTAAAGCACTACTCATTTATATATTGGTACTATTGAATGAACAATGCTGATATTAATAGAAGTGTGCCTCGTAAAAAAAAGTGGGAAACTGATTAATGACATAAGGAACCTTTCTGTGATGAAGTCGTTTAGAGGTGCATTAAGTATACCAAACCACTGGTCAAGGATAGGAGTAGGATGGAGGACAGAGGCGGTCAAACTAAAACGTGATATAAGTCAATAAAGTTATTGGTTGCTTGTTTAGGCTACTTAAGTACGTATTGATTAGCTGGTTAGCACGTGAGCTACTGTTTTATATCAATAATTGAAGACGTTGGGTAATATCTCTCGAAATCAATGTGAATAAATCCGCTATCTCAAGACAGCCAGTCTATACGCTAAAATTATGAAGAAATTTAAACTTTCATTATACAAAAGAATATGTAGTTATGTATACTGAGTAAAATTTATTAGTAGTTAAATTTTAAAAATATGAATATCAATTTGTTTAGTTGGATTCAAGTTTGTTTGTTTGTTTTTTCTTTGTACTCAAACAAAACTCATCAATTTACTTGTACTGTTTGCGTAAAAAAAAATTATTCAACTAAATAATTCAGAAAAAGTAACAATTCATTTACACATAACTTATTTTTGTATTAAAAATAAAAAAGTCACAATAAATTACTAACAAATGATAAATGATGCTTTAAGCGAAACGATCAGAACGAAGAAGAAGACAGCAAGAAAACTCCACTTGATTATTGAGCGAAAACAAAACAAAAAAACACAAAACAAACGAATGTCTCAACAAAACCAGAAACAGTTAACATCAATTGAAAATTTGTGCTGTTATCGTCTATTTTATTATCGCTAAAATAGCAAACAAACCAACAGTTGACAAGACATCAAGTTGACGATAATGAAATACAACTTTCTCAATTCATTTCATATATCATAGGCCTAATCTTATTGTATCATAGTGGTGGTAATAAAAATCAGGCATGCAATGAAGTGGAAGAATTTCTTTCAGGTATTCAGATGTAAGAAAAGACAAAATGAATAAGTGGATTTGGTGTGATCTGTGACTATTGCTAGTCAAAAGATGTTTGGAACTTACTTCCAATAGGAAAGCAGAGACGGTAATAGCGAGTAATTGAGATAGATAAGTACGAATAAATAAAACTGTACATAAGTGAAAGATCAAGATTGAAATAACAGCTACACTGGTCAGTTGAGTTCACATAACAGTCTGCACCAATTTATTATGCCAATCTAAAATATAATTATATAACCCTGTCTGTATTTTAAGTGTGTATTGTGTCGCACACAGTAAAAAAAGAATAGCGACCCATGATTCCACATAGGCCTAAACGTTGCTCGATAATTACATCACATCTCATTGTATTTATCAATTTCCATTGCTTGTGTGGAGTAATCGGACTTTACAATCAAGTGTTATGGAACATATTCCTAAGTGGCTTCAAAATCAGTTAACTTCTATGAGCCGATAAACATGGGAAACAGAAAACCATATACATCGATCTCAAAACACATAATAGAGACAGGGCATAAAATTGACATTAAGACAGCTTTCAAAAAATTGTATAGAAATATTGAAGGACGATTTTTGGAGGTTTTCCGAAGCCTTGGCTATTCGTAAATTCAAACCCACTTTATATGTGTAGAAACAATTTGTTGTAACCTGGAATTTATCCTGGTAATCCTTAAGGCATTGTATGGCTTAGAGTAATGTGACAATGTGTTACTCTTCCTTATACCTTCTATATTACGTTAATTTTCTCGCTCCTACATTTACAATTATCACCTTATGTCTATTTGAACTATTATTTAATTGACCTTTTATTAATCTTCATATAAAATGCCTTGACAAGTAAATATGTGAGATCAGATTGTTCGAAATGTGTAGCTCAAATACATCACATTTTGCAGATTGATTACATCTTCTAACTATTCTATCGAAATTAATAAAACGGATAAATTGTTTTAAATAATAGCAAAACTTCTAACAAAACGTTGTAGACCAGAAAACAACCTCCAAGAATGTATATCATCTTTTGTCTGTATCAAGTTGTGAAATTTAACAGATATGAAATTTTTAGAATAAGAAATATTATCTACACTACTCTTTATATTTTAAAAACATGGATATAGACGACAATTTTTTTAACATTTGTGAGGAATAATACAACGGATAAAACGATCACCCTCATTTCTCCCAGTCTGACGAAGACACCAAATGTTGTAACAACTATTCAGGTAAGTCAATGAATATGGCCTACATCTGAACTAAGTAAAGGTTAAGATCATGCAAAGCCAATACGAACGTATAAGACTAGTAAATTTTATGAAAGGTTTTTTAAGCTCTTTTTAAAGCTCTTATTGGACAGTCCTTACCGCGGGAGACGGAAATCCGTGAAACAAGGTGAGGTGTGACATTTTTAGGGTCGACCTTTTCTAACCCTTTCTTCCTTATGAGAAGGCAGCATCGCTGCAGATGCCAGTTGTCCAAGAGAAACACCTTACTGCTGTCACACCCCTGTGCAGCAGTCAGCAGTACGACTTTACCCTTAGACAATTAAAAATTTGATAAGTAACAGTAAGATTAAGAACTAGGTCAAAGGAAGCAATCACCAAGATAAATATATTCACAGTGACAATTTAATCATTGATGGTAAACAATAAAATTTTCATATCGACAAAATAAACCATTATCCAACAATTCACTTTGTTTTCGCTAATTCTATTGTCCAGAATTACAATGTAGTTACATTTTACATTGCAGCAAGTGAACAATTATTCAACAAATGACCAAAAACATCTTCAAATTAACGAAGCAAGCTTAAAATGTTCGTAAGCTATAATTTTTATACCACTACTAATTACGTCGTTGTATGAGTTGTTGCATAGACACTTATGCGGTAATTATCAACCTGTAAACTATAACTTTATCAAACAAACGTCACAGTTATAGTACAATGAAGAAAAATTCACTATCTAAATTCATCCTATTTGAATAACTAGCCACTAGTATAACTACGCATATCCAATTGATATTGCAACGATCAACATACACACAATATTTCTAATTCAATTTTTTTTTGAGGGGAGAAAATATTCACTGGAAAAAAGATTATTTCTGTCAAAGAAATTAGGCCAAAATTTAATCTCAGTTAGTTTATATAATCAAATAATGATAATAGTAATATTATTATTATTACTACTATTATTATTACTAATTCTGCTGTGTTATGTGATTACAGTCAACGTTAATCAAAAATGAAGCATCTGAAAAAAATAATTCACTTCACAAAAGTCAACATTCATTAAACATGATGTATAAAGTGATTCGTTTACAGTTAAATTAAATTAAATAAAAAAAATACACAATTCGGAATGTTTGGAAGATTAACTGTAAACTTTTTAAAATAAAAATTACAACATATTCTAAAACTGATACGAGTTAACCGATAGACTTTTATTTACTTACTTACTTATGCCTGTTACCCCCAATGGAGCAAAGGCCGCCCACCAGTTTTCTCCAACCAACTCTGTCCTGAGATTCCCTTTCGAATTCTGTCCAATTTTTTGTTCATTCTTCTCATATGTTTCTCTATTTCTCGGCGTAATGTGTTCCTTGGCCTTCCTCTTTTCCTTTTGCCTTGAGGGTTCCATGTGAATGCTTGTCTTGTGACGCAGTTAGGTGCTTTTCGTAGTGTGTGTCCTATCCACTTCCACCGCTTCTTCCTGATTTTCTCCTCCACTGGAACCTGGTTTGTTCTCTCCCATAGTACGTTGTTGCTGATCGTGTCTGGCCAACGAATCCGAAGTATGTTGCGTAGACAACTGTTACTGAAAACTTGTATCTTGTGGATGATGGCTTTGGTAGTTCTCCAAGTTTCCTCTCCATACAGAATGACTGTCTTGACATTTGTATTGAAAATCCTTATTTTGCTTTTGGTTTAAAGTTGTTTCTTCACAAATTTCATACACATATTGATCCGATCGTTCAGTTAAATTATTCAACGCTGAGAAAAGTAGATTCAACGAGAAGGTTAGCGATTTCGCAAAAAAATCGTTATAGAACGTTTGTCACCTGGTGGTTAATACGGGTAAACAGTGGAAAAATATACAGCAACAAACTCCCTCAAGTTGTTACATATTAATTTAGTGCAATATAGTATGAAATGCATAAATCAAATGACTACTGATTACATTGCACAACAGTACTATGAGATTAAAAGGAAAATAGGTTCGGGAGTTTTATTCGGAACTACCAGAGCATTTACTCGCGACAGTACTATATACATATATATATATATATATATATATATATATATATATAACATTGATCTACGATATTATGTGAAGCAATGGATCTTGATGACAAAAGGAATCAGAGCAACATTGATTATACATAATAACTATGTATACATCTGAGTGTAAACATGCTTTTTGGAGATCGGATTGCAAAATGTAGACGAGAGAGAAGTGAGGCAGTAATTCAGTGAAATTCGTAAACACATGAGATGGATCGTGTGAGGAAGTTGTTAAGAGTTCATACGAGTTTCAGATCACTTGACAATAAATCAAGAAGATTGAAAGTAACGACCTGATATTGAACGATCGCCCAATGACTGTGCAAGATTTGAAGAGTATACCTAATTTTAAGGAGTTTAAGAGTGAGTGAGAAAAAAAATTGGTCAGTGAAAAGATGATTTCGGCGTACATGAAATAAAGTATTAGTTTATTGAAGATTGAACAATGAAATAGACACTCAATAGAATAATAATTGGTGATATTGTGGTGCGCGCTACTTATAAGTAGTATATGACGTGAGTGTAAACGTAATGTCTGGCAGCAGAAGATGGGGGAAAATCAAGAAAGGAAGAGTTAGAACACAATGGAATTTGTATGAAACGCATGAATAGTGAAATGTCAGACAATGGATTGATGATGGATTGAAGATTTGCAAATTAACGGTTACGATATGGTTTTCCTATTTTACTGAGTAACTCTGTAATTTTCGTTAAATACAACTCGGCTGCCCTCACCTGTGTTCTCTTTCACTACAATATTAGTTAAAGCTATGGATTTACCAAGAGAATGAAAAGTTTATGACGACTATCTTTTTCCTTGACACAAATCAAAAGTGAATTGTCGATGTAGTTAGTACTGCTCTAGTTAACAGAAGTCATGTTGCGTGTTTTCATCCCCTTGATTGCTTTTAATCTCCTTTATTTATTTTCAAGTGATTTGAAACTTATGTAAACTCTTAACAACTTCCGTAATTATCACACGATCTATCTCATCTGTTTAGAAAATTTCATTCAATTACTGCCTCACTCTTTCCTCCCCTCCCCCCCTATATTTTGCAATCTGATCTCTAAATAGCATGTTCATTCATACTCAGCTGTTTACATTGTTATTATTTAGAATTCTTTCTGTCCATCAATGTTCATTGCTTCACAAAAAATCATAGATCAATGTGATATATGTACAGTTGTGAACAGCTGATGTGAAACCACGAAAAAGGATAAGTGAATATTATTTTCATGCAGTTTGTTCCCTATATAAATTTAAATAAAGTCAAAACAACAATTGAGGCAGAATATTATAAATTCATTATCTTTCGTAGTTCTCCATTTGTTATTTACATCTGTATATGTAAGAAAGTATAACAATGATGTTTGATATACTGCGAAGTAACTGACAGTGATAACGGAAGGGATTAAGCTAGCAAAGATTAATAACAATCATGTTGACTTTATTTAAATTCATAAAGAGAACAAAACTGCATGAAAATAATATTCACTCATCCTTTATACATATTGTATTACAGAGCTGTGAAGATTGTTAAGTTACACATTTGAAATCATGAATCGACCGATGTTAGACCATCATTAGAAACCTGAAAGCACTGGATGGCCGTTTCGTCCTGGTATGCGACTCATCAGCCGTCCAATGCTTCCAGGTTTCTAATGATGGTCTAACATTGATCAATTCATGATTTCAAATGTGTAACTTGATATATATATATATATATATATATATATATATATATATATATATATATATATATATATATATATATATACATGAATAGAATTTGAGGTCATTTAAAGGTTCAGTTCAAATGAAGAACATAAAGACTGAGAAGGTAATTACATGAAGTCCGGAAACAGATAAGTTGGGTCGTGTGATAATTATCAACAGTTTACGGAAATTTCAGGTCAGTTATCTATAATTAGTAATTGAAGGGTTACATAATAAGAAAGCAAGATTTGTAGGGGTTTACATAAGTTTTGAAAAGTGAATGAACAAAATGACTTTGGCGTACATAAAATAGAAATTAGTTTAATGAACATTGCATAAAAAAAATGAAAACAATAATAATAACAGTAATAATAATAATAATAATAATAATAATAATAATAATAATAATAATAATAATAATGGCAATCAGTAGTAAGAATTATCAAGTTGGCGATAATTCAATGAGCTTCTCTCTTTGAACACATAAATCAGGTTTATGATTTTATCAACGATCTGTCCAGTATCAATTAAATTACAAGCTAATGCATCATATAGTATGTTTGCACCTATGTTTCAACTTCTTAGAAATGTGTTCGAAAATGCGAACACGTACTCTTCTCTTTATTCTTCTAATGTTTGGTTTTTGGCATGCACATGTAAACTGGTAAATTCTGCTGGAAGTACTAAGAAAAGAGGACTACTCAATTTATGTTTGTTTGAGTGGGAAGTTCGTTTCATAAAACGTTTAATATAGGTCTTGCTGTTGGGTAAACAATCTTCAACGTGGTGTTCATCCTGAGATCAATAATTCTAGTAATTTCATCCACTTTGAAGGGCAGATAAATGAAAAAGGATTTATTTTTTACTGTATCATAATTGATTCATGAGTTAGGTTTGGCATACTTATCGATAAACTCCGGTGGGTAGACCTTTTCACGTTGACCGGATGTAATGAAAACAAGTTCATCATACAGGCTTTCTTTAGAAAAAAGTTTCCAAGTGATGTCAAAAACAGTTCATACGATCTCCTCTTTGTTAATGATTGGACAGCGGTTTTACATTTAGATAAATTTCATTCCATATGTAATTGCGATATAAGTGACCTTGTAGTTTTCCATCTGAATTAATTAATTATTAAATGGATGAGTTCAGGGTATAGACAGATAATTTCAACCGTTTCTTTCAGAGGAATTCTTGTGAAGAGTGATGAAACGTCGAAAGATACCATAAATTTATCAAAGACATCTAAGCTAGAAAGTGTTTTTGACAAATCTAAAACTATCCTTCAAACTGTAGGAAGCTAGATGTTTGCGGAGTGGATCTTAACAGTTAATCAACTAGTTTGTGGAAAAGTGATTTAGCCATCAGGATGTTTGGTTTGTGCTTTGGGTAAACCATATAAGTAAGATTATTGTGATCCTTTCGGCTTGAATACGTTATAGGTAGAGTTATCTATCCGATTATTCTACAGGAGTTCTCCTACCTTTTTAAAGAGTGGTTCATACGTCGCATCTTTCAGGTCTTTCTAGAATCTCATAGAACCATTTAAAATGGATATTACTTTGCTGATGTATTCGTCTCTATATAAGACAACGCCATAACCCTTATCTGGCTGAGGCAGCATTATTTTTTCAGCTTTTAGAAGTATTCCCAACGCTTCATGATGGTCTTTAATTAGCAGCTACGATTGTGAAATTAGTGTTTTAACATACCGATTAGTTATATCTACTAATTTCGAGTTCAGTCAACCTTCTTTTTCATCATTCATAGGTTTGAGATCTGATAGCTATTAATATAAATACTCAAACTAAAGTTGTCGATTCTGTTACACTTTTGGGATACGAAATTCAAATCTGAGGATGAGAGCCTCCGTTTCAATGCAACTTAGCTTTTTGCTTGAAGAATATGATATATGTTTCTTTGGATTATTAATAGGAGTTAGATGATATTTCTGTTCATTTACAAATGTGTTCATAAATTGATGGCTTATTTTTGAACAACATTCATGAGTTTAACTCGATGTAACATATTTAAATTCATAACAATTCTATCAAAAGCAAGGGATTCTGTTTTGAGTTTACAGATAAAATTCTTGGTGTATTCGATTTGGGATTTTGTGACACGTAGATTTTTCAATGAGGGAGGTATTTTACATGGATACAAAGCTTGAAAGTTTTGGTGGGAAAGGCATCCATCACTCATCAGCTGTTCAGGAAACATTAGTCTCGTTACTTCTCTTGATATTCTGCAACAGGTTGTCACCAAAAGATTGATTAAATTGAAAACATGATTAGGAAGGCGGTTCTTTAAAACTTCCTCATAGTTTGTTCCCTTTATTAATTTAAATAAAGCAAGAACGATAACTGAGGCAAAATAATTTGAATTCATTATACTTTGTGGTTTCCCATCAACTGTTTACAATGTTGTCTTAGTTGTTATTATGGAGGTGTCATTTGATTTTCAAACTAGGGCTAAGACGTTATGTTTGCAGATAATTGGTGACTTCTTTCAGCATATATGTTCATAACGTTACCAAAGCTAGGAACAGAAAAACTGATTAATAAAGCACAAAAACTATTAAATTTATTCATTCATTCATTTACTAAAGTATATGATCAAACTAACAGCAAGCAATTACATAAGAGAACAATAATTAATCACTGTAAACAACTGAAAATCAGTACTGAATGATCCATTTTCCAAATATCTATTTGCTTTATTGAAATCATGTCATCTGAACAGACATTTTTCTGTGTTTCATTAATTTGCCATTAATTTTTTCAGCCATCGAATCTAATTCTAGTTTGTATCGTGGATCAGTTGAAACAGAAAAATTAGACTATTAGATTGAAACTCAGCAGTCTGAAAGAATTGTGTTTGTCAAACGATCTTGAAGTTCTGAGATTTTCCGTACATACTAGTAGAGAGTTCGAAATTCGGTATTTTGCTATCAGTCCTACTCTACTGGTGTGTCACCAAAGTATAATCAATTTTAGTTATTACTACTAACTTACTATTAAGTAGCATTATTTGTGCTCAATCAATAAGATAACGTGAACATATTTCTTTTATTAAACAAAACTAATTTTGTTGGTCGATCGGATAGTTTAACTAGCCTTCACATTTGACATGCGAATCACAACTAAGTGCCTACATAATAATTAAATTCACTTCAGTATCCATTTTTGAGCAGTGGTTGAATTATGTTCACCGTAGTTTTATTTCGCTTTCAGGACGTCAATGAACAGATGGGAATTTCATTGAAAACATACAGATTCAAAGCTTTAGGAATAAAATAAAGTTCTTCGTCGTTACACAAGTCAATATTTCTCTGAATTCAATAGCTCCGTTTCTAATGCGTTGGTATCGAGTTCCAATATCAATGTAAGCGTAGAAAGTATATTCTACAACAACCAGCAATCACAATACAATCAAGCACACAACTCTCGTTTATTTATACATCATGGAAACGTCCTTGGGACAGTCACAAAAACAGCACACTAAAATACACAGCAGCCAATCACAGCCATGGATTTTCCGGGTGGGAAATGAAATCTCAAGGTCAATTGATCAGCCCATGTTGGCAAAAGTGAAATCCAAAATAAGGCATTTATCAAGCGAGTTCTGGGGATCTAACATTCCCAACACGAAGTAGGCAATGAGCGCCCACACTCAAGTAAAAACAACGAACGTTGTGAGCGAATAATTGATGAGGTCAAAATGGATGTGAACAATATCTCGAAAAGAATAGATTAATTAGTTTGTCTAAAGTCTGGGACAAGCCATGTGAGCTCGATATGTTAGCACACGCGACATATGTAATTATGTAAAAGACGAGGATCTGACCACTGATGCAAATATATCGAACGTACACCTTTCCAAAACGTCGAAAAACTTAATATTAGAATTACATTGATCACATGGTCCCATATATTCTTGTTTCTTTTAATATTTCGCTAATTCCGTTGAGTTACTGTTTTCGCAGTGTCGAAAAGTGTAGCGATTCGTGCTAGTGAGCCTTGTTTCGTGCTGCATACTGATGTACCTTACATAAGCAGTTGAATAATCTGTCAAGCAAATCCACCATACGATATGACTTGGTTACATAGAGTTAAGTCTGTTATGAGATTTCAATACACAATTGAATGACAGAAAGTATCCTATGCAGTATACCGGATTACATTTACACTGGACCCATGCACAACTGATCGAGCACCGAGTAGTGACTAACGTTATTTTCGTCCGATTCTCATATATTGACCGGATTTTATCGATCAAGCGGCAATGTAGCCAACAAATCTAAGAGATTCAACACAGTGTGCACCATGTTTGATGTTAGGTGGTTGTAAATGGTTGAAACTCCTAGTAGTTACTGAGTTATATTACTGACTGGTTAACTAACTACAACCCAACAAATTACATAACCAATTGAATAGTAAGTATGAACATCAATGTGAATTATTTTATTTAAAAAATTTTTGTACAAAACAATATCTTTTCAATAAAAAATCATGATGGTAAATTTTTCATTGCATTCTCGACAAGTAATCGTTTTTTGTATTTTATTGCACGTTTTTGATGTGCTCTGCTTTTTAAATGAGCCTCCCAACTATCGATTTGTGTAAATATTCTATTAGAACATATTGAACAAATGAATGGGGAATCGGTGTTGTTTGATTCAATAAAAGATTTGGGCAGAAGAAATGGTTCTGTTTTAGGACAAGAGTTTTCAGGACAAATCTCAAGTAGACTTTTTAGATAATCATTATTTTTCAGATTTTCAAGAATAGAATAATCAATCTTCATTAATTCATTGTAAACTAAGCGTATGGATGGTGCAACAATTGTTCTGTTCCAAGTAACTGGAGATTCAGAATTTAAGAAATCTGTTACATCTATGCGATAGACAGGAATGCTACCTTCTACAGGACGTCGTAAAAATCGATTTCTAACCCAAGAAACCTGATAAAGAGAAACATTAAAAACGAATTACCATACTTATGTTTAAGCAATGTTAGGCTTTTTGATATAAAAACTGGCGAACAGAATATAAAATTAAATAACGTTGGTTCATGTTCTTACGACACTTAACAGTACACAGAGAAAATTTACCAAAAACAAACAAACAAACAAGATGAACAAGAAATAAGGAGAGAAAATCTCCACAAATAATCATGAAAGTGTGTTAGCTTTTGAAAAAGACAAATACACTGAACGCCTGCTGTTACCAATCAAAGTGACTTGATCGTGAAATATACTGTATCAAATAATAGTGTAGGACGTGATTGATAAACGAACCCACCAATGATAGTACTAAACGCATACCATTTCATTGACTCTTGGACTTTGTGCGACTATGACTTGCTTATTCGTCGACCTTAATCTTTCATGTTTTTTATAAACGATACTGAATTCGTTGACCAGTTTTCTTCAGCTACTGTTCAGTGTTTTTCACGTCATTTGTTTTCCTCTTAAATAGACTGTATTGATTTATGTATTTTGCAAACTAACAGTGTTAATCTACATTTTATCAAACCAAATAGCTTACTTATTCTAACTTTGACGAAGTTAGGAGTCTGTGTTTGACAGTCTAGGAGTTTGCTTAAAATCTCGTCTGTAGGTTATTACTTCCTACAGATACTTAGAAACAATCAATAAAACATTCACGTCCATTATTTCAACAAATAAATTGTTAACATTGCGACTGTTTCCTAATCTTACTTACTTACGCCTGTCAACTCCAATGGAGCATAGGCCGCCGACCAGTGTTCTCCAACCTGATCTGTTCTGGGCTTCCCTTTCCAGTTCTGTCCAATGTTTGTTCATTCCTCCCATACCTTTCTCTACTTCTCGGCGTAATGTGTTCCTTGGCATTCCTCTTTTCCATTTGCCTTGAGGGTTTCATGTGAGGGCTTGTCTCGTGACGCAGTTGGGTGCTTTTCGTAGTGTGTGTCCTATCCACTTCCAGCGCTTCTTCCTGATTCCCTCCTCCGGTGAAACTTTGTTTGTTCACTTCCGCAGTAGGTTGTTACTGATGGTGTCTAGCCAACGAATCCCGAAGTATTTTGCGTAGACAACTGTTAATAAACACTTGTATCTTCTGGATGATGGCTTCGGTAGTTCTCCAAGTTTCCGCTCCATACAGTAGAACTGTCTTGACATTTGTATTGAAAATCCTGATTTTGGTTTTGGTTGAAAGTTGTTTGGAGTTCCAGATATTTTTCAGTTGTAGAAATGCAGCCCTTGCTTTGCCAATCCGCGCCTTCACATCTGCATCAGATCCACCTTGATTGTCGATGATGCTGACCAGATGTGTAAAGGTGTTTACGTCCGCCAAGGCATCTCCATAAAGAGTGGTTTGGTTGGCACGTGTTGTGTTGTATCGGAGAGTCTTGCTTTTCGCTGCTGAGGCTGCTGCCACACTTATCGTCTTCTCTTGCATTTGTTGCGCGTGTGATAGAACAGCCAGATCATCTGTGAAGTCCAGATAGTTCAGCTGCATGTTTCCTAACCATACAATCTAAACTCCAGTAATTTATACGGCTTTATATACTTAATGAATGAACACAAAGTTTACAGCCCATTATTATTATGATGTTCTTGCAACGTTACAACCGGCGTTACACGTCGATACATATGGTTTCTAAGAATTATTAAAATGTGAGTCATAAATCTTAAATTAAATAGATATTTCAAAATCCATACAATCTATTTATCCTTCTTGTTAAAATTTAAATCATTTCCAGTTTAAAGGGACTCAAAACAATTACTTTGAATTCATAATATAAGCGTCATCTTAACAGAATGGATAGATTATAGTTAGAGGTGGAATTAAGAACGCATGTTTTGTTCGACTGAATAACCTATTTTTTCAAAGAAGGAAAATGTTGTGTTGAACTGTTTTTCAGTGACACCAAGAGTTACTTTCGTTATTCGGTAACTTAGCTTTACTTATAATATTAACGTTTGTTCATAACATAAACACATATCCAGCTCCTTGGTCTTTTTTTATTATCATTGTTGCGAAGAAATAACTTCGCAGTATTTACATTTAACCTATCACATTTATTCAGATCCTTACTATACTAAGCTGATATATGCTTAAAAAAATTCCCAATTAAACTTATTTGTATATTTTGTAACGGATATCTCCGTGTTTATTTTACTAATTCGTGTACAAATCAACCGAATAATTGTTATTATAAAGCAGTCAGGATAATTTTTTCAGACGGACAAATCAAAAGGATACTGAAAAAAAAACAGCAAGACGGCGGAATCAATGAATTAATACTTACCATCCAAATAGATATACAAATGGACAAGCCGCTGTCACCTAAATATGTACATATATAGTTTAAGACTTAACGTTTCAGTAAGCAAGAGGAATACATATATAACCAGATACCTACATGCAATAAAAAATGTTTGTTTATAATGCATAGACATGTGAAATCCCATAGCATGGAAATATTAAAGACTCTTTAAGGATTAAAATAGTACCGATTATCTGTCATACAAGCTAATTCAAAGCCTTAACTAATTTACAGGTGAGGATATGGCTTCAGTAGTCTTCATTTCAGTCGCATCCACCGAACTGATGGATGCTCGAAAACGCATCCCACCTGACTCTGAACATGATGAAGAGCGTAGTCAGCTTAGGCGCAGACTTATAAAAAGCCTACGTAACGACCGTGAACAGTGGTGGGTGGCGAAATCAAAAGCGATGGAAAAGGCAGCGGCGATAGGCAACACTAGACAACTTTTCCGCCTTATCAAAGAAACCGGTATTAGGAACCCGAATGTGAGTGAGACTATCTCGGAAAAGGATGGTTTTATTATCCATTCTCAATCTAGGAGGCTGGACCGATGGGCAGAACACTTTAGGGATCAGTTCAACTGGCCACGAGCCACTCTTCGGTTACCCACGATCTCCAGTCATCCTGAATGGCAAATCGACCTAAGTCCCCCTAGTCTTAATGACGTTGAGAAAGCGTTAGGAAGTCTGAAACGAGGACGAGCTACAGTTCCTGATAGATTGACCCCTGAGATATTTAAGGATGGTGGTCCAGTTTTATTAGCTAGGTTGATTGAGATCTTAAGTAGAATCTGGGAACTGGACACAATCCCATCCGACTGGTCTCAATCACTGATTGTCCCAATCTATAAGAAAGGACAAAAGTCTTCTTGTGACAATCACAGGCGAATAAGTCTAACTAATATAGTATCTAAAATATTAGCCTCAATAATACTTCGACGCTTAAGTAGAGCTCGTGAAGAGCAGACTCGAGAAAACCAGGCTGGTTTTCGACCCGGACGTGGTTGTATAGACCACATCAACACACTACGACAGGTCCTGGAACACAGACACACATTTAGGCGTCCTACAATAGTTGTTTTCCTGGACCTAAAAGCGGCATTTGACTCTGTGGATCGTGAGGTTCTGTGGCAGTGTCTGTCATTGAAAGGTGTACCAAAGAAGTACATTAACCTTATACAAGCCCTTTACTCGAACACCACTGGTCGAGTGAGAGCGTATGGCGAACTGTCACCAGAATTCTCTACTTCAAGTGGTGTCCGTCAGGGATGTCTACTTTCTCCATTCTTGTTTAATTTTATCATAGACATGCTCCTAGATATAACCTTATCCTCGTCTGAATTTTCAGGAGTAGACCTTCTACCAGATGGCTCGCTTATTGACTTAGAATATGCCGATGACATAGTCCTACTTGGTGAAGACGCTGACAAAATGCAGAGTCTTCTGACTACCCTAAGAAACAATGCAAGCATGTTCGGAATGCGGTTTTCCCCCTCGAAATGCAAAATGTTGCTTCAAGATCGGGTTGCATTATCGGCACCTGAACTAGTGATAGGGAGTGAAGTAGTAGACCGCTTCACTTATCTTGGGAGTCTCATCTGTGCCGATGGCCTGGTGACTGACGAAATCTCAGCTCGGATACAGAAAGCTCGATTGGCTTTTGTCAACCTGCGTCACTTATGGCGTAGGCGTGATATCCGTTCTCTAATCAAAGGACGAGTGTACTGTGCAGCAGTTCGCTCCGTTCTCCTATATAGCTGTAAAACATGGCCAGTGACAGTAGAGGATATTCGTAGGTTACTGGTTTTCGATCATAGGTGTCTTCGAAGCATTGCTCATATACCGTGGGACAACAGAGTAAGCAATGCTGTCGTTAGGAAACGAGTACTAGGCAAGGATGGTAGATCAATCGATGAAGTGGTGAAACTTCATCAGTTGAGGTGGTTGGGACATGTCTTGCGTATGCCTAAGCACCGACTGCCTCGACGAACTTTGTTTTGTAGTGTAGGAGTAGGTTGGAAGAAAGTTAAGGGCGGCCAGACCAAAACATGGCAGAAATCCATGAAGTCATTGACGAGTGGACTTAGCCATGTCGGTAATTGTCGACTACCTGGTTGGGGTCCGCGAGATGATAATAATCGATGGTTAGAGACCTTGAATGACATGGCTCAAAATCGTTCGCAATGGCGCCGGTGCATTTATTCTTTGTGTTCTGTCAAATCCTAATCTTCTGGATTCTTCAACACCTCTAGTCTCGACTCTCTAAACTTTTCTCACTGTATAATACTTCTTGAATAGTATCTTCTAACCCTAACCTCTCCGATTACTTCCAGTACCTTTGCGACCTCTTCTACTATTGGATTTGAATTGACAATTATATCTCTGTGCTGATGTGGTATGGCAACATGAACTGATGTACTTACGTACCAAGTTCTACGTTGCATATGACTGACTGACTGCCTCGACGAGCTATGTTTTGTGGTCTAGGAGTAGGTTGGAAGAAAGTTAAGGGCGGCCAGACCAAAACATGGCAGAAATCCATGAAGTCACTGACAAGTGGACTGAGTCATGTTGGTAGATGTAGGCTATCTGGTTGGGATCCGAGAGACGAAAGTCACCGATGGTTAGAGAACTGGAACGACATGGCTCAAAATCGTTTGCAATGGCGCAGGTGCATCCATTCTTTGAGCTCTCTCAAATCCTAATCTTCTGGATTCGTCAGCACCTCTACCTTTGTCTTTCTAACCTTATCTCACTGAATTATATTTCTTGAATAATACCTTCGAACCCTAGTCTTCTTTATTAACATTAATACCTCTTCTATCTTTATCACTATGGGATTCGATTTGACATTTGCGTCTCTGTGCTGTGGTATGGCAACATGAACTTATGTACATACGTACGAAGTTCTACGTTGCAACTGGCTGACTGACTGACTGACTTCAGTAGTCTTCAACTCATTTCCTAATAATGCAGGTTCTAAACAAACAAGGAGAACCAAACGAAATACAACGAATTCATGTTAATCTGCTTAAATCATCATTTTTGCTCTCATCAATATGAGTAAGGGAACTATCTATATGAAAGGATAGTCAATGAAATATGGAATTCTATAAATGTTTAATGAGCAATTTTTATTTGACAATGCACACTGATTCGTTTCGTAACTTCCCTAATAGTATACTAAATTTTGGGAAATAGTATTACTGATAAACAAAAAAGTGAATAATCAAAGTCAAGAACGAATCTGCAAAAATAATAAACCCGCGTAAAAAAAAGTAGCATGTATTATGAACAGACTACTAAGTTTATAAAAATTAGAACCAAACATGTCAACAATAACAAACATGATCAACTGTAACTTTTCAACAGAGATATTCCAATCAATAACAAAAAAAGCAATGTACTCACCTGACGACGTGCATACTGTCGAGTTGCTGTCTTAACATTGTTTACTGCTCGTTTCAGAAGAACACTTGCCTCCACAGTATCACGTTCTTCTGGTAATAAGGCTAAATAGTCAGAAAATTCTTTGAATCCAATACTTTGAAGTAGACCACGACGGGTCATAGGATCTGACACAGTTTCCAATTCTACAGAAAACAAATTCTTTAATTTTTCTACTCGAGTTCGCTTGACATTTTCTGATTTTAATAAAATGGAAAAAGAAATTATTAGCATAATAATGTTCAAATTCAAAATTGAAAAGGTTAGAGATAGTTATACAGTTTAGTAGCCCTGAATCTGACTTCCATTTAGACGAACGACTAAATATTGTATAAAATAAAGCCTCCATTTAATTTTCTTTTATTATATTTCGGCTAATTCTGTTTGTGCGATGGCGGTAATTAGAAGCTCAATACAGTTTTGTGTGGATGGACTTATTTCATACATTTACGTAAGCAGACAAACGGTAGAATGTGAAGTGAAGTGGAGGAGGTGAGTGGGCCAACTCAATGTCATGAAGCATGACTAAGTATTTACAGTCAAAGAAAAATAAGCTAGACAAGTGATAAGCAAAGTACGCAATGCTCGCACACATTCACATAAAAACAACGAAGGTTATGAGCGAACAATTGACAATGTCAAAAGATATGTGAACAATGACTCGAGGAGTGGATTAATTAGTTTGTCTAAGGGCTGAGACAAGCCATGTTAGCTCGACATATTAGTGTACACTACGACTGGTTCTAAGCTGCTTCGATACCATTCATTTAACCGTTATTACCAGCCTTTATTACCTAGGACGAGGGTTTCGTGCCATCGGGACTCATCAGCTGGATGTACCTGCATCCTAGAGTTGGCGTCTACTCTGTGGTTTGAACCCAGCACCTTTTAGCCTTATACGCCAACGCGTTATGCACTTAGCCATTGAATCCGGATAGTCACTTGTGAAATAGGTGTGAATTTTAATTTGATTGATAATGGTTTGCATTGACCCGTTTTCAAGATTTTGTTTGAAATACGATTAGTCTTAGTTGGTAAATATGCACTTCGAGTGGACCACCTTAGTATTGCTATTTTAACATAAGCCTATATAGAATAAATCGAACTCCAAAATAAACATCAACTCTTGGATTTATGTAAATCATGCTGACGAGTCCGCAATTGGACGGAATGCGCGTCCTGGATTTCATCGCTAACCACAGTTCGTCTATGAAACTGTGCCAAATTGACCACGTTGGAGTGATCTGCATGGAATCCACGTATGCCAACTCAGACTCATCAAATTTCAGGCAAAATATCAGCAACGATATAGTCCATACTATTATCAACTAAGTCATAAGAAATCGTATCCATATATACTTTATTCTTACCATTTGCATCAAATGTTTCCGTCTCATTAAATATAGGTGGCGAAACATTCACTTTATTAAGAAAAGTGTCCAACTCATCAACCAACCCGGAATCCAACATTTTATCCACTCGCTTATTTAATTGAGTATTCAAAACATCAGAAGCACAATCCAACCATAATATGAGTGAATCTCCAGGATATCGAGGTTTAATAGATCGATTTAAAACTTGTTTTTCTAAATCTGTATTTTCTATATTCTCATTTGATTCAGTTTGTGTTTCAGTCTGAATAGATGTTTTCAAAGCATCGAGAAGTGCTCTTTTTACTTTACGAACATTATTTGGATGTAACTGTGCAGCTACATTTGGTTTTAGAGTACGTAAGAGATCATAACATTCTGATGAATCCACAAAAGATATTGCACTGAAACAACAAAAACGCAAACAGACCAACTTTCAAAATAATAAATAGTATTTGGACAAACAATAGAATAATCTTGCCATTCACTGAGTCACAGTTAACATTAAATTATAATAAAGAGGTTATGACGATTATTCATTTAAAATCATAATGTACTAGATTGAATAAACTTTCAAACTAAATATGATTTCAGCAAAGCTTATTCAAATAAGAAACTGACAAAAATGTACAATGATGCTACTTTACACATACATATTTACAATAAACAAGAACAAATAAGTAACGATAACTAAGACTCAATGTGAAAACTAAAAATGGAGAATTTGTATAATACGGCGGGCTAAAACCGATCAAAGTGAACCAGATACATTTGTTCATCATTTAGATTTACGACTTTAATATGGGACTATTATTATTATTATTGACTCTATTTATTCTTTTAGACGCTTCCAATGGTGTTGATATTGTTTTAACCTCTTTGATTTTTCTCTTCGCTGACAACATGGATAGATGAAGCGATAGTTCACTAAAAAAAAAAGCACCTCAATTTCGATCTTCAGATTTCAAGTTTGGACCCCACTCCGGCTACTTTAAGAGACCGAATAGTATCATTAGCTTTCATATAAAAATGTATGTTTTGAAAGAGACTACATGAATCTGTACTTGGTTATTGAATTGTAGTAAGAACTTGGATTAATTCAAAATTATGCTAAAACTAAGTCATAGTTTTTACTGCTTATTATTCAAACGTGCATTTATCCTAATGACTAGTTAGTATAATATTGGATTAAAAGTATGATAGTTTTATTTCACAACTTCCATTCGAAATTGAATTAGACTTAAACATTTAAACGAAATCTAAAAAAATATGCTCAGTGTATATACCAAGTACAAAACTACTTACGGCTGATTACAAACTACGTACATATGATGGTGAAAGTCTTAATGTATTGAAGAGTGACCTACAAAATTGATTCCCGTCAATCCTTTGTAGTAATTAATCACTAAGTTCTCTGTTGATACTTACTCGTAAACATATTATCTTACTATAAAATGTATCCTGCTGGACAGCTGTCTTATCCTATATATTCAACCAGATTTGGTGCAATTATCTAGCCTCGTTAACAGTTATCAATTACCAACACTGTACCATAATAGTCATAGGTCGATCACCATTCTATGAATTCATTTTAACAATCCAAAACCTGATCATCAAATTACTAAACCCTCTAATTCCAAAATAACTTGTTACTATAAGAGTTAATGTACTAATATTTCAGTATCGCACTAAGAAATGTTACTAACCAACTACCGGTCCCATGAGTGATTAGACTGAAGCTAACTTTTCTTAATTCCCATTATATAACAACAGTAAGATCTTTAACTTCGTGTTCATAATGTATTCCATGAATGGAAGCTTTAATTAGAACCAAGGAAGCACTCTTGGTCAACTTTTTCCGAAGTGAACGTAAGGATCATAAAGAAAAATATACTGGTCAATGACTAAAACTATCCGTTTTAATCCGAATGTCATTTCCAAAACTGAACCTTCTATATATAAAAACTTAAAGTGAAAACAAGTTAAATCAATAATATCCAGTAATAATAAAGTAAATGTACTAAATGATAAAAACAAACTTCTATGACTATAGCTGTACCAGGTTATTAACAGATTTGACCCGATACCATATCTACAGTCTCTTGCTTGTCATCCAAAGATCGATGTATGTTGACAGCTAAAAAGTTCTTGCCAATAAAATGGCTCCCAAATAATAATGATG
This sequence comes from Schistosoma turkestanicum, assembly GCA_944470395.2. Taxonomy (NCBI): domain Eukaryota; kingdom Metazoa; phylum Platyhelminthes; class Trematoda; order Strigeidida; family Schistosomatidae; genus Schistosoma; species Schistosoma turkestanicum. The sequence continues at coordinate 74,927,543 of OX103971.1, read as the reverse complement.
TATCCACCACACAAGCAAGAGGTACTTTTTCTTTGATATTCCTTTATATTCATCAGACAATCGAATAGGGTAAACAAACCTATCTCGATATGACCTTGCAGAGAGATATCTGTGTCCGCTATTACGCGAGGATAGGTACTCATAAGATGGAGGATGTGGGCATACCTTAAGCTACTCATAACGTGATGATCTGGAGTGAAAATTAAGTAAGTAAACTGTAATAAATGTAAGCCTCCTTCGTTTCAGTACTTGTAGAAATATTTTAATCATTTCCTTAGAGTGGAAATTAAAATATTGAGTGGTTAATTTGAGATTACTAGGTAGTAAATCTCCTACTGATATTAGAT
>OX103971.1:74919918-74926697 GCA_944470395.2 Schistosoma turkestanicum | reverse complement strand
GAGAAATTCGTTTCTAAAAGATTCAAAGTATTATAGTTAGTTCATCTATAGTTATGATTGCAATCAGTTTCTTTGGTTTAGGTGCATCCTGTGAGGATTGCCTCAAAATAGACATTAGGTCACCAGCATTATAATCAGAAATGGATAGTGGCCAGCAATGCAGTCCATAACGCACGCCTCGTCCTCATTGGAACACTTCAAGTGGGTGCACATATCTCCTAGAGTTAATGTTCATTGCGGGACTTAAACCTAGTACATTACTCTTCAAACTTCATCGTATCATCTCCTTATCTACTGACTTCAGATAGCCACTGGTTTGTGTAATGCAATCAAGTTCATTTTATTTATATTGTTAGACTGAATCTTCCCAAGGGCTGTCTGGATTCAATAACTAAGTGGGTAATGTGATGTTATCTGAAGCTAACAGTACTTACTATATAGGAGTCTCAGAATGAACCCCGACACCGAGGTTGATGATTGTCAGTGAGGATGAAACGTGTGGCCAGGATTCCACTGTTAAGCACTATGCATCTCTGCTTATAATGCAAGTTGCTTAATATCAACAACTTGATGAACAGTGCTTACTTGTATTTTAATCGAGAGTTTAATAAATTGTTTGATCGAAATGTTCACAATGTGAACACACCTAAAATCTAAGATTCTCTTATCAATCTTTTCTATTCTATAAATTATCATCCCCTAGTAATTAGTCTGTTGGAAACATTGTTTTTACTTTGCTAATATTACTTCTGATTTATTACTATAATTTACTTTTCAGTTCAGTGTTCTGATGATTATCCTAGTTCTACTGGAAGGTGGAGCTGCTGGAGCGATGGCTGGTACAATGAATATGGTAAATTAAAGTTGATATTTGTTATTCTTGTCGTATATATATATATATATATATATATATATATATATATATATATATTTCGTAATTGAATCATAAAAATACTTTTATACCTAACGAATACGATTTGAGCTAACTTGAATTTAACTTACTGTTTTTAACTATTTCACTATTACACTTATAATAGACAATTACAACAATAAAGGTGTGACAGATTGAAAGTTGTTATTGAACGACGTTTAAATTTCTTTCTGTTTATTTTTTTTCAAAAGGAAACTGAAACAATCTCCTATGCTATGATTTTAAATATGTCACAATATATAAATATTCAAAATATTACAATGTTTTAATCAGTGCTTAAATAAGTTAGAGGATGCTTACTTAAGACGGAGAGAGAGAGAGACAAAACTATGAGTAAAAGGGGAGAAGTGATGTCATTTTTTTTAATTCTCGGAAAAAAAATAAAACAGAACAAATTTTGACATGGAACTACAATGACGATTGTCTGACACTTTTCGAAATGATTTTGTTTGACTTTATGTTTCTATTTGGCAATAGCTAAAGGTTATCTTTGATATAAAGAGTATTAGTCAACTGAAGAAATATTTTTTCACTGTGTCTTCTATAAAGTGTGAATGTTAATTTAATAATGTCTGTTTGTTATTAAGTAGTCAGAATGCGACAATAAAAGCTCCTTTTGTATCCACTTATATACTGAAAGAATTATTCAATAGGTCAGTCAGTATGAAAGTTTAGAAATTTCACAGATCATGGGAAATCTTTCATTGTCATAGTAAATTATGATTATTTTTATTATTTTTTTTAATTAAAACATTATCATCATCGAATAAAAATTTCTTGCTTACTCACGCCTGTTACCCCCAATGGAGCAAAGGCCGCCGACTAGTTTTCTCCAACCAACTCTCTCCTGGGCTTCCCTTTCCAGTTCTGTCCAATTTCTGTTTATTTTTCTCATGTCTTTCTCTATTTCTCGGCGTAATGTGTTCCTTGGCCTTGACCTTGAGGGTTATATGTGAGGGCTTGTCTTGTGTCGCAGTTAGGTGCTTTTCGTAGTGTGTATCCTATCCACTTCCATCGCTTCTTCCTGATTTCCATCTCCTCCGGAATCTGGTTTGTTCTCTCCCACAGTAGATTGTTGCTGATGGTGTCTAGTCAGCGAATCCGAAGTAGTTCTATGATATTAACTTAAAAATATTAAAAGATATAGGCTTGATTAGTTTGTCATACAAACATTTTATTCAAGAATTAAGGGCATTCGATAATTAGTGCTTCTTGATGTCATTATAAGTTATTCAAATTAATGAAGAATGTCAGAGTATGAATCATGATAACAAATTATGACTGATTTTTATTTTGCTAAGATGTGATTTCTATCATCATCATCATCATCATCATCATCATCATCATCATCATCATCATCATCATCATCATCATCATCATCATCATCATCATCATCATCATCATCATCATCATCATCATCATCATCATCATCATCATCATCATCATCATCATCATCATCATCATCATCATCATCATCATCATCATCATCATCATCATCATCATCATCATCATCATCATCATCATCATCATCATCATCATCATCATCATCATCATCATCATCATCATCATCATCATCATCATCATCATCATCATCATCATCATCATCATCATCATCATCATCATCATCATCATCATCATCATCATCATCATCATCATCATCATCATCATCATCATCATCATCATCATCATCATCATCATCATCATCATCATCATCATCATCATCATCATCATCATCATCATCATCATCATCATCATCATCATCATCATCATCATCATCATCATCATCATCATCATCATCATCATCATCATCATCATCATCATCATCATCATCATCATCATCATCATCATCATCATCATCATCATCATCATCATCATCATCATCATCATCATCATCATCATCATCATCATCATCATCATCATCATCATCATCATCATCATCATCATCATCATCATCATCATCATCATCATCATCATCATCATCATCATCATCATCATCATCATCATCATCATCATCATCATCATCATCATCATCATCATCATCATCATCATCATCATCATCATCATCATCATCATCATCATCATCATCATCATCATCATCATCATCATCATCATCATCATCATCATCATCATCATCATCATCATCATCATCATCATCATCATCATCATCATCATCATCATCATCATCATCATCATCATCATCATCATCATCATCATCATCATCATCATCATCATCATCATCATCATCATCATCATCATCATCATCATCATCATCATCATCATTTGATTTAAGAGGATAACATTCGTTTTATTAACAATTCACTGCATTCTTGATGTTCCTGTTAAATGAACAAGAGATTAATTTAATGTATTGGAATTAAAAATAACAAATCTTGTTACTGTGAATTGCTACTGCTACAATGTAATCAATAGAGTACAATTGAAACGCTATTTAAACATTTGATTCACACAACAGATGAACAATCTTAAAGGATATTATTCAGAGAGATGGTCAAGTAGCAGAATTTAAAGAGAGTGCATTTACTTCCCCACCTGGAAACACCTTACACATGAGTGTTCATGTTTGACTTGTTCGATTCAAGCTTGCATACTTCTTTCTCAGATAAAGCCTAATCACTCATCATAGAGGGCAAGTTATCATCATCAAAATGCTACATCTTGCTCACCAACTAATTCACTGACCTACCCACACAACACCACATCACATCAAATCATATCATATCAGTCGGTCAATCAACACTTACCCTGCTTCCCAATAACAGGCGCTACACACACAAATAGCAACTACCAACATCATCATCATCATCTTTTCAGCATACTGCCATGTCTTCTCCGCTAATATCACCACACAACCAACCGACCAATTAATTCATCAATAAAATAACAATTCTCATCTACACAAGCAGCTACACATTACTTTTCACGAAGAATGTCAAGTAACAGAATTTAAGGAGAATGTGTTTCTTCCCTACCGGGAAACACTCTACACATGAGTGTTCATGTTCCATTTGTTCGATTCAAGCTCGGTAGTTGAATAATTTCAAAGATAAAACTTCATTAACTAGGCTATTTAGTCAAGGGAATCGGTTATTCATTCAACTGATAGAAAACTATATATATATATATATATATATACAGATGACTTAATATATTTCCTAAAGTTAAAGTATAAAGGACTACGATTGAGAAGTTTGATGAAAATGTCAAAAGGTTCATACGTGACAATTTATATCATTATCATGATCAATAGATCAGTACAGTTGTAACTCGAGGAAGGATTAATTTGTAATTTTACTGAAAATGAAGAAAACAAATAGTTTTTTTCTCCAAAAACCATTTATTCTTTCCATACTAGGAATATAGACAGATTATCAAAAACATTTGTTTTTAATCAATAAAATGTTTACATAATATTAGAAAGTAATATGTGCTCTTTGAAATACTCATTTATCTAATCGTTCTAAATTGCCGTAAACATTAGGAATAGTTTGGAAGAAAGCTAGGGGTGGAAAAACCAAAACATGGCAGAAATCCATGAAGTCACTGACAAGTGGACTGAGTCATGTTGGTAGATGTAGCCTATCTGGTTGAGGTCCGTGAGATGAAAGCCACCGATGATTAGAGACCTTGAATGACATGGCTCAAAATCGTTTGCAATGGCGTAGGTGCATCCACTCTTTGTGTCCTCTCAAATTCTAACTCTCTGAATTCACCATCATCTCCATCTTCTACTTTATAAACTTATCTCACTGGATCATTACTTACTTACTTACTTACGCCTGTTACTCCCAATGGAGCGTAGGCCGCTCACCAGTTTTCTCCAACCAACTCTGTCCTTGACTTCCCTCTCCAGTTCTGTCCAATGTTTGTTCATTCCTCTCATATCTTTCTCTATTTCTCGGCGTAGTGTGTTCCTTGGCCTTCCTCTTTTCCTTTTGCCTTGAGGGTTCCATGTGAGTGCTTGTCTCGTGACGCAGTTAGGTGCTTTTCGTAGTGTATGTCCTATCCACTTCCACCGCTTTTTCCTGATTTCCTGCTCCACTGGAATCTGACTTGTTCTCTCCCACAGTTCGTTGTTGCTGATAGTGTCTGGCCAACGAATACGAAGTATTTTGCGTAGACAGCTGTTAATAAACACTTGTATCTTCTGAATGATGGCTTTGGTAGTTCTCCATGTTTCCGCTCCATACAGTAGAACTGTCTTGACATTTGTATTGAAAATCCTGATTTTGGTGTTGATTGATATTTGTTTGGAGTTCCAGATATTTTTCAACACCAAAATCAGGATTTTCAATACAAATGTGAAGACAGTTCTACTGTATGGAGCGGAAACATGGAGAACTACCAAAGCCATCATTCAGAAGGTACAAGTGTTTATTAACAGCTGTCTACGCAAAATACTTCGTATTCGTTGGCCAGACACTATCAGCAACAACGAACTGTGGGAGAGAACAAGTCAGATTCCAGTGGAGCAGGAAATCAGGAAAAAGCGGTGGAAGTGGATAGGACATACACTACGAAAAGCACCTAACTGCGTCACGAGACAAGCACTCACATGGAACCCTCAAGGCAAAAGGAAAAGAGGAAGGCCAAGGAACACACTACGCCGAGAAATAGAGGAAGATATGAGAGGAATGAACAAACATTGGACAGAACTGGAGAGGGAAGTCCAGGACAGAGTTGGTTGGAGAAAACTGGTGAGCGGCCTACGCTCCATTGGGAGTAACAGGCGTAAGTAAGTAAGTAAGTAATGATCCAGTGAGATAAGTTTATAAAGTAGAAGATGGAGATGATGGTGAATTCAGAGAGTTAGAATTTGAGAGGACACAAAGAGTGGATGCACCTACGCCATTGCAAACGATTTTGAGCCATGTCATTCAAGGTCTCTAATCATCGGTGGCTTTCATCTCACGGACCTCAACCAGATAGGCTACATCTACCAACATGACTCAGTCCACTTGTCAGTGACTTCATGGATTTCTGCCATGTTTTGGTTTGGCCGCCCCTAGCTTTCTTCCAAACTATTCCTAATGTTTAACGCAATTTAGAACGATTAGATAAATGAATATTTCAAAGAGCACATATTACTTTCTAATATTATGTAAACATTTTATTGATTAAAAACAAATGTTTTTGATAATCTGTCTATATTCCTAGTATGGAAAGAATAAATGGTTTATGGAGAAAAAAACTATTTGTTTTCTTCATTTTCAGTAAAATTATAAATTAATCCTTCCTCGAGTTACAACTGTACTGATCTATTGATCATGATAATGATATAAATTGTCACGTATGAACCTTTTGACATTTTCATCAAACTTCTCAATCGTGGTCCTTTATACTTTAGGAAATATATTAACTCATCTGTATATATATATATATATATATATAGTTTTCTATCAGTTGAATGAATAACCGATTCCCTTGACTAAATATCCTAGTTAATAAAGATTTATCTTTGAAATTATTCAACTACCGAGCTTGAATCGAACAAATGGAACATGAACACTTATGTGTAGAGTGTTTCCCGGTAGGGAAGAAACACATTCTCCTTAAATTCTGTTACTTGACATTCTTCGTGAAAAGTAATGTGTAGCTGCTTGTGTAGATGAGATTTGTTATTTTATTGATGAATTAGTTGGTCGGTTGGTTGTGTGGTGATATTAGCGGAGAAGACATGGCAGTATGCTGAAAAGATGATGATGATGATGATGATGTTGGTAGTTGCTATTTGTGTGTGTAGCGCCTGTTATTGGGAAGCAGGGTAAGTGTTGATTGACCGACTGATATGATATGATTTAATGTGATGTGGTGTTGTGTGGGTAGGTCA
>OX103971.1:74842418-74917418 GCA_944470395.2 Schistosoma turkestanicum | reverse complement strand
AGCAACAATCTACTGTGGGAGAGAACAAACCAGATTCCAGTGGAGATGGAAATCAGGAAGAAGCGATGGAAGTGGATAGGACACACACCACGAAAAGCACCTAACTGCGACACAAGACAAGCCCTCACATGTAACCCTCAAGGTCAAAGGAAAAGAGTAAGGCCAAGGAACACATTACGCCGAGAAATACAGAAAGACATGAGAAAAATAAACAGAAATTGGACAGAACTGGAAAGGGAAGCCCAGGAGAGAGTTGGTTGGAGAAAACTAGTCGGCGGCCTTTGCTCCATTGGGGGTAACAGGCGTGAGTAAGCAAGAAATTTTTATTCGATGATGATAATGTTTTAATTAAAAAAATAATAAAAATAATCATAATTTACTATGATAATGAAAGATTTTCCATGATCTGTGAAATTTCTAAACTTTCATACTGATTGAACTATCGAATAATTCTTTCAGTATATAAGTGGATACAAAAAGAGCTTTTATTGTCGCATTCTGACTACTTAATAACAAACAGACATTATTAAATTAACATTCACACTTTATAGAAGACACAGTGAAAAAAATATTTCTTCAGTTGACTATTACGCTTTACATCAAAGATAACCTTTAGCTATTGCCAAATAGAAACATAAAGTCAAACAAAATCATTTCGAAAAGTGTCAGACAATCGTCACTGTAGTTCCATGTCAAAATTTGTTCTGTTTCAATTGTTTTTCCGAGAATTAAATACAAAGACATCACTTCTCCCCTTTTACTCATAGTTTTGTCTCTCTCTCTCTCCATCTTAAGTAAGCATCCTCCTACTTATTTAAGCACTGATTAAAACATTGTAATATTTTGAATATTTATATATTGTGACATATTTAAAATCATAGCATAGGAGATTGTTTCAGTTTCCTTTTGAAAAAAAATAAACAGAAAGAAATTTAAACGTCGTTCAATAACAACTTTCAATCTGTCACACCTTTATTGTTGTAATTGTCTATTATAAGTGTAATAGTGAAATAGTTAAAAACAGTAAGTTAAATTCAAGTTAGATCAAATCGTATTCGATAGGTATAAAAGTAATTTTATGATTCAATTATGAAATATATATATATATATATATATATATATATATATACGACAAGAATAACAAATATCAACTTTAATTTACCATATTCGTTGTACCAGCCATCGCTCCAGCAGCTCCACCTTCCAGTAGAACTAGGATAATCATCAGAACACTGAACTGAAAAGTAAATTATAGTAATAAATCAGAAGTAATATTAGCAAAGTAAAAACAATGTTTCCAACAGACTAATTACTAGGGGATGATAATTTATAGAATAGAAAAGGTTGATAAGAGAATCTTAGATTTTAGGTGTGTTCACATTGTGAACATTTCGATCAAACAATTTATTAAACTCTCGATTAAAATACAAGTAAGCACTGTTCATCAAGTTGTTGATATTAAGCAACTTACTTTATAAGCAGAGATGCATAGTGCTTAACAGTGGAATCCTGGCCACACGTTTCATCCTCACTGACAATCATCAACCTCGGAAGCGAGGTTCATTCTGAGACTCCTATATAGTAAGTACTGTTAGCTTCAGATAACATCACATTACCCACTTAGTCATTGAATCCAGACAGCCCTTGAGAAGATTCAGTCTAACAATATAAATAAATTGAACTTGATTGCATTACACAAACCAGTGGCTATCTGAAGTCAGTAGCTAAGGAGATGATACGATGAAGTTTGAAGAGTAAGGTACTAAGTTTAAGTCCTGCAATGAACATTAACTCTAGGAGATATGTGCACCCACTTGAAGTGTTCCAGTGAGGACGAGGCGTGCGTTATGGACTGCATTGCTGGCCACTATCCATTTCTGATTATAATGCTGGTGACCTAATGTCTATTTTGAGGCAATCCTCACAGGATGCACCTAAACCAAAGAAACTGATTGCAATCATAACTATAGATGAACTAACTATAATACTTTGAATCTTTTAGAAACGAATTTCTCGTAAGATTTACCATTTTATTCAAGTAATCTCGTTGTATAAAAATTAACATTATTTATACTATTTAAAAACGTGTAACGGATCCGCAAACAAGTATTGGCTAAAAGCGTATCTAACCATTTCTGATATTTAAAATGGTGTTTACATGAGTTTGATCATTATCGACATTTTAAAGTTTAAAATATATATGCATATATGATACATATCGTTTGATATTTTTCATGCTGATAAAACCAATGATAATTTTAGGAATGGAACACTGTTCTTGATTACTTTCCACAAGAAAAGTTAAAGTAAACAATTCTTTAAGCTCATTACTCATAACGAACTAAGACGGCATAAATACAACAATATACTGAATGAAGTTTGTGACAGACTTTATATGCATATAAAAAAAAATTGATTTCTTATCATGCACTAACTGATATTCAAAGAATTTGTACAATGTACAGCGTTACACAGCTTTATTATCATCAATAATAATAGTAGTAGTAGTCACAGTAGTAGTAATGGTAGTAATAGTATTAGTAGTAATGAATAGTAGTAGTAATAAATAGTAGTTGTAATAGTAGTAGTAGTAGTAGTAGTAGTAGTAGTGGCAGTAGTAGTAGTAAACCGCGTATTTGAACATTGTAAAGATAATGCATTCTAAGTGAATCTTCCAGATTATCAACATCACTACAACAGTTTATTATATAATGGTGATTTCAAATGTGTAAAAACGCAAATCTGCAAAACTCTAACCGAAAATATCGTAACATGTGCTCACTAGTGACCAGCTTCGTGAGGAAATTCTCGGAGTTCTAGTGAGAAGATGTGACCGATGGAGTTCAACCCTTTCGGGTGTAGGCAGTAACTACCAAAGACAAATGGGTGAGGTCGCGCAAACTCCCTAGATCAATCAGAGTTAGACATAAACACCGTCGGATGCCGGCCCAGTGATCCGATGGTTGGGCGTTCGTGCACAATACCGAACGTTCTGGGTTCGAATCCTGCCAGGTGCAGGAGTCGTGGATGCGCACTGCCACTGATGAGTCCCACACCAGGACGAAATGGCCGTCTTTCAGTGCTTCCACATTTCTAATGGTGGTCTAACAATGACTCACTGATGATTTCAAATGTGTAAAAACACAAATCTCCAAAACTCTAACCGAAAATATTATTTAATAATCAGGCATGAAATATCAGTACAAACAGTAAGCGGTTAATAATATTAAACTATGCAATCAAATTATCACCGTAGATTTATTCCGTTTAAAATTACTATGACTAATAGTAACTGGTTAAAGTACTTACGAATCAACCAATTTAATTTTGTAGACTGTTTGTTATTCACTAATTACTGAACAGTCATTGAAACCATAATCAACTGAGATTAGAACCGTGCTGCGTGTATAGATAATTTTAAATACACTACAACCTGTGACTGTTTATCTAATTGTCAAACAACAGCTACATACATTTCGAAAATAATGCAAAGTACACATAACCAATATGTTTATTGGCAAATCAACAAAGAAACTCAGTTTGTAAATTAGGAATTGTTCTTTCTAGTTATTTAATTTACAATAATTTTTGTGATCAAAGTTTTATACAATAATAATGGTATTAATAATAATAAGTATAAGTATACTAATCCATAAACTTACTGCCAAAAGTAATCGTCGATTTTCAGTTACTAAACCCCAACAACCAACAAATGCGATGACAACTAACAATGAGCCCATGATAATGACACCATAACTGAAATAACGTAACAACGAAGTTCCTTGATATAATTGCAATTCATATGTATTATATGATGAAAAGAAGTGAATGGTATTGATAAAGCCTTGATCATCTGCTGCAGCCCATGCACCAATAGCTGCTAATGCCAATCCAATGATCTAAAATTCAATTGAATTAACAGAAATAAAATACAATTAGTATAAAATTCTAAATGTTGCTTGAAATAATTATAATATTTTTTAAGGAATACGCAAAATACAAATTGTTAAATCAATTTTGTAAAATTTCACAAGTTTATTTCTTTTATCAATGTTAGTTAAATCAAATTATCATGCTAAAATACAACTTAATAAACGATAACCTTATACAACACACTGGTATATAGTTGTTGTAATGAATTTGTGAAATTTCTAGTGAGATGTTTAGACTGTTGACAGTTGACAATCTTGAGGATGAGGTTGTAAACGATCATTGTGTTATACTGATTGAAAATTACTTCCTAACATGAATTCACTAATGTTTAAAGTGTGGAGTGCTTTTCTACTTCCCACTGAGACCTGAAACTGTTCAATTCTCAATGATTCGTAATCAGTAGAAAGTATACACTGATGAGAAATTTGAAATTTGCATGGATCAGCTTCTCAATGGTAATATATGTGAGTGAGAGAAAGTTATCTTCAAACTCTTGTTACTTGAAAATAAAGAAGATTTCAACGGGCTATCTATTTTCGCATGAAATTAAAAATCTATTACTGACTGTTTTTTTTCTTTGAAATCAATTAAATTAGCTTTGTAACAGTAATGCTAACCGTGACATTTTAATTCTGAAATTGAATTTAACAAACCTTTGAGTTTTAGAATTTATGGCTAAATTATCTGCTAATATTCTGATATCAAATCAGTCGAGACAAATGGAAAACAAAGCCATGATGAATAATGGTCAAAACTGAAATGGAAGTCTTCGTTAAATTATTTATAATCTCGTTGAAAGATCACCTTGATATTACCGATATTTATAAGAATCATTACTAGTTAATGTGTAGACTTAATGTTTGAAATCGATTCCCTAAATATGTGATCTACTTCTGATACAATTGATTTTCCCCATTATATTCAAATATTTTGAGTAAAGACAGTACTATGACATCGAACAGGCATCTAACACAGTTTCAAGCAATAACAGTGAACAAATTCAAACCTTTATATAATGAAATACTATTGAACGCTTTGAACAGATTGATAAGTATCAATATTTAATACCATGAACTACTTTTTTTCATTTCTCTTTTTGAAGCAGTGTAACTTTAGACTATTTCTAAATAAGGAAATAAACTATCATATAGTTTATAGTTGACTTTTTGATTGACAAACTATAACTGGCATATTTTTTCTAAGCTAGTTCGATTCATTCTTATCACTTGAAAAAAATAAGAATAACAATAATGGTTTTACCATTCCCAGTGGTGATAAATATAAATTACCTGATTATTATTATTATTATTATCATTATTGCTTGAAACAAAGTGACTTTTATTCAAACTAATTCTGAGTTTGATTATGCAAATTAATCTGTGCTAACAAAACAAAAATTTGTACCATATTGTAACAAAACAATGACTAGGTTGTTAAGTTTGGTAAGTTGAAGCAGTTGCAAAATCACATATTCTCGTCAACGGCACCTAAATTTACATATCTATTGATTTTTATCATTCTTTATTAACCGAATCCCTAATTTCATTTTGTAGAAAGGTAGAAATGTTTTTTTTCACATTGTCAGTTACATGTAATGCTCGTTCACTTCAACTATAAAACTCACAATAGCTTGATTTTTATGACGACAGCTGACTGGATTGTTTTAGGTTGCCTTAATGTATGAAAGATTTTGACAGCTTAGTTACACAACATTTAATTCTTAGATCAAAATATTCTAAACTGAAGTACCACTGAAGGTTAAAGGGTTATCAACATTTATTCCTTTCATGTCATAAAATCTATTTTGACATTTTCAGTAATGTATCGTTCTCAACTTGATATGCTTGCAGCTGAAGGTCAACTAAGTGACTTTGGCGCGAAAACATACAAATTCAAAATTTCAGAATAAAATTACAAAATTAGGACCGTTTTCAAGTGAGTTCTGCGGTTGTAACGTCTCCTAACACAAATGTAAATAATGTTTTTTTCAATTCTTATCACTGATTTGTTTGGGAATTAAAGTCATTCAAACAAGATTATTCTAATCAATCTAATTAGTTAATTTATCTCATTACTCGTTACTTTTAACTTCACTGAATGACCAAATAATTCGTAAATGTATAATAATGAAAGTTTTCTAATGAATAATTATTACTGGATGGATGATATTGAGTAAAAAATTCATGTAAGTTATATATTAATTGTATTTTTAAACAAGTTCCAGTTTTACATATTTTATTGAATATTTGTTTAGTTAAACAACTACGAAGATGTTTAAATTTTTAGAAAAAATTTACTGATGTAATAATCATGTGTAGATTTGTAAAATTCTAACATAATGAATATTTTTATATGCGGGTTAAAGTGCTCATAGCAGATGAGTTTATTTAGAATACTGTCTGTAAGTGGCAGACAAAGTACTTGATTTGACTTCACATTATTTAAAGAATATCGTATGAAGCTGAAATTATTTTCGAGGCTTTCTTTTTTTTTTAAACATAAATACCAAGTTAGATAGGCTTAGGGCATATTTACATTTTTACTTGATATCTTTAAAATGAGATATTGACATTCAATCAGATACTTGGATGATAAACCAGACCATCAATGGTTTTTATAGAGATATAATGTTTTCTACATATTATCTGGTTTATACACGAACAAACTTTCCGTTATCATCGATTAACTGATAGCAAGTTAAGACAGTAGTGATCCATTGTAAACGATAATTCAAGGTTAATACCCATGAAGTATAAGATATCAGTTTTCCATAAGTCTAGAATAGCTAACTAAATCCTTATCCAGTTCTCTTTGATTACTATTAGTTATTCATAATAAATATCTTGTTATTACATAAAAAGATGATCAAGACACTGAGAAAGTTCACTTATGAAATCACTATTTAGAGTGTCATATCATATAAACAAAGTCATTGGTGTTACTGTCAGATGACAACTATGTTAACATAATGATCAATAGTATGAAATGAAAATGTTCCACTTTTCTCAAAAATAAACGAAAACAATAACTGTTGACATTGAATATATATAGATATATAAAGTTTTAGTTGAAAACTCTGTTCGATCATTTGCTACTATACTTTTAGTAATGTGAAATAGTTTTTCTCATCAGATTTCATTAATTATGATATATCATACTATGAGCTCACAACTGAAAGATATTTATGTTTGCATTTTAACTTAGAAAAAAAACAACTCTGGATCATCTCGTTTATATCTGACAACATTGTCTAAGTTGTAAATACTTTATTCAAACACTCATAAAACATGAAAAGTATACTGATTTTGTTTAAATATCCTAAAATTATCCAACTTTATATCATTATCATGATCAATAGATCAGTACAGTTGTAACTCGAGGAAGGATTAATTGTAATTTTACTGAAAATGAAGAAAACAAATAGTTTTTTTCTCCAAAAACCATTTATTCTTTCCATACTAGGAATATAGACAGATTATCAAAAACATTTGTTTTAATCAATAAAATGTTTACATAATATTAGAAAGTAATATGTGCTCTTTGAAATACTCATTTATCTAATCGTTCTAAATTGCCGTAAACATTAGGAATAGTTTGGAAGAAAGCTAGGGGTGGAAAAACCAAAACATGGCAGAAATCCATGAAGGCACTGACAAGTGGACTGAGTCATGTTGGTAGATGTAAACTACCTGGTTGAGGTCCGTGAGATGAGAGCCACCGATGATTAGAGACCTTGAATGACATGGCTCAAAATCGTTTGCAATGGCGTAGGTGCATCCACTCTTTGTGTCCTCTCAAATTCTAACCTTCTGAATTCCCCATCATCTCTATCTTCTGCTTTATAAACTTATCTCACTGGATCATACTCCTTGAATAATATCTTCAAACCCTAATCTTCTCCATTACTGACTGCTAATAATTCTACTATAGCTACCACTATGGGAGTTGAATTGACAAATGCGTCTCTGTGCTAATGTAGTATGACAACCTGAACTGATGTACGCATGTACAAAGTCATACGTTGTAAATGACTGATTGACTGACTGACTTAGTAAGCACTACTTCTTTCTTTATATTCCTCTTCATTTGTAAGCTTATCGTTTAAATATATTTCTATGAATCGATTATGACCTGACAAATCTTTTCCTACTGATAGATATTTGTTTGTATTAAAACAATCATGAAATTACTTAGTTTTTATTAATTATCCTGCCGTAACTAAGAACATTAACCATAATGATTACTTTATTTCTAATTCAACTTTTGTCTAAAGACTTTTACCGTTTGTAATTGAATGTCAATGAATTCGCTTCATCATCATCATCATCTTGTGTTAGCTGTTAACTGTTGAAATGCTGTATGCTATCACCCCACCGCCTTGGTTATCGATTCCACAGTAAAACCGTTCGTATATGAATTGCACAATCTTTCTTTAATTTATAAATGATGATGTAGATTAACAGCCAATACAAATAGACATAATTGTTTTACCAATAAATAATCAATTAAATCAAGATTTAACACTGTTTGCTTAAAGTGATTCACTTGAAATACTAAACACCTTTCAATGCAAAAAAATCCAATTTGATAGATTCTATTTTTTATAACTGTTGTTTACTGATGTAACAGTGTGTTTTTTCTCTTTTCTATTGATTTAGTGGATGGAAGATCAGGTGACTATGCTTAAAAAACGTTTTCAAATGAATTACCGTGGGACACTCGGTGCATTCCCTGTTTCCGAATTCGATGCATACTCATTGAACATGGATAGAATGATGATTTCAGTGAGTAAAATTCGAAATTTTTTTCTTAACACAACCATTCGAAATTTTGTAATAGTTAGTTAGTTTGTTTGTGAAAGTTGTTGAACTTATCATTCATGGAAAATTATTTTGATAATTTTTATTTGGGATCTCATGAAATGTTCATAACTACTTCACAAGCGTTGATAAATTTCTTATCATCAGTTGTCCAATCCCTATATAGAAGAGCATTTAAAAGTGAGAATATTAACGTCACATAATTATTCAGAAAAAGATCATAATAATTCATCATCGTTTGTTGTGTTGACTGTTGTACAAATAAATTGTTAGAATTTATGATTTTTTACTAGATATATATATATATATATATATATATATATGTAAATAATATTTTGTAATTCTAACTTATTCAGCTTGAATGTTGTGGAGTGATTGGTAATGGCGATTTTTCTGATACAGAGTCACTTTGGTATAAGGAAGGTCGAAAATATACTGACGGAAGTGGTCCAGATGACATAAAAATTCCACCAGCTTGCTGTAAATATACTTCAAAAGATTTCATGAGCAAAGGTAAATTGATTCCCGCCTTTTCTTCGTTTATTAATTTCACTTGTTAAATCATCGCGTATTATTATTAATCTTATGAACAATTATAAAAAAGTTTATAAAATAGATTTGAATTGAGATTTTTTAAAAATCAATGGAGAAAATGAAGATGATTACACATTTTGGTCGTATGAAACATATCATCTATAACATGATGATTCAACTATCTGCATTTGAAACTTTGGATTTACAATTTATTATTAAATTATTAGTTTCACTAAATACTGCTCAACTGAACAAAATAATTCTGAGTAGTAGTGTATACACATATGAAATATCAATGAAAAGATTTGATTTTTTTCTGAAACATTTGAAAGTTTAACTCACGTATTTACGCCTGTTACCCCTGATGGAGCGTCGTAGACCACCAGACAAGCATTCTCCAACTTACTCTATCCTGCGCTCTATTTTTTCCATTGTTCCCAAATGCTATTCATTCTTTTCATCTCTTTCTTCAATTTTCTTTTCGTTTGGTCTTGAGGGCTCCAAGTTAGGGCAAACCTCATGATACAGTTGGGTGATCTCCACAATGTGTGTCCTATCCACCTCCAACGCTTTTCTCTAATTTATTATTCAGCTGCAATCTGGTCTGTTCTCCCTCAAACTGTAGGTTGTGAGATGTGGTGTCTGGTCGATGAATGCACAGTATCTTGTATAGAAAACTGTTAATAAACACCTATATCTCATTGACGATGACTTTTATATTTCGCCTACTTTCCACTCCATATAATAGAAAGGTTTTTAACGTTGGTCTGAATAACAAGTTACTAAGTTCACAAGTAACAGACACTAACTAATGTGTACTGAATAATTTTGCTTTTTGAACCAATATACAAGGTATCATAATTTATAAGTGTGAATCTCAGTTAGTCCATTTATGAGAATCTATCCATTTTATAATAATAATGACAGAATCGATCGAAAAAAATTGTTCGATAATAATTTTCACACCACACACTAATCTTCAATAAAAACGCATTTAAAAATAATTGAGGCTTATCAACAGTATACACACTTATCATTTCGTACAATATCCTACATCCAAGACCAGTTTGTTACAGTTGTACCAAAAAGTATAACAGTTTTTCACAATTTTAAATGTAGTTCAATCCTGTGTTGTTGTTGTTGTTTTATCTCATAATTCACTCGGTCAACTTTAAGGATTATTGTTTTACTGACTGAGCATTTCAAAAAAACTAAGCTACAAATTATCTATCTGGCAATAATTTTTACTCCACGCATAATAATAATACGGTAGACATATTGAATTATGGTTTTAAACAAGCTGAAAATATAAAATTAACAAAAACTAATTTGTTTTTTTCTTTTTTCTTTAAAAAATAAACAAAATAAACAAATTTGTAGGTGATTACAATGCTTTTCAAAATAACCTGGTAGATCAAAGTTGTGTCAAAACACTAGAAGAATCAAATACGGTTGGTTGTTTAGTTGCAGCAAAAACTAGAATGCAAGAGAAAGGTCTACCATACCTAGCTATTCCAAGTATAATCGTTGCATTACAGGTAAGATCCCCAGCATTCACTTGGATTAGGGCCTAGTTTTGTAATATATTTCTGAAATTTTGAGTGTTTATGTTTTTAATAATAAGGTTGAATAAAATGATAATATGTTAATCAAAAATCAAGTTAATCTCAGTTTTTGTATTCATTGACAATGTGACAATGTAAATGACAATGATAGACATATTTTGATAAGTTATAAAATTGTTTATTTTATTGAATGATTAAATTATATTTTTAAAGTTCATTATGTGAAATTATTTTTTTATACAAAAATTATAGTTGAATAGTTATAGTTTTAATTAAGTACTACTATTCAGTGATGAACTTGTTTATATTCTATGATTAAAAAAGTTGTTGTGCGATAAATATTTAAAAGCAAAAATTAGACTGACACAAATCTGGATAATTTTATTTTAAAGTTTATAATACATTTCATTGAACAATCCAATTCAAGCTTTTATTTTAAAGAAGTATAGTCAACAAACATAAGGTTCACTGGTTAACATATGCACTGAACAGGTTATCTAATCATAGTCAACAGTTATCAGTATGAGGTTGTGGAAGTGATTCAATGTTATTGAAATCATGAACCGATCTATGTTCGACTATGATTAAAAACCTCAAATTACTGGATACTAGGACGCACTAGGACAACACGGACCATTCAGTGATTTCGCCAGCTCTACAACTAGATTGACTAATGTGCATTTGTTTTTTCAGACTTTGTTACACCTTACGTAAACATGTCATTTGATATGCTTGAACTATTACGAGTTTACCATAATCGCAAAACGAGAGCGACGATCGAGGATCCGGCAACACGACATGCTACTCTAATCCGATTATCCCAACCCCCATTGAATGAAAGAAGAAGACTTGATATGGAGTAGAACCTGTATTCTACAAGCATTCAGAAAGTACGAGGTTCGAGTCCAGAAGCGAATCAGGACCCCACACTAGGGATCTGAGTCCGAGTCCTGGTCATAGAACGTTATAGATCATGCGTATTTATGTAGTTAGGTTGAATAGGAAACATCATCGAAGTCTATGAAATTGACAGTTAAGACTACCAATAAGAAACAACATTTGAAGTGACAGTGAAATTCAGGACGACCAATAAGAAACAACAACAGTGGAGCATGTTACATTGATATCTAGAACGATCATCATAAAATTGACCAGTAGAAATTAATCAATAAGGAATTGACCGATAATTCTCTAAAGTTATTGGATGAATAACCTAACAGATTTAGACGACTTTTTTTTTTAAAAAAGAAATTTTCTCTTTGTTTGTATTAAAAAACAGATTTCACTACTGAATTTTTTTATTATTTTCAGCTTGCTACTATTGTGCTCTCCATTTATTTGGTTTGCAAACTTAAGAAATGGAATAATGAACTTTACTCTTAAATGAATCCATTTCTCTTGCAATAAGATAATAACACACCTGTATGTACAAAATTGAAATGAAATTGTGGAAAGAAGAGATCTTTTGTCTTTTATTTGTTTTGATCAATAAGTATGCACTCAACAATTGTATTAAAATTTCGTTCAAAAGAAAAGAAAACAGCCATCAATTGGTTCGTTGTTATCAGAATGAATGAAAAGTGGAAAAATCAGTTAAAACAGTGGACACAACTTTCTTTGATAATATTATTTCTTCGCAATAAAAAAGAAATTGAATCAATTTTTTTTCGTTTCACTAACCTTAACCGCCACATGTGCAAATATATGTGTTTGTGTGTATTGATGTGAGTGCATACTTGTTTTACTTTTTCAAGTTAGTTCTATCTATTTTGCAGTCTTTTTTAATTAAAGTATTCAAACTTTTCGTTTTTATTTTGATTGGCTGTAATGAGTTTTGTTGTTGTTGTTGTTATTGTGTAATTGCATAAAAGTGTAAAAGCATTTTTATGTTACTTACTCCTTTGACCTCTTATATATGCTTCATTTTCAAAATAATTGATTTTCTGTAATAATCTTATGTCATTTCAAATATACATATTGTGTCTCAAGACCATGGAATTCAATATGATTGTTCTAGTCTCTTTTTTTGTTTTTGTTTAGAATAAATTAACATAAGCTGGGTTTCTCGAAGTTCACCTATGATTATAATAATGATGGGTTTTTTGTCTGTACAGTATCACAGGAATGTGAATCAGAATTATTGATTTCGTTTATGGTAAGGTTACAACAGGCATAAAAACCAGTTGACTTTTTTATTAGGCTATACTTCAATTTCAATACCAAGCTATCAATGAGTGATATCCCTGAGCATGTTTATTCAGTAGTTTAGGCAAAACTTAATACCTCTGATCTAACTGTGTCAACCATTGACTTATATTAGTTATTTCCACATATCAGAACAGTTGATTAACTGTTTCGTCTTAAATACCTATTCTCATTGAACTTTTTGATAGATATTCATTATTCATAGATCATTGTTTTATAATCTGTGACTGATGAATCAAGAAACGTATGCTTTAAAACTTAAATTTAGGAAATAGTTATATAGTATTAGTCTCATTGTTTTGAAAACAGGCCACAGTTCATTGAATTCCAATGCAATGAAAAGATGGTATTGACCTACTTTCGGCAGACTTAATCTTATATACATTCTTTCCTTTTTTTTAAGTTTGCCAGTATATCACTTGAAACATTTCAGGTTTAAATGAATTACCAGTCTTGTTTTTCCTGATTTCTAAAATTTATCTCTCGAATTGAGGCGATATAAAATGTTTGTATAAATTCAAGGACATAAAGGCAAATGATTACATATGCATACATTCTTGTGTATATGATTGTGATACTTGATTGTTAACTTGAATTTCTATATTGTTGACTTTTGACTCAGTTTCACTTCACAACTGGATAGATCATTATCACTGTGTTATTGCCATTTTTTGAAAGAATATCATGTGAAAAGTAAGAGTATTTCAGTTGAGTTCCATATACTAACTAGTAATTCTCAGGACTGTTCAATATACACTATGAAAACTGACAGCACTTAACATCAAATTACATTCGCTGTTTGAATGTACAAGGCTATTATCATTTAGTACGAACACTGTATACATACAAAAAGAAAGTAATCTAACTTTCTGAGAACAATGTCTAGAACTTCAATTAAATAAGTTTACTTAAGCGAAATTGTTTTATTTGTGTTTAAAAAAACTTTAATCATGTCCGGAAATGTCTAGGTATCCAGCTGACTAGTAAATATTCTTTTGACAATTTAACTTCAAAATCGGTTGCTTCCAAGCCGAAGAGGTTTAGTCATCAGTTATTGTTCAACACATGCTGTCAATTGTGAATTCCATGGTGGTGAAGTGTTTTCTTTTATTATTGATCTTCACTAAACTTATTCAGAAATATTTATCATAGACAATTAAACCACCCGTAAAAAGTAAATTCAGCTAATCTCTAATGAATGGCGAATATTTTCAATAAATTAAACATAGTTTAATATATAGGTCTGTTAAAAAAAGAATCCATAATACATGACTAAGCTTGATAACATTGAGTTTATGGATTGCGACAGATTGATTTATTCAAAACTTTAAACTCTGTGTAATTGGTTCACTAGATTTCATCAATTTATGATGAAAGCTGCCTTCAGAATACATTGAATACTTCCCCCAATTAATCTTAAATAATAATATTCGTATTCATAACAGCTCATTAACGACAATGTTGAATTTTGTTCACTCTTCATATAACGGAATGAGTTGTTTATGAAAATGTTGACTAGTGGAATGAGATTTATTAATCTGTATATATGTATCTATAGGTACTAATTTTTTTTAATCTCTATTTCCTGTCTACACAAGAACTACTAAACGCCAAAAAAAAGACTGAACAACTGATTGAAACATGTTTAAAGCTCTTAAGTATTAAAAACGGTCGTAGTTGACATATCATATAAACCCTACTGCTGAATAAATCTCGTTCCACTGGTCAATATCTATTCATAATCAACTCATCCTGTTATATTGAGTGAACATTGTCGTCAGTGATCGTTATTATCATTATTATTACTATAATTACGATCATAAACGATACCATTATATTTTAGCCTTTAGCATTTAGAAATAATAATAAATTGTGATAAATGTTTCTTCGATTGAGGTAAATACTATTTTTTTTAAACTGATCAAAGTCTAGATGTAGTTGTTCAGTAAGTAGTTCTCAGAAAAACAGTTGACTATAATCAATTTCTAATATAGATATTTATTAGAAAAAATTAATGTGTGTAAATTCAGTTTAAAAACGAATCGTTACAACAAATATTTTGAAGGTATTTTTTGTTATGAGAATAATAATATTAATTTTCAAATCAATAAATAAACGATGAAAATTCGTATTCATTTTTGTGTAGTTTTAAAACGACATTTTTCCTCTGATATTTTTAAAATTACAAATTACAATTTGTTTATGATAGTCAACTGTACTGTACAATGATCTCAAGCGACTTAAAGTTAATGAGGTTATCATGCTACAACGAGATACTTAACACCGTTGGACCCCGGCCCAGTGGTCCAATGGATAGGCGTTCGCGCACAATACCGGAGGTCCCGGGTTCGAACCCTGCGAAATGCAGCAGTCGTGGATGCGCACTGCTAATGGGTCCCTTACCAGGACAAAACGGCCGTCTTTCAGTGCTTCCAGGTTTCTAATGGTGGTCTAACGATGATTGATTGATGATTTCAAATGTGTAAAAACGCTAATCTCCATAACTGTAATTGAAAAAATTTAAGTATTATTTTCACTTAGAGCTTTGGAAATTACTGTTTTTACACATTTGAAATCATCAATCAATCATTGTTAGACTACCATTAGAAAACTAAAAGCATTGGACGGTCGTTTCGTCCTGGTATGGAACTCATCAGCAGTGCGCATCCACGACTCAGATTGTTATGTAAAAAAAAATTTCTAAGAAAAATGCAAACGATTTAAAAAAAATAAAATAGGAATTCATGGTATCTGTAAACATATCATCTTCATTCATTAACTCGAAACTCGATTTTATGAATAGTGAACTTAGCAAAGTAAAGATAGAAACAGGAATTCTTGTTTTCAACCGAAAAAAATGACAGTTTTAATCCATAAGTTGAACAAGCAATGAAGTTTAATACACACATTGAAGACTCAATCGATAAGAAATTGATGAGAAACGATGAAATATTGGCCCTCAACTAGCTTCGTATGTATATTTGACTAAATTTTATTAGTGAGTAATGAAATATGTGAAATACAAAATGTTTTAGACACATTTGTTTTAATGCTACCAATAATTCCGATAGACGATAATAGATGATAGTGGAAAAATGCAACAGCGTTTACTCAATTCAATTAAACGTGACTTGACATTTACAAGCTTGATAGGGATACAACTATGTAATTGCTTAGATGTGTAAAATAGTTCAAGGCTACATGTCAGTAAACTGTTTAAGTGACCAGAAAAAAAATGGAAAACTAGATTAATTCATCTATCCCTAAGTTGGAATAAATCACCTGAGCATTACAAATAAAAATTTCTAATTCAATAAAAAGTTTAATTTAAAGCCGGATAGAATTTCTACGAGATCATCAGTACTGGGTCTACTACTTGTAGGAGATTTCCTGAAGGAACTTGGAGATATTTTGTCTAACATTTTAATTACTAGTTTGAAATCTCTTTCGTCTACTTAGCCGACATATTCTTAGTGTGTACAAATTAAATGAGAAAGAATGATTTACTTGAAACGTTTAACATCCTTCATCCACTAATCAAGTTCACATTTGATGGAGAACATAATGACAATATCTCATTTATAGATGCCTTGATAACAAGAAGATGGAATGGGTTGTTAAAATGAAGTTTGTTTATTAAGTCGACAGTACTTAATCAATTCATCAATTTTAACAATGCTGTTGCTTTCAGTTACAAAAAGAACAAAATTAAGAATCCGAAATAAAGTATCAACCTCTGTTGCTGCAGTGATGCTATTGAAGAGGAGGAGTTAATTAATATAAGCGACTTAGAATATTCACTAAAATTTATGAACAAACGTATGATGGCCCAGTCTAAAACAAAAGAATATTGGTAACTGCTAAAATGTTTATGTCAATGAAATTATATAGCTTAAACTACAATATCAATAAAATCAAGAATCAACGGGTAAGGCAAGCTCTGGAAAATTCATTCACTGAAGCTAGGCTGCATAATCTTGTAGTGTGTACACTAATATATGTCCAGCTCATAGGGCTTGTTTCAGCCTTTGAACAAAATAATTAATCCATTCTTTTCGAGTTATTCACACGTTTTTCGACCTTGTCAATTATCCGCTAATGTCTTGTCGGTCGGTCTTATTCTAGTGTATGTGTATGCTTACTTAGCTCATCACAACATGTCTAGCCTATTATTTCTGTCTATAAATGGCTTAGTCATTCTTCATTACATCAAATTAGCTCGTACGCCTTTCCAACTTCGCTTAGCTTTTGCGGTTTTGTATGCTCATATCTGTCTGTGTGAACGATCGCATAAAGTAAGCTCATCCAACTGAATCGATAGTCAGCACAAACTCAGTTCGCCCAAGTATGATATATAGAGAAACTGAAGGGGAGATTCATTTCATAGCATATTCGATAAATTCTTTCAAACCAGAATCACGTCGCGCGCTAATAAATAAATTGGTGAACCTCATGCCAAATTTAACGCAACCACTAAAATCTATTTTACACCGGAAGCAGCACTAAACTCCTGAAGCATAGCCATAATGAAATGCGTAGTTTTGTTTTTTAAAAAAAATCTTTCGATCAATGTCATTCAGATCAAAGTATTGAAAATTTTTCAAATAAAATTACAATGTGATTTATTTGAAATATTTGTATGCGTAAATGTTAAAAATTATATTTTGTATGATTGTTATGTGTTATGTGTATTTTTCAGAAGTCAAAATGTAAAAAAAACAAAAATTTCTGACCTCATATCATTGAAGATAGAGTCAATATTCAACGTATATGATGATTATTCATTGTTCTTTTAGCAAAAAGTCAATTATTTTTTATGATTTTAAAAAAAGGTCATAAATTCCATACACATATTATATACTGTTTTATTTAAATAATAATAAAATAAACTGTTTTTTTTACGTATCATTAACAATGTTGGACTTGACAGTTTTAAATAAAGTAATGCGTAGAAAGTTCATAAAAATCAATAGTGTATATTTTTGTGCTATTCAGATGAGTATTTTCTATTCTAAGAGTTTTCTGTAAGTGAAAATTTCCTGATTCTTAGGTGGTTTTCTATTTAATGCTAATTATGTGACGAAAACCTACCTCTGCATTACAGTTAATCTCCACAAACCAGGTGACGAAAACTTATAATGTTTCAATGTGAGTATATACAGTCATGTGTGGAATTGGATATTGGAAATTCACCTGTTAGGTGCAAGTAATAATGTCCAGTCATATTGACTAGTAGCTGTAGTGGAAATGTATTAAACGAATTAGAACAGTTTCAATGACTAAACAAACATGATAACAATGTTAAGCTACTGTGTTTCAATGTTGTTGACTAGTTATTACCTAACACGAAACTTGGTTGATCTCTTTCAACCAGCATATTTATTAAAAATATTTACTTACTCACTTACGTTCGCCTGTTACCCCCCAAAGAGCATAGGCCGTACACCAGTTTTCTCCAACCAACTCTGTCCTGAGAGTCACTTTCCAGTTCTGTCCAATTTTTGTTTATTTTTCTCATGTCTTTCTCTATTCCTCGGCGTAATGTGTTCCTTGGCCTTCCTCTTTTCCTTTGACCTTGAGGGTTACATGTGAGGGCTTGTCTTGTGTCGCAGTTAGGTGCTTTTCGTAGTGTGTGTCCTATCCACTTCCATCGCTTCTTCCTGGTTTCCATCTCCACTGGAATCTGGTTTGTTCTCTCCCACAGTAGATTGTTGCTGATGGTGTCTGGTCAACGAATCCGAAGTAGTTCTATGATATTAACTTCAAAATAATAAAAGATATAGACTTGATTAGTTTATCATACAAACATTTTATTCAAGAACTAAGGAGTGATTTGGTTGGTGCATGTTGTGTTGCATCGGAGAATTTTGCTTTTACCTTTATGTATGTTGAGACTTATTGCTGCAGAGGCTGCTGCTACACTGGTCGTCTTCTCTTGCATTTGTTGTTGCGTGTGAGATAGAAGAGCCAGGTCATCTGAGAAGCCCAGATCGTCCACCTGCGTCCTAACTGTCCAGTTGATACCATGCGTCCCTCCAGATGTCGACATCTTCATAATCCAGTCGATGACCAGGAGAAAGAGAAAGGGTGAGAGTAAGCAACCTTGCCTCACACCGGTCTTCACCTCAAAAGAGTCTGTTAGCAATCCTTCGTGTACGATTTCGCAGTTGAATCCATCATAAGAATTCCGTATGATGTTGACTATTTTCTCAGGCACACCGTAGTGTCGAAGAGGCCTCCACAGTGTTTTCCTATCCACGCTATCGAATGTTTTGTCGTAGTCGAAGGAGTTATTGTAGAGTGATGAGTTCCATTCTATTGACTGTTCCACAATGATCCGCAATATAGCAATTTGGTCAGTACACGATCGATCCTTACGAAATCCGGCCTGTTGATCTCGAAGTTGGGAGTCTGCGAAGTCCTTCATTCTGTTTAACAATACTCTGTTGAATACTTTGCCTGGTATTGAAAGAAGAGTGTTGCCTTCTGTAGTTCTCACACTTGCTGAGATCGCCTTTCTTTGGTATTTTGATGAGGTATCCTTCTTTCCAATCTGATGGTACTTGTTCCTCATCCCAAATCTTCTTGAAGAGGATGTGAAATATTTTCGCACTTGCTTCCACATCTGCTTTCACTGCCTCTGCTGGAATGTTGTTTGGTCCTGCTTCTTCGGCGCTCTTGATTTGTCTGATGCCGATGCTGATCACTTCAATTGTAGGTGCTCGAACATCAATTGGGAGGTCCGTAGATACTGCTTCGATGTTGGGTGTGTTCAGTGGAGCTGGTCGATTTAAGAGTTCCTGAAAGTGCTCTACCCAACTATTTCGCTGTTCTCCAGTGTTGCTGATTACTTTGCCTTCCTTACTTTTCACTGGTCGTTCTGGTTTACGATAGTTTCCGGCCAGCTTCTTTGTTGTTTCGTACAATCGTCTCAAGTTTCCTTCTCTTGCAGCCTTTTCCGCCGTCATTGCTAGATCTTCCGTATATTTTCGTTTGTCATTCAAAATTTACCCAATGAATAAGTGAAATATTGTCACAGTTAAAGTTTTCACAGCACTAATAATAAATCTGATATACTTACTTATTTTTAGTTCTTAATAACTAAACAAATATTAAAGTACAAGAAAAAAATTACACACATATTTTGTGATAATAAATTTTTATTCAAAACTTTTTGCATTCCTTCAACGTATTAGGTTGTTTTTTTCTGAAACGTTTCAAATAAATGTAAAAACTAATTATTCATTTGTTCTTTTGTCTTTTTTTTAATTAGAGGTTATTGAGGGGGCCGCAATTCTAAAAATGAACATTGTTAATCAACAATAAAACAAGTAAACAAAAACACTGTCTACTAGGTCAGTAATAAGGTAAATTAAATTCACATCTAATGAAATGATTTCGATCATTTTTTTTACTATAGCGACATTTTAGTCAACTAAGATAATAATAATAATAATGATTATTAATATTATGGTTATGATTACCATTATTATCGTTAGATTTTGATCTAGTCTGGTTGTTTTAAAATTATTCAGGTTAAAACTGATTACAAATCATATATAATTCTCTAAGCATTAAGACATATTAGAAAGTGAAATCTCAGTGTTACAACAATGTATGACGCTATATTGTACGGCAATATTAACTAGTTTCATCGTCTTAGAAATGATGGTTGTATAATTTGATCCAGACGGCAGATGATCTTCGTACTCACGAATTTAGCTGTGATGCATTTATGTAAGTACTGTAAATCGATAAAACTTTTCTTTTCTCTTCTCTAAATGATTTGTTTTTGAACTGGAAGATAACAGAAACATTTTAAGGTTTTCCAGATATATCAACTTTCCCATCTCTATCTTTAATTCGAAGTTCTCATTAAAAGTACCAGGGGTCTCTTTCCATCTATCTCCAAACAATATTTCATAGGCTGAAGTATTATCAAGTAATTTAACCTCCTAGTGTACAAGCTTGATCCTTATTATTCGGGTACATCAGAGCTGCTGCTCTCTGTACGATAATCAACTGTTAAAACCAATATTTTTTAAATCAACAAACAACAATTTCCATTTCAATAGACTAATTCACCAAATATTGTTCGCCAATTAAGATTTTTCACGAGAGAAATTTTTTGATTTGAAGGCCTTCTTACTGAGACCTAGAAAATATTTGCAGATATTTTTACTACTAATGAGTAGTTCGAATATTTGCATAAAAATGTGATCAAGAACAATGGCTTGACCTTAATACTTACGATTTAGATACAAACCATTAATGATTTTCGTCAGAAATTCTTGCTGTATCATGTCTTTACTTGTTCAGTGAGATTATGAGACTTGGAGAAACTGATATTCATCAGATGCATATTTTCAAGTGAGAATACTATATCCAAGTTACAAATAAAGTAGGACGGTTATTACTGTTTATGAATAAATAGCAATTAAACAAAATTTCTGCAAATCAACTGGTTATTTTACTCATCTTTACCGAATAATCATTTAGTTGATAGAAGTTTAGTCGGAAGGTTAGTTGTACCCAGAGATAAGATAATTTCTCCATAACAAAACATAAACAAACAGTTATATTTTCGACACTAAGATATGCAGGAATGGCCTACCGCCGTCATTTTTAGATTTAATCACATTTACGGATTTGGAGAGATGAATTTATGTCTTAATACCTTAAGTGTTTATGGTGTTTAGATTCTACCAGAGATATTTTTTAAAGTAAGTATATCGTGAGGATTTTACTTCGAATAATGAGTGCATGAAAATAAAAACAGACTAATTAGCTTTTCGAATTTCCGTTCGCTATATACTGTAGCGATCAGTCAGTGACCCTGCAACTGATAGCAACTAGTCATATGTGTGTGTGTGTGACGAACGAATTGGCTGGATTTTTATGGACCATTGTAGAAGGGCTTTAGAAATGGATAGAAGCCTTCGTGACTAAGCAGCTGAAATGAAGCTTCTGAAAGTGGTTAATCATTACAGTTGTAGTGAAAGAGAACACAGAGTTACTCAGTAAAATAAGAAAACCATATCGTAAACGGTTAATTTGCAAATCTTCAATCCATCATCAATCCATTTCACTTATTCATGCGTTTCATACAAATTCCATTGTGTTCCCACTCTTCCTTTCTTGATCTTCCCCCATCATCTGCTGCCAGACATTAAGTTTACACTCGCGTCATATACTACTTATAAGTAGCGCGCACCACACAGTATCTTATTTCTTATTTACTATAAATATATTTGAACATAGTTTTTAATGATTACTTATTTTTCAATAAATTAATATTCTCTTACATTTTGACCTGATAATATTTGTTTTTAATAACATGCTGTGGTATCATTCTCATCATGACAACGAAACTTGTCACCTTAACATCAATTTGTATTTCTTGCATACTATGATCAATTATGTAATCTATTCGACTATTATTACTGACTTGGAAATCACTTTGGCTAGTTTAGTGTTTTTTATATAAGAAAGTTGTTAGGATATTCATCCATTATCCTAAGAGAATTATTGGTCGATTCCTATTGGTTCATTCCTACTGGTCAACTTTATGGTCGTCCTAGATATCAGTGTCCCGTGCTCCAATGTTGTTTCTTATTGGTTGTCCTGACTGTTAATGTCACAGACTTCTGGGCTGTTTCTCATTCGACCAAAATGTATAAATACGCATTATCTGTAACGTTTTATGACCAGGACCAGGACCCGGTCCCGGATCCCTAGTCAGGGATCTTGATTTTCTTCTGGTCTCCGACCTCGTGCTTTCTGGATGCTTGTAGAATACAGGTTCTACTTCATATCATGTCTTCTTATTTTTACTCAATATGGGGGTTGGAATAATCGGATTTGAGTAGTATGTCGTGTCGCCGGATCCTCGATCCTCGCCCTCGTTTCCGACCAGGTAAACTCGTAATAGTTCAAGTATATCAAGTTGACGTGTTTACGTGCAGGCGTAACAAAAGTAAATATTATTATATGTATACATGGAAATGAAACATAGTTGAGAAGAATATCTTTCAGGTTCAAAGGTTACTTGCGTTAGAGTTTAAATTTTTTGACTGCTGATCTTAAAGACTATAACTGGTCGGTCCCTACTGGCAATATATATATATATATATATATATATATATATATATATTAAAGGAAATATGTCTAAAATATTCTTATTATCCAATATAGCTTTTAGAAATAATGCACTACCTAACTTGTGATTTTATTCACGATTGGAACTAAGTTTACTATAAATTTTGACATGTAAAACAAGTGTTCCAACTACTACAATTTACCTAATATCATATATTCTTACCAACCTACTAAATTTTGTTACTTTCAATGGTTTAGCAAATAATATGTGAATAAATAATCTCTGTATCAAAAGTTTATACCCTGAATTTTGACTAACCTACCTGAGTTGATGCTTATTGAAGTTGAAGTAGGCTTTTCCACAAATTGATACCATTGAGGAACCACTGAAAATGAAATTACACTGATCAGCAGTATTTTAAGATTTAATATCACTGCACACACACATCTCTGCCTTGGATTGAGCAAAGGACTTACGACTTTCCTGCTGTGTCACCTTTAGATTTTTGGTTTAGTTACACAAATAATATCAATCTGTAGTTAACGAAAATTAAGTGTCAAACTCTTATCAACTAAACTGTACAAAAACTAAATGATGGCATATCCAAAGAAACTTGACGCCAACTCAGAAAAATTGTAAGGTGTTTTTGTATTTCTTTTCACAAGTTCCAAATTAAAATCCTTTCACTAATGACAAGCTTCTTGAGGGAATTCTCGGAGTTCTAGTGAGAAGACGTGACCAGCGGGGTTCAACTACGTCAGGTGTAACCACCAAAGACAATGGATGATGTTGCGCGAAATCCTTAGATTGATCAGAATTGGACATTAACACCGTTAGATACCGGCTCAGTGGTTCAAAGGCTGGGCGTTCGCGCGCGGTCCTGGGTTCGTGGGCGCGCACCTCTGATGAGTCCCGTACCAGGACGAAACGGCAGTCTGGTACTTCCAGGTGTCTAGCGGTGGTGTGACAATGATTCAATCATGATTTCAATAATGTTCATTATATGTTGATTTCCATTCTTAAAACCATAATATGTAGTTATTTGTCATAAAATTATCAAAATTATATTCCATAGAATTTCTAAATGTATTTTCGTTAACAAATATCAAGTTAATGACTGAAAAAAAAATTTAATGTCCATTTCATTTAGTCTACATTTTTCAACAAAATCTTTTAAAATTTGCTACAAACATTCGTGTGAAATAATTAAATTCGTGAGAAATGTTCATTCATTTTTTTTATAGGTATAGTGTTATTGTAGAGTGAACAGTTTGGGAATGTTGGAAGAAAGCCATTGACTGGTCACGCTGACTGCTTTAAACCTCAATCAAATGATATGACTTGAACTTTTTATTGTAATAACGTTTTGTTAATATGCACGATACTTATTATTCAACACAGAATAATTATTCATAAACTGAATTATTACAATATGATGATAATATATGGAATATTACAAGCTGTTCAACACAAACATAACACTAATGAAAGAAATTCTTTTTTAGATTGTTATTCAAGGTTGATTTATGAATGTATCTATTTTCTATAAAACGATACATACAAGTTAGATAATATATTTTAAAGGGAAATATGACAATAAAAATTAGGTTATTAGAGAAGGAGCACAAGTAAAATGCAAACTTATTCAAAGATTAAGTTATCGTTTACACATGATGAATACATTGACAAGGTTGAATCCGCCATAATTTGAACTAGTGATACTCAAATGATGATATTTAGTGAACATCCAACCACAGCTGCTACCTTGACGTGGTCGTCGGGCTTCACTATCGTGATGACCCGACTGAGCTATATTGTCTGGAACATGTGTTCCTGAAGGTTCTACTGTGCCAACCAGATAGGTATGTTGGAGAACGATGAGACTAAAAGCAGCAACTCACGGTCTGAGGGCGAAGTCGTACTGCTGACTGCAGAGGGGTGTGACAGCAGTAAGGTGTTTCCCTCGGACAACCAGCATATGCAGCGATGCTGCCTTCTCACAAGGAGGGAAGAGGTTAGAAAAGGTCAACCCTAAAAATGTTACACATCACCCTAGCTCACGGATTCCCGTCTCCGGTGGTAAGGGTGCCCACTAAGGGCTTTCAAGAGCGAAGCTAATCCTCAAAAAACCTTTCATAAAAAGGCCGTGCGTGAATAACCTCAGTCAGTTGTCCCATGGACTCTGCGGTCACGCTCTCAGGTCTCTAATACCAACACCAATATATACCTTCCTTTTCAGGTTCCTCAAGAAACAACCTTCCACGGTATGGGCAGCCGGGAAGTGACATCCGCCCTCATACCCATAAAGGCATACGAGACCGAATCGGTCACAATCGAATCCTTTCTACGCCTCTTATTAACTCCCTTATCTCCTCGACAAACCCTTCTTTCGATCGTTTATCACCTGACGCCACTGAAGCGAACGGTACGAGCTCTCGAAACATTATTCCTGGTCTCTTGAAATCTCCTACTAAATTACATTTAGGAGCTTTTAATGTTCGGACCCTATGCCAAATAGGGCAACAGGCTTCATTAGCGAGAACTCTGGAATCCCGGGCGATCGATGTATGTTGCGTCTCCGAAACGCGCATACAAGATCCGAGTAAAATCATCAGTTTGATCTCACCTAGTGCAGATGGAGATACAACAATGTTTACGCTTCGTGTTTCTGGAAGCCCTGATGCCGCTTCTCGTGGCCTCGCCGGCGTAGGTATAGTATTAAGTCCTAGGGCAGAACAAGCTCTCTTAGACTGGATTCCGACAGACGAATATATTTCTATAAATAGATCCTTGTAAGCAAGAAAACATCAAATTGAGGGTTATATGTAGGTACTAACTGAAGGATTATTCGTCACTGTGTGAAAAATATCTCATGAATAATGCCTGACCGACAAGATTTCTCCGACCTAAATTAGAGAAACTGAAAGATGTATTGATAAAGGTAGACAACCCCTATACACTCTTATGATGACTATGAAAAACTTTGCATAAAAAATTGGGCATCCTCTTAGTTAAAGTCAACATTAATTAACCACCAAATACATAAATCGACTAAGGGAGATATTTCTCAGTATGACTGCAAATTTTGGAATTGCAGTTAACAGGATGACTACAAAAGAATTTTCTAAAATTTTGAATTCAGGTCATTTCTCAATCAATAAACAAATTTACACTGACCCAGGTTGTCAGCCAATAAGAAATATAGATAACCAACCAAAAAGGTCAGGGATCAGGTTAGAAAAACAAAATCGAAAAATGTGTACAAGTACAGACAGAATATGTACTGGAAATAACCAATCAGATTACAACATTAGTAAGTTGTTGCCATTTCTAGAAAATAACTCCAGCACCTTATTTTTTTGCCATTTCACCTAGACACAGTGTATGTAGTGAATCATAGTTGTACATTTTAGCTAATATAATTCTACATTAGTCAGAACGTCAATCTAAACTACATTAATTTATAAAATAATTCGACAGTCATTTGCTTATAGTTTGATTCACTTAATAGGCTTCCTATGTCAGTTAGTGTTCCCACCGTTGAGAGAAGCTTGCATTCCGAACGGGCGAAATTATTTGAAACCCATCCTATGAGGGTTATGTAGCATGGGTTCTGGACGGTACCATATGCACCGATGGTTGACTAAGAGCGTCTCATTATTCGATGACTCAGGTGGTTCTGTATATCCCGTTTGGCATCTTCCAGTGGTGATAACCATGCGACACATAATCGGTAACGAATCACAAAGCGGCCTACTTAAATTAGGACCGTATTCGGTTCCCTCCCTTTGCTACACTTATGTTCAGTAGCCCATTTTTCCCGTTACCAGAAAAAGATGGAGTAGCTTAGCAATCTTAATGTGGCCCTGATTACTCTTAAGAGAGACAGACGTAGAGAAACCGGATTATACAATAACTAACTGTTTTTGGTTTTCCCTTTACACTATGCATTGGTATGGTGTTCAAACTAGCCTCAGTCCTGAAACTTATGCAATAGACCGATTAATGGTAGCAAATACGTATAATGGACAGTAGCTACATCTATCTTACGGCGGTCTTGTCCTGTCTTACATGGAAGCAGCTGTACAGACGACGGACCCTATATGGTTCCCATCCCGTCCTTTAACTTTTTGTAGTGAGTAAACTTGTGTTGAGGCCCCCTCACAAGGGTCTTCAGTTAGGCTGATGGGATCCTGTCTCTTTACGGCGCTTTATCGCACTTGGTTCTTACCCATCTCCATGTAATGGGGAGGCCTGGCTTGGGATGAGTGGTCGTTATGCTGTTCTGAGTGCGTCAAGTCCTCCTCATGGCAATATATACTTTCTGGCTTCCCGTTTCGTAGGACTGTCAATCTTTGACCAGTGCAGATCTCTGGGAACCTGGTTGATATGACTGCCAATTACCCACTAAAGACTGCGGTTTGGGTGTTAAGAGAGTTCGAGGCCCGTGGTCACTCTGAAGACTGGTTAGTGCATGGCCCAGGTGGCTCAGAAATCTGTAAGGGGTGCCAGCCTTGCCAACTTTGCAGACTGCGGAAAATGGGTTGGCGTTTGAATGAAGAGATCGAGATTGCTCCTAAGGACCCGCCGGGGACACCTCTCGCTGCAACTGATTTGACGTTCGACTATCTTGCAGGAAAAACCTTCACAACTTATACCTTCCTTCGGGTGAGAAGGATCGTGTTGAACTGGAGAACCGCACACACGCATGTACAGGGCTGTTGGTTAACCAAGAATATATATATACATATATATGTATATATAACTTCAAGTCATATGATCATTTATAACAGAAAATAAAATTAGCAAAAATAATAACAAGAACAGATTGAACTGGAATTATACAACGCACATGTTCAATTTAACATAATTATACCTTGATTCATTCCACTTCTCCATTAGCACTTAATAACATGAAGGTCAAAGTTACAACACATCAGTAAATAATCATAAATTACTTTTTATCCTAAATGTTCAACTTTTAGTTTACCATATAACGATAACTGTTTTAGTGTAGTATAGAATAAAAGACCATATATATACTAAACAGTTGATCGCTCTTTTCATAAATTTATCGAGGGATTATTTTTGAAGTAGTTATAACAGAAACAAGTAAAGGGAAGACAGTGGCATACAAAAGAAGTGCTGAATTCAACCAGTCAGTCATATGCTACACAGAACCCCGCATATAAACGCGTCAGTTTAGGCTGCCTAAACACATTGGCGAAGCAGGATAAAATTATCAGGACTAATCGCAGAGTGATAGTAGAAAAGGTTAGGTATAAACGGTGAGATTCAAGGAGGAAGAAAATTTTGTGGAAAAAAAATAATATGTAGAATGATTTTGAGAGAAAGGATGTACGAGAATAGAAAATAAATGAACCTCCACCATTGTGACTGATTCTAGACCGTGATGCCAAAAGTCAGTAAACATTGATGACGAAAACTGTTAGACAGAGAGACAGACGGAAACAACAAAGAACTTCGTACGTACGTACATCAGTTCAGGTTGTCAAACCGCATTAGCACAGAGACGCAACTGTCAGTTCAAATCACATAGCGGTAGCAATAGCAGGAGTATTAACAGTAATGGAGAAGATTAGGGTTCGAAAATGTGATTCGAGAAGTGTAATTCAGTGAGATAAATTTAGAAAGCAGATGGAGATGATGAGGAATTCAGGAGGTAAGAATTTCATAGAACACAAAGAGTAAATGTACCTGCGCCACTGCAAATGATTTTGAGCCAAGTCATTCAAGGGCTCTAACCATCAGTGAATTTCGTCTCGCGGACCCCAACTAGGTAGTCGACGCCTACCAACAAGACTAAGTCCACTTGTCAGTGATTTCATGGATTGTCTCACTATACTCGAGCAATGCTTCGGAGACAACCATTATCGAAAACTAGTAACCTACGAATATCTTCTACTCTCATTGGCCATGTTTCACAGCCTTATAGCAGGACGGAGCGAACTACTGCACAGTACACCTGTCCTTTAGTCAGCAAACGGATATCTCGCCTACGCCATAAATGACGCAGGTTGGCAAAAGCCAATCGAGCATTCTGTATCCGAGCTGAGATTTCATCAGTCACCAGGCCATCGGCACTGATGAGACTCCCAAGATAAGTGAAGTGGTCTACACGTTCGACTACTTCACTCCCTATCACTAGTTCAGGTGCCGATGAAACCCAATCTTGAAGCAACATTTTGCATTTCGAGGGTGAGAACCGCATCCCGAACATGCTTGCATTGTTACTTAGGGTAGTCAGAAGACTCTGCGTTTTGTCAGCGTCTTCACCGAATAGAACTATGTCATCAGCATACTCTAAGTCAATAAGCGAGCCTCCTGGTAGGTCTACTCCTGAAGAGTCAGACGATGATAATGTAAATTCTAAAAGGATGTCTACGACAAAGTTAAACAAGAATGGAGAGAGTGGACACGTCCAGGTCGATAACTAGGCTGGTTTTCTCCAAGTCTGCTCTTCACGAGCTCTAATTAGTAGTCTAAGGATTATCGAGACCGACAATGTAGAAATTATATTAGTTAGACTGATTCTCCTGTGATTGTCACAAGAAGACTTTTGTCTCTCTTATAAATTGGGACAATAAGGGATTGAGACCAGTCGGATAGGATGGCGTCCAGTTCCCAGATTCTACCTAAGATCCCAGTCAATCTAGCTGCTAAAACTGGACCACCATCCTTAAAAATCTGTGTCAATCTATCGGGTCCTGCTGCTCTCTCTCACTTCAGATTTCCTATAGCCTTTTCAACTTCATAAAGGTTCGGAGGACTTACGTCGACTTGCCATTCAGGATGACTGGAGATCGTGGGTAGTCGAAGTGTGGCTGAAGCTCAGTTGAACTGATCCCTAAATTGTTCTGCCCATCTATCAAGTCTCCTGGATTGAGAACGTATAATAAGATCATCCTTTTCCGAAATAGTCTCACTCACATTCGGGTTCCTAATACCGGTTTCCTTGATGAGTCTGAAAAGTGTTCTACTGTTTCCGATCGCCGCTGCCTTTTCCATCTCTCTCACTTTCGCTACCCACCACTGTCCTCGATCATTGTGTACTGAGTCCGCTCCTCACCGCAATCAGAATCAGGCGGGATGAGTTTTCGGCAGATGCTACTGAGATCCAAGGCTTCTTCCTAGATTTATGGTTTACCTTACTAGCAGATGTCACTGCCCTTTCCACAGCCTCTTCGATATCATTCCAACCTACCTCCGGATGGAAATTGCTTACATGGTCGCCTAACTGTTTTTCTGGTCCCTCCTGAAATGTATTACTAGTTGTGCTATCGTTAAGTAGAGCAATAGCAAGTTTCCTTGAGATATTTTTCTTGCGTCCAGTAAGTCGCAAACAAATAAACGCTCACACTAGAGCATGATCTGAATCTAGACATGTGCCCCAGAACGAGCAACAGTCATCTACCAAACCTCTCCATCGGTGTCTGATGGCAATGTGATCTAGTTGGGTCCAACGTTGAGACGACTTCGGGGGTCGCCAGGTGAAGGTATGCTTTTCCTTATGCCTAGTGTTTGCAAGAAATAGGTGGTTATCTGAGCACAGCTGCAACAGACGGTCGCCATTATCTGCTCTGAGCAGCGAAACCATAAGATCCATCCATCTTTCATTTTCACTCAGTCTACCTACTTGAGCATTTAAGTCACCAGCCATTATAACTATATCAGAGCGAATAGGTTTTTGCAGGAGGTCCGAAAGCTTTCTTTAAAACTCATCTTTCACCTCGTCTGAACTGCAGTCAGCGGGAGCGTAGGCGGAGACAACGAAGAGGCAACGGCCAGTGCCCCCATCTTTCCAAGTCCTTACTGTCCCGTTTAGTCGAAAAGCGCACAAGCGAATATCTACTGGAATCCAGTCTAGGAGAGATAGTTCTACCCTACCACTCAATGCTATACCTACACCAGCGAGACCCAAAGAAGCAGCATCAGGGCTACCGGATACATGAAGAGTAAACCGAATCGCTTCTTTATTATGACACGGTGAAATCAAATTAATGATTTTACTGAGATCCTCCATGCGTGTTTCGAAGACGCAGCATACATCGATGGCACGAGATTCTAAAGTCCTAGCTAATGATGCCTGTTGCCCTACTCGACACAATGTCCCGACATTAAAAGCTCCAACATGTAGTCTAGAACGGGGTTTCAGGGCACAATCGATCAGTCTAAACAGTAGAGAAATAGAACCATAGCTAAAAGTAACATCAAACACGATGCTCGCAGCTGTTTTAAAGAACAAACTTTTGCCGAAATACATACTTGGTTAAGAACAATTACGACTGAAGTTCCTATACAAAATGATCTTTGCATAGATAGATTTTTAAAATCACATCGATTAAAATAATGTCTACTGGCTTTTACAAGAAGCAATCACAAATCCATTGACACTTCTAATTAAAAATTCACGAATACTATTAGATAGATATATAATTTTATAGGATTGTATTATAGTTTAAACAGTGACCGAATAAAAGAAAGTTTCCTGGATATTACAAGATATTATTACAGAGAATATATATATATATATATATATATATATATATATATATATATATATATAATTCTTTTTTCTATCATATTCGAAATAACCAACTCGGTATACACAGACGCCTGATATTATTATCGCCAACAAATCAATAACATTGTTGATTGAAAAAAGAGAAATGATAGTTAGAAAATAAATTCTAAAACACATGGTAAATATATATATATAAACCGAAGTATTCATAAACTTTTTGAAAGTCTGTTTTCGTAATATGTAGTAGGGTTGGACAGAGGAGACAAGTAGATCAATAGTATATATTATTATACTAGTGTTATAATCGTTTACAGATGAAGATTAGGATTCTCACAAACACAATATGAATCTATTGGTTTCGGACAGTGAAAATATCATTCAGTTTTGTTGTTGATTACATGTCAAGATAATTCCAATAATAGATTATTTATTTCCAGACTGATCAATATCACGTGCTTCACAGTCGTCATCTTGTAGTATTCGATGATAGCCTTCAGTAGAAATTGCATCTAAATCATCCAAATTATTTGTCTCCCAGTAGACTAATTTTTCAGCACCTGAATTATAAGTGAATTAATTACAGAAATCAACGAAAAAAAAAAATTTCCAATGAAGATGGTTTTAAATTTATTTTAAAACAAAAACACCCATTGGCATTAGTATGTATGTACAATCAACATAAGTCATCATCAATAACTAAGAAAGTATGGTGGATAGGTAGGTGGATAGGTGCGTATACGTAAAACACAACTTAACCACCATTTCAATCTGTAAACATTTACTACCTCGTCAATGGTTTATTCATATTATTGAATAATTGACAATCAATAAGTTATCAGTCATAAAACAACTAATGATCAAATATACTATCATATTATTACACTATTCCATAGATCTTTGATGCAAATGTTCGGGTGAACATGCATAACTTGACAAAGTATTCGAAAGAATGCAGTAATTAATTACGTTGCATTTAAGGTTATGAGATGAGATAAATTGATGACAACTGCAATTACAGACAGATAGACTTTTCACAAGAAATAACATACAAAGTGTGAGTCTCCTTCGGGAAGAAATTACGTGTGAATAGTTAGTACACTATTAGGCTACAATGTGTTCTCTTCATGATTGGAATTGAAGAAAATAAGACTGAAAATCTACCTGCCTGCAATGGCTTTACTCTACAAAATTAACAGTAAAAAAAGTCATTACTTTTCTTCCAAATTACAAAAGAATCAAAAATACAAACGAATGTTGAACAAACTCACCAACAGAACGAAATCGTTTCTTTTTATGACGAAATATTCTAAAAAGACTTAAATTAGAAGCATCTGAACGACGCGGTTGACTCAAAGCTGTAAATGTACCAGGACTGCCTATAAACAAACATATAGAGAAATAGAGAATTTTATTAAATGGGTTTTGCAGAAATCAGTTAGGTATATGGGTGGTATTAATTACAGATCATTGTAACTAATTGCACCGCATAACTGTCAGAATATCTCACAAGCTGATTGAAGCAAAAGTCGTAACATTCAGTCAATGCTCACTTAGTGATTCAACTGATCAGGATTTGCTGGGATACCTGAAAGTCTTGGGTTCGATAGCCGGTAGAATCGTGGATACAACACACTGCTGAGGAGCTGCATATCAGAATCAAATTTGTTTAGTACTTTTTATCTACCAAGCTTTTTATTTTTTCTTTTACAAC
This sequence comes from Schistosoma turkestanicum, assembly GCA_944470395.2. NCBI lineage: Eukaryota > Metazoa > Platyhelminthes > Trematoda > Strigeidida > Schistosomatidae > Schistosoma > Schistosoma turkestanicum. The sequence goes on along the minus strand of OX103971.1, from coordinate 74,884,006 downwards.
AACTTTACACAAAAGCAGTGATAGTTTTTAGATTATGATTATTTAATAGTTATTTCGGTTCCTTTGATGTTACATACACACAAACAAAAAGTCAGTATAAGTTTAATTGTTAAAAAACAAAATTTTGAACTTTTAAATACACACGTATTTGCGGCAAAAACAAGAATTTTCATATAAAAAAAAGATAGGTCTACACTACCAATTTACGTGTACTTCTAAGAAAAAGTGTTATATCTTGTGGCTGAGCTACAAATACACAGGCCTACTGTAATTGTTAAATTCATATGATGGGAATTTCATAGATCAAGAATTGATATACCAAATCGTAAGAATTATCCACACAGGAAAATGTAGGTAAAACCGATATTCAAGCAGACTGATATATGTATAGCAATGAAAACATGACCTTAAAGAATACATAAAATTAGCAAGTCAAAAGTACTGACAATGGAATCAATCAGAAAAGCAAGAATACCGAATGAACATTTGAATTAGGTAAAAAAAAAGCAGTTGTAGTTATCGTGACCAATAGGACTAACAACATTTTTATTTTACAAAAAAAATGTGAATAATTGTTGGCGAAGAGAAACATAAATAATAACAGAAGTGCATAATCAATCAACTACATCTAGTTATTTCAAATATTTCAAAATTCAAAATATAAACAACTTGTATTTATTTGTTTTTGTTTACGATATTCAAATGAAACGGAGCAAAAAAAAAACAGTAAGTTTTTATCGATGACATTTTCAGTATATCGAAAATATGGCATTACTAAATCACAGCGAAAAGAATGCTCATCTGTCGTTTTGCTTTAAACAATACTGTAAACATTCTTTGCTACCCCAACGCTAAGCGATAATTACAATAACTTTGTGCAAAATTAAGTTGGCTAAATGTAAGAAAACGAAGCTCGTTGTTTTACATTGAAATCATGAAACAATCGTTGTTAGACCACCAGTAGAAACCTGCAAGCACTGAACGGTCGTTTTGTTCTGGTATGAGACTCCTCAGTGGCAGTGCGCATCCACGACTCATGCTACTCCCAGGACCTTCGATCTTGCGTGCGAACATTTAACCTCTGGATTAGTGAGCCCATATTCAACGGTGTAACGACTAACTCTGATTAATCTAAGAATCTTGCGCAACCTCACCGTGTTATAGTATTATAACGAATATATACTTCATCAAACTCACTAAGATTTATTTCGGTAAAAAAACATTGCATTTACAATTCATCGTACTGACTACTTAAAAACAAAAAGCCGTTTTAGCGCTTACCAGCAGCAACGTAAGTAGGTGGTGGTACAAAATGTACAGGTGGACCGAAAGATGATACACTAGAATGTGGAGGAACCGGTGAATCATCGGATGCTTCTAATTTACTTTCTCTTCTAGATAATAAATCTGAAAGGATTGTAGAACCACTAGATAACAGTGGAGAATCTGAATCGGTAGTTAACTGAGGTTGCCAGTTACCAGTTGCACCGACAACAGCCATAGCAGAAGCAAGTGCAGCTGCAGTAGGTGCCGCTGTAGAATCTGCGGCTAAAGAACTTAAGCCCGCCACTACACCAGCAAGTTGACGTGAAGGACCAAGTAAAGCCAAAGAGCTGACATTACTGCAACTACCAGTTGGCTCGTCCGTTACTGAACGTTTCGCTGAACGCAAGACACTTGAACTCAATATACGTGTTGGCTTTAGACGACTGGCTAGAGAGTGTGGTCTTGATGATGCAGATGGGTTATCTAAACTTATTGGTGAATCGACACGAAGCAAATTACTCGCTGATTCCAAATTGTTCGGTAAATTAGTGCCAATAGAACAGAGTAGAGCTGAGCGTTTACATAAAATATCACCCTGTTTGGAATCTGTCAAGAACATAAAAAGTCACAAGTTATTCAATTTATCAATTATTATTACTATGGCTACTATATAGAAAAAACAACAGACTAATTTTTTGTGCTCAAAATTGTTCACGTAAACTGACTCCAGAAATGTGGTTTGTAACGAATAGATATAAAATAATCTAGTTAAGTAGATAAGTTCGATTTATACAAAACATTAACTAGAAAGATCATGTAGTAACAAACAGCAAAAGGTTCATTGGACTGGGTCATACAAGTTCAGACTACGGTTGGTGTTTGCATAACTGTCGTTATCAAATATTAGACACTTGAGTAACATTGCTCAAGATCGCTAACAATGACACAGGTGCATTTCCACTCTCTTCCTACAGTGGATTCCAAGTCCCCTAGTTATTTCAAATTTATTTTTAATCGTATCTTGGATGCTTAATCTTCCCGATTACCATTAATCCTGTTACTACTACAACTTTTACTACTTTAAAATTGGCTCTGACAATTTTATGTCACTATGTTAATCGAATGAAACAACTTGAAACGATATTCATACATCCCGGGTTTTATGTTGTGTTTGACTGATCAGCTGACTGATTCAAGAGTACATCCAAATCAATATCAAACTAACTAATAAAAAAGATTTAACTCTTATAAAATCTAAATTCTACCATCATATGACTGGTGGTAAGTTCAAACACATCTTGAACTTTTAACATTGAAAAATGCTTTCATCAGGAGGGTAGTATATGTAATCTTAAGAAAACTAATGTTAGTGCAAAAAGCAACCATTCATTTTTCAACTCATAACATCAATCAGAATGTGAACTTAAAACAGTTTCGAAAACGCTGAGGTTACAAAACTACAACTCACCTATTTTACTCCCAGACGGCGTATTGGTATCAACCAAAGTAGCGGTCTACAAGAGATTGAAGTTAACATTTTATTGAATTTCACCATATACCGTAAAATTATATGATATATACATGAACAATAAAAAGGTCAAGTGATAACTTGACGCTACTGTGTTATGACTGTCACTTAAACTCCGATTATAACAAGGTGTCAAACTTATGACTTTTCAGAATAAGTTATGATTCGTTTGACAGCAGCATTCATTATTGACAACAAACACAGTAGTGACGGTATTAATAGCAATAAGTACTTCATAGTTTAATTTAAAAAGAACGGAAAAGATAGACCATAAAATATAGAGTAGCAAAAATTAGAATTTTTCATTTGAAGATTACCCTGAACAAAGTGTGAAGAGAAAAATGGCTGTCTATCATTATCTAAGATAGTTTTTGAATATTAGTTACGTTTAATTATGAAGCATAATATATGTCTGAATCTTTTTAAACATATTTTGCAGCATTTAAAGAGGATAAGTCAGCCTATCGGTCAGTTACAACGTAGAACATTCATTGTATGTTCGTATATCACTTCGAGTTACCATATATCTCATTAACACAAATATCGAATTTATCAATTCAAATCCCATAGTGGTAGTATTAAAGTAGTAGAAAAGATTAAGGTTCGAAGATATGATTCGAGAAGTATGATCCAGTGAAATAGATTTGAGACGAGAAAGATGAGGGGTCATGAGGAATTCAGAAGATTAGAATTTCAGAGAACACAAACAGTGGATGCACCTGCGCCATTGCAAACGATTCTGAACTATGTCATTCAAGGTCTCTAACCACTGGTGACTTTCGTCTCTCAGACCCCGACCAGGTAGCCTACATCTACCAACATGACTCAGTCCACTTGTCAGTGACTTCATGGATTTGTGCCATGTTTTGGTCTGGCCTCCCCTAACTTTCTTCCATCCTACTCCAGCACCACAAAACATTGCTCGTTGAGACAGACGGTGGTTAGACATACGTAACACATATCCCAATCACCTCAAATGATGGAGTTTCAATAGTTCACCTATTGATATGCCATCTCTACCTAGTACTTGTTTCCTAACGGCAGCATTGCTTACTCGGTTGTCCGAGGATATACGAGCAATGCTTCCGAGACACCAATGATCAAAGACAATCTACGAATGTCTTGTACTCTCACCGGCCATGTTTCGCATCCATATAGTAGGACGGAGCGGACTGCTGCGCAGTAAACCCGTCCTTTGGTTGGCGGACGCCAATGCCAAAAATGACGAGAGCTGGCAAAAGCTAGTCCAGCCTTCTGCATCCAGTCACAAACCAGAGCATCAGCACTGATAAGACTACCGAGATAAGTGGAGCAGTTGACACGCTCAGCTGCCTAACTCCCTATCACTAGTGCAGGTGCCGATGCAACCCAATCTTGGAGCAACATTCTGCATTTCAGGGTGAAGAATCACATCTCGAAAATGCTTGCATTGTCGCTTAAGGTTGTCAGGAGACTTAACATTTTATCAGCGTCTTCACCAAATAGAACTATGTCATTGGTATATTCTAAGTCAACCAATGGAAATATAAGCAAATGTTTAACTCCTGATGAGCCGAATGATGAGTGTTGTCTCTAAAAGCATTTCGATGACAAAGTTGAATAGGAGTGGTGAAAATGGACAGCCCTAACAAACAGCACTCAAGAAAATCACTTTGGATGACAGATCGCCATAAGCTGTGATTTGACCATTAGTGTTCGAGTACAGATCGACAGAGTTAAACGCCGTTTTACGGTCGAGGAATACGACTGTCGGGCACCTGAATCTGTGACTATGTTTTAGAACCTGACGTAATGTGAATACTTGGTCTATAAATTCTCGTCCAGGTCTGAAACCAGTCTAGTTTTCTCGATTCTGCTCTTCACGAGCAGATCAGTCAGATGAAATAACACCCAGTTCCTGGATTCTACCTATGATCTCAGTCAATCTAATTGCTGAAAATGGACCATCATCCTTAGAAATCTCAGGGGTTAATGCACCAGGTCCTGCTACTTTCACTCACCTTAGATTGTCTATAGTTTTTTCAACCTCATTAAGAGTTGGAGGACTTACATCAACTTGCCATTCAAGTTGATTGCAGATGGTGGGTAACCAAAGTGCCTCTGAACGCCAGTTGAAATGCCCCCCAAAATGCTCTATCCATTGATCCAATCTCCTTCATTGAGAATGAATAATAGTCCCGTCTTTCCTCGACTCCATCAGTCGGGTTCCTAATACCAATTTTATTGATAGGTCGGAACAGCTGTCTACTGTTACTACCTATCACCGCTGCCTTTTCCGTCTCTTCTGTTTTTGCAACCCACCACTGTTCTCGGTAATTTTGTAGGCTTCTTACGAACCTGTGTTTAATCTACTTCCACTCCTCAACTTGTTCAGAGCCAGACGAATGAGGTTTTGTGACCCGGTGTTTGACTCCGATTTGTACGAACGATTGAATATGCTACGAAATAAATCTTTCCTTGGATTTCCGTATATTATATTTTGGCTAACTCCGTTTGTGCCACTGAGGTAATCAAAAGCTGAATACGGTTTATTTTGGGTGAATTTACTTCCTACATTCATTTAAGCAGACGGACAATAGAGAGAATCGTAAAAGAGAAGCGATGTTAGGTGGAGAAGACGAGTGGGCCAACCCGATGTGACGAGGCATGACTAAGTGCTTACAGTCAGACAAAAGTCGGCTAGGCATGTGATAAGAGAAATAAGCAATGCACACACACAATGAGAAACAACAAAGATTATAAGCAAGTAATCGACGAGGTGAAAAGATGTGCAAATAGTAAGTCGAGAATGGATTAATTAATTTATTCAGACGCTGAGACAAGCTATGTATGCTCGACATCTTCGTGCACAATACAAAGCCCGTTTGCAGAAAACTGCATATTAATTTGAAAAAAATGATAGTTTTCAAAAATAACACAGAAGAGGTATGAGGTCAATTAGCGAAAAATTGTACGATTTTGGATAGAGTACATGAGAGGTGAGAGTATGGTACGAAAGTGTCATACTTAAGTGACAAAATATTAATATTGTATAAGCGTGGACACAAATAAAAGTGGTATCAGCAAATCAATCAGCGAAAAAATTAACATGTGTTTACGTTGCGACTGTTTGGGCAATAAATTAACACAATCCTATGGATGATTTAGAATAGCGAGAAAGTAACAAGAGACTATTTGTTTGCTGTTTGTGTGTATGGGAACAGCATAAATAGTAAAAATAAGTGGAGCAAAATACAAGGAAACTCCACCTGGAGGCCTGCTAGGGATACTGCCGGTCCCAAGCCAAGATAAAGTAGGAGAGTTGGGAATGGGGTTAGCGAACCTGTCCTGTCGAAAACTAACTGGCTTGTTACGCCTGTACGTAACGCGTCATTTTGATATGCTTGAACTATTACGAGTTTACCTAGTCGGAAAACGAGAGCGAGGATCGAGGATCCGGCGACACGACATACTACTCAAATCCGATTATTCCAACCCCCATATTTAGTAGAAATAAGAAGACGTGATATGAAGTAGAACCTGTATTCTACAAGCATCCAGAAGTACGAGGTCCGAATCCAGAGAGAATCAGGATCCCGGACTATGGATCCGGGACCGGGTCCTGGTCCTGGTCGAATGAGAAACAGCATCGAAGTCTGTGACATTGACAGTTAAGACAACCAATAGGAAGTAACATTTGAAATGACATTGATAGTCAGGACAACCAATAAGAAACAACATTGGAGCACGTGACATTGATATCTAGGACGACCATAAAATTGACCAGTAGGAATTAACCAATAGGAATTGGCCAATAATTCTCTTAGGATATTGGATGAATATCCTAACATGGCTAGAAAACGCTGACCCCAGAAAATTATTCAAACCATCTAAACTCTGACCAGGCAGTTGGAAGGCCTTCGTTCAGAATAGTAATGACGCCGCATGATGAAAGCCAAGTTCCTTCGGAAGTCACAAGGTCGATGCCTCTCCTCACAACCAGAGCAAACATAAATTTAGGTACATTGAATGTTCGCACAATGTAGGAGACCGACGGAACCATTCAAGCCCCTGCAGAAATGCAAAAATACAACCTGGAAGTTCTTGGAATCAGTGAAACACATTGGACGCAGGCTTGACAACAAAGACTAGCTTCAGAAGAGATGCTGTCTTACTCCAGTCATGAGAATGCCTTACATACGTAAGGAATTGTATTGATGACATCCAAACGAGTTCAAAATTCACCAATAGAACGAGAATCTCGTGGATCCAGGATCATTGAATCATCCTTCCAAACAATGGAAGAGTAGGTCAGAATGAATGCCATTCAGTGTTATTTGCGTACCAACGATAACAATGAATACGACAAAGATTAACTCTATTCGAGGCTTCAGTCAATCGTAGAGAAATGCTCAGTAAAGGATTTGATGATTCTGATGGATGACCTAAACGCCAAGGTTGGAACAGAAAACACAGGATATGAAGACATCATGGAACAACGTGGACTGGGAGAAAGGAACGAAGATGGTGAGAGATTCGCAAACCTACGTGCCTTTAACAAACTAGTCATAGGCAACACAATATTCCCACATAAACGCATACACAAAACAACAGCAACACCATAGATGACGGTTGTCCGAGAGGGACACCTTACTGCTGCTACGCCCCGTCTATAAACAGCCCTTAAGTTGCTTCTTTTAGTCTTACTGTTCTTCAATCGAACTGAACTAGTGATAGGGAGTGAATCAGTCGAGCGTGTAGACCGCTTTACTTAACTCGGGAGTCTGATCAGTGCTGATGGCCTGGTGACTGACGAAATCTCAGCTCGGATACAGAAGGCTCTATTGGCTTTTGCCAACCTGCATCACTTATGGCGCAGGCGAGATATCCGCTTGTTAACCAAAGGACGAGTGTATTGCGAAGCAGATCGCTCTGTCCTACTGTACGGATGCGAAACATGGCCGGTGAGAGTAGAGAACTTCCGTAGGTTACTAGTCTTCGATCATCGATGTCTCCGAAGCATTGCTTGTATATCGTGGGACACCCGAGTGAGCAACGCTGTTATTAGGACACGGGTTCTATGTAAGAATGGCAGATCAATAGATGAAGTAATGAAACTTCATCAGTTGAGGTGGTTGGGACATGTGTTGCGTATGCCTAACCACCGACTGCCTCGACGAGCTATGTTTTGTGGTGTAGGAGTAGGTTGGAAGAAAGTTAGGGGAGGCCAGACCAAAACATGGCACAAATCCATGAAGTCACTGACAAGTGGACTGAGTCATGTTGGTAGATGTAGGCTACCTGGTTGGGGTCCGCGAGACGAAAGTCACCAATGGTTAGAGACCTTGAATGACATAGTTCAGAATCGTTTGCAATGGCGCAGGTGCATCCACTGTTTGTGTGCTTTTTAATTCTAACCTTCTGAATTCCTCTTTATCTCTATCTTTCTCCTTCTAAATTTATCTCACTGAATTATACTTCTCGAATCATATCTTCGAACCCTAATCTTCTCCTTTGCTGCTAATAATTCTACTATCACTATTACTCTTGGATTTGAACTGACAGTTGCGTCTCTGCGCTGATGGGGTATGGCAACCTGAACTGATGTACTTATGTACAAAGTTCTGCGTTGTATCTGTCTGTCTGGCATAATAGGACCTAAGAGAACAAGACAATATAGCTCGGTTGAGTCATCATTATCAGCAAGCCCGAACACGTGGAAAGGAAAGCTACGGTCGGGTTTAGGGAGGAAAAAAGAAACTTTTCTTAATCTCAGATAAACATGTGCAAAATGAGATCGAAATCGATTTTTTCATAGTCGCAATCACAAATGGATCGTAGCTACACCAATATTTGAAACTTGGAAGCAATGGACGGCCGTTTTGTCTTAGTATGATTTTCCTTAATAGTGCGTATCTAAGACCACTGCACTTGAGAGTCGAGCCCATGAATCGATCGGAGTTATACACTAACACAATTGGAAACCGACTCGGTGGTCTGATAACTACGGGTTTGCGCGCGAAACCAAAGGCCATGGGTTCCACTTCCTCGTGCGGAGGACGTGGACACACAGTGCTGAGTCCCATAATGGAACGAAGCTGCCGTTCAGTGCTTTCAGGTTTCTAATGATGAACTAGCTTAAATAAGTTCATGATCTCAACCATGAAAATAATGCACTACTTACAAATCCTCTTCATTAATAAAATGGTTGTTTAATGCTGATCAGAAATCCCACTACTTAATCTATTTCATCTAATAACTCGTTATGCGATTATTTTATAAATGTGAACTGAGTTTCAGTTGGCACCGGAACTTAAATGATGCCTTAATAGCTAGAGCCATTTAGCTATTGAGTACTACATCCCAGGCTCGAATCCTGCTAAACCTTATCGACTAGTTTATTAGAAGAAATCTCAACAGTTAAACTCTGCCACAAACTCGTATAATTCCTCCATAAATTTACATTTAGATGTGGATAAACCATATTTGTTACGAACAATAGATATTTTAGAAAATTATCGAATTGTTTAGGGTATTTATTTTTTCCTTCCCAAAGGTAACGAATCGTTCAATTAGGTACATTATAGGATTGTCAATATTCTACAACAAACGTGTGTTTTGCCTTATAGTGGAAACCGTTAACTAATAAAAATCGATAAAAAGAAGTGAAAAATTATAAATGAACATTAAGCATACGCATACATATACAAACACATGCTAAAAGAAAAGGAGAACTATAAAACGGACACCCGAATAATGTGCAACCTTATAAGATAATGTCAGTAGTCTGTGAGCTAATGCTACACCGAGATTTAGAGTGTATAAAAATGATGTACACATACATATGTACACACACGAAGGTTTGTTTCAGTGTATGATTAACAAACATATTGTGTTAGACCATGGGGTAAAGATGGAGGTCAAACTGAAAAAATCAATATTATTCGTCAAGCTAAACAACAATTCACATTTTGTTATGCTTTATACTTAAAATAAATGGGGATTTTTAAGAACACAAAGGGGAAGGAGAATGGGAAAGAAAGAAAACACAAGAAAAGAAAACTATATTTATCATCCTTCAAGGATAAAAAAAATTGGTTGACAAAAAGCACAGTAATTTGAATGTGTTGTATAAATAGAAATAAGATTTATCCGCTTTCTATTTAAGAGGAACAAATAAAATAGACACTTTATTCCATCAAGAAACAAATAGACTAATTTGAAATAGGCAAGAGATACATAGAAAGCGAGTGCGAGCATGCACGAATATCACCATATACAAGAGAACAAGGGTGAGAGAAAAAGTAAAATCGAGGATATGAAATAAGGAGACACTTTGACAATAATCACAACATATGTTCCTTATGCCCATACATTTTAAAAAAAAGATTTAACAAAGCAAATAAGATAGAATTAAAAAAATTAAATAGGCAATAATTCTTCAATTGCATAATCTATGACAAGAAAAAAGATTTGTAACTGGAAGAGAGAAAAGCAACAGGTGTTGCAAGATACAACTTGAAATTTTTCCTATGGTGTTTGATATACAGGGCTCTTCTACATGAGAATACTAAACAGTCAGTTAGTCAATCAATGCAAAAGATGCATATTAAGAGAGAGAGAGAGATGTCTATTCAAAATACAATATTATGTTGGACATTAAAATGAAATATATCATTCTCATTGGACTGGATTCAAGTAAAGACAGAAAATGAGTGACGAAATTGTTTGATAAGTTATAGCTTCAGATACCTGGTAATTTACCATTAGATAAGTGAATTGAAATTCGAATTTAATGAGGAGCTGGAAGTAATTTGACTGTGAACTGATAAAAACTCTACCCAATGATTGTGGACATAAAAAAAATTAGAGGCACATAATGTATTGGGTTAAGGATTCAGTCAGTCAGTCAGTCGGTTGCAACGTAGAACTTCGTACGTATGTACATAAGTTCAGGTTGCCATACCACATTAACACAGAGACGAAAATGTCAAATCAAATCCCATAGTGATAAATATAGTAGAGGTATTAATGGTAATAAAGAAGACTAGGGTTTGAAGATATTACTCAAGTATAATTCAGTGAGATAAGGTTAGAAAGACAAAGGTAGGGGTGCTGGTGAATCCAGAAGATTAGGATTTAAGAGAGCACAACGAATGGATGCACTTGCGCCATTGCAAACGATTTTGAGCCATGTCAGAAGTAAAATTGTCTTAACTCTAAACTAAAACGATTGATGAAACTACAATTGAACCAGGACGAGGAATAAAATACTCTGTAAACCGATTAAGCTGTCCTTTGCCCTTATTTCAGTTGTCTACTATCCATCAATAGTCTATTTGAAATAATAGTAATGGGCTTCAACTTTCAGTCAAGATGAGAACGTTGTAATTAACCTAGAGCAAGGTAAAGCATCACTATCGTGATTCGACGTTGGACAAAACCTCAGAATCCGCAAATATTAGAGAGTTGTTGACTAACTAGCAGTCAATTCAAAACAAAAGATGCGGTTGGCTTCCACCATATCAGACCACGTTTAACAAGCATGATTTGTTTAATTATGCACCGAAAAAAAAACCATTCACAGCGCAACAATCTGCTCCTCTCCACTTTAAATTTAAGAAATATATCCATTGAACATAAATGTGTTGATATTCAATGAAGGAATTACACTAACTTGATGTAGACAGACTATATAACAAAGATATGATTTATCAAGAAAACCCAGAAATCCTAATAATAATAATAATAATAATAATAATAATAATAATAATAATAATAATAATAATAATCATATTTATATGCCTAGATATATTCATTTCATCAAAATAAAAATGTTTTCTATGGTGTATGATATTCAATATTCATCAGGTTATTCATACTACATACCAACACAAGTGAGCATGCACTATATGCACTTCGGTAATATCAACAATCTGAGTACATGCATAATGTTCCACTATCACGCTTCATACAAAGAAATATGCATGTAGAAAAAAAAACTCACTAGTGATTTTACATGACCGTCTACGATGTAGGGGGTTTTTTTGTAAAAAAAAAACGAGTTGTAAATAATGAGATATTTAAGTTTGCATATTACATAGTTTCTGTTAATATTTCACATAAAAATTAAACCAATAAGCATTTTACCTGATTCTGATAATCCTTGTAATACATGTTGTTCATTAGAAGAAATGGACTCTTTCAATTGTTCATTTAAATCACATGAAGAATCATGACCTTCAGAACTGGTTTCTGAAAACTTTGTTGTATCATAAATTAAAGATGATGGTATACTAGGATGTTGTTCTTCATCTATACTACGAATAGTGTGCAATTCATAATGGGCTCTTCGAAAAGAAATTGGAGATGAAAGGTTTCCAGTTTTTAATATTGCACTACTCTTGACTTCATTAATTGTGTCTTTTGATGATTTTCTAACGACATCAATATCTTTCGATGTGGACAAATTATCAGTTTCCTCACCAGAATCTGTTTGAATATTTTCAGTAACAGAATGCATTACATGTTCAGTTATATTTTTATTAGATGTTAAAAGTGTGGATTTGACATTTGGAAATTCTAAAGAAGGGGAATGTGAAAATGCGCTACAATGTTCTGTTGTAGGTTGATCTTGGTGGTGGTCATTAGAAATACTTGTAGGTTGTGAGACACGTGAAAAGAAACGTTGTGTTTGTGAAGAACTAGGAGATGCACGTGAGCGAAAATCTTCAGTAGCTTTTTCCATAAAATTGAACTAGAAAAGAGAAAGATTTATTGATTAAAGAAAAATTGCAAGTATGAAATTCGTTCTAAATTACAACAAAGAAGTAAACATAAATATGACATCATATGGGATTATAATTAAACGTTGACTAAAAATGATGATACTTCCAATCAAAATAGTTACGTCTAAGAAATGCGTTTCCAATTAATCGAATAGATGGAAAATGTGTACATTAGTCACAAAACAAAATACATATCTGATAAGATACTACAATTATGGCTATGAGAGTTGCTATGCTCGTCGACTGATATGCTTGAACTATTACGAATTCACCTTAATCGATAAACTAGAGCGAAGACAAATGATCCAGTGACACGATAGGCTATTCTGATTCGATTGTCTCCGACCCTGCTAACGATATCAAAAACTCTTGATACGGCGTAGAAAGTGTATTCTACAAGCACCCAGAAAATCGAGGTTTTTAAACACACAAATCAAGGTTATCTATACATCACAGAAATGTCCCTGAGAGAGCCACAAAAATAGCGTACTAAAATAATACATCAGCCAATAACATCTAAGGATTCTCCCGGTGGGAAATGCAATCTCAAGGTCGATTGATCAACATATGCGCTAAAACATAAAATCCAAAATGTGGACCTTTATCAAGTGAGTTTTGGGGATCTAACGTTCCCAACAGGAGTACAATAATATTTAAGAGAAAACAAACTTTCTTCAGATACGGTATAAATTTCTGCATGAGTAAAATATACTAATTCAAAAAGTGATTATAAACATAAAATAGACTGATAACCATAACTTTTGCTATCATGTACTTCAATATCATATGACGGAAAAAAAAGTAATTTTTGCTTAGTTCTGCTAGTTTGAAACTAATATGTGCCTTAAAACTACTTGTATTATTTATGCCTGCACATGAATCGAATATGGTTATCAACTTTAAATAATAATGTTGTAACGCTGCTACGTATAGCTATTCAGTCCTAACGGCGTCCAATTCAAATATCCCAATACGACATAAAATGCTATTTCCAAATCTCCTATATATCAGAGTGCAACACCGTGGGATGGAGTTGTTTATTGGGTCGAATACAGAAGAGAGGTAGGCAGGAGAAACGGAATTGGAATCCGAATCATCAAGTCTTTCAGATAGTGCGTATTTATACATTAAGGTCGAATAAGAAAGAGCATCAACGTCTGTGACATTGACAGTTTAGGACGACTAATAGAAAAGAACATTTGAATGACATTGACAGTCCAGATGACCAATAAGAGGCAACATTGAAGTATTTGACTTTGACAGTTAGAACGATCATAATTTCGACCAATAGGATTGTACTTCTAAAAATAGTATTCTTAGGATATTTGGTGAATATCCTAACAAATAAACACCAAGAAACAGCTATCCCTTCTTAATCTGTTTATTCGTTAAAGTATATGCACTATAATCTTAAACATAACGCTAGTTCAACAAGCTAATATATACCAATTATATGTGTAGTGTACAACATAGAATACGACTGATAGGGATATTGAGTGTAACGAAAGGTGAAATTATGATTATCAAACATTTGAATGGTTATACGCATGAGTGCACTAAGCCGTTAGTCATTGTGTGTCCCAGCTTTCCAGACTAAATTAAGTGTAGTGGCGTCTGAGTATGCGACGTAGTGATCAAGACTTATGCGTTTATACACGTCTACTTAACAGCGAAAATAAAAAACCATACATTGTGGTCAATTAACGGGGAAAAACAATAGGAACAGATAATAGCCAACTAAATAGTTTTGTTTGGATGTGAGTCTATGGTTAGTGAAAGATTTGTAGTTCACATAATATTTAGTATTTATATAGTATTTATATGCACTAAAACTAACCTCTGCTGTTATGCTAGGTATCGAATTCACAGAAAGTTGGCCAGAAGCATTTGTAGTAACAGAAATAATTTGGTTGGTTGGTGAAAGGCTGGTTCCTCCGCTGACAGATTGCACTGTAGATGAAGCGACAATGTTAGACATACTCGTACCTTCAAGCAAACTACCTGATCGGTCGATGAGTGGTATCTGACGTCGGATAGTATCACTTATATTGACGGAATTCGTTTCTGAATCCCCATCAGAACTAGGATTTGTTAACAAGTGCACTAACAGTAGTTCTGCGCGACCTCTTGAATACGATTCTATAATAATAAAGGTGAGTGAATACGTTAAGCGACGTAAAAACTCAAAGTAATTTCAGCTAACTATATTTAATGATTGAATCCGTTTAAACTAGTCAGTCAGCTACAACGTAGAACTTGGTACATGCGTACATCAGTTTGAGTTGCCATACCACATTTGCACACACAGATTAAATTAGCTATTTAAATCCCATGGAGGTAGTAGAAGTATTAGCGGTTATCAAGGAGAGAGAGTCTAAACTAGATTATAGTTGAATGCAATCGTTGTCATCCAATAGATTCCAAGTTTTTAAATTCCTGATAACTTTTTTGTTGTTTCATGAATGGAAATTTTTTCGTCGAAATACGTTCTGTGTGTCTAATTTTTTCTACTACCACTAATCCTGTTACTATCTCTACTACACCGAAATTAGCCCTGACAATTTCATCTCAATGCGCTAATGCAGTATGGCAACTTGCATTGATCTACATATATACTAGGTTCTACGTTGTGACTGACTGTATTCGACAAATTTTCTTGTTACAATAAATTTGGCGTGTAAATAGTGCTGTATCTGTTTAAAGTAGTGAACTAGATAGGTAGAGTATTGAAAACCGGACAAATATCATAAAATAAACAGAGGAAAAACCACAGTGACAAAAACGTAGATGTTTATGTATGTATATCTGAAACTTAATATGAGGTTCCAAGTCATAAAACTAGTTTGGCCACAAATTTCAGTGACAGGAAGAAAGAACTAGATCTTTTTAAATAAAAGACAAAAATTTATAGAACGAAAGATTGCCGCAACCAGTGATTGAGTGAGTGAAATTGGAAAAAGTGGATATAAAATAAAAGTTTAGAGAAAAGGAAATGAACAAACTACACTAAAACTCATTCATCCAATATGTGTCACAAAAATTACGATTTGCAATAAGAAGTACACCTAGTGAGCAATAGTTTAAAAGTTAAACAGTGCCAGTTTTCTTGTATCTTTAACTACTGACTTGCCTTAAGCTAAATGAAATTAATATCTAGTGCTTACAAAAGATAGATTAGCAGAAACGGAGTACATATCAAAATATATGTTGTCTTTGCTTAAAATAGGAATAAGAACCTGAATATCTGACTAAAAAGTTTGAATCAGATGAAATCTCTTGCAATTAATTACTTAGACATAATAAATGTGCACTGTCAAAGAAATACATCGAAAGATTTATATAGGGAAGGAACTCACTTTTTCGCTTGCCTAGCTCGAAAATTTCAAGTGCAATCCGTTTGGAGTTGTTATTAAGGTCGCTAAAATTGTTAATAAAATGTTCAGTTAAATTTTATCAAATAAAAAATACCTGATTATCAGACTAAAAAAAACTGAAAAAGTGAAGGAAAGCTACATTTAGATGGATTATATCATTATTAGATAGACAGTCGCTTTAAAAAAATTTAGAGAATAATTTATTTTCAAGGCACATTTTGACCATAGGTACATGTACAGCTAACTCGAAAAAAACTTGAATACTGTACTTTGAACAAAAATCAACGAGTCTAGTTTGTTTTTACAGTCATAACAGTCATATAACAGAATTCGTTTGAACAGAAGAGAGAAAAACAAATGTTATTAGAAATACGGTCAATCAAGCACTCAAATGTAATATATAACTCGGTACAAATAGATCGGTTCAGGCTGTACCATAGTTACAGTAGTAGTAGTAGTAGTGCTAAAGATTGGAGTTAAGCAATATGATCTAAGAACTAATCTGGGAAATAAAGTTTCAAGGTTTAAGAGCTCAAGAAAGACAAATAATAAATGTATTTATACCATTGCAACAAAATTCTGATTCTTGTTAACCAGAGTTTACAACAGCTGGGGTTACGATAATCACTGAGATCGTTGTCGTCTAGTTATATGGTCAGTTACAAGTTTAATGGACTGATACACGTTTTGCTTTGACCACCCCCAGCCTATGCTTCCACCAAGTCGCCTGTCGAGGTAGGTGGTGGTTGAACATACGTAATACATTTCCCAACCACTCTAGTTGATGGAGATTAAATGCCACATTAACCGATTCGCCAACCTTATCTCGTATCTACAGTCTCATCTCAGCACTGTTTACTCGATAATCTTGACATACAACAACTGTGTTTAGTACGTACCGATGAATAAACACTATTTCAAAAGATCATGTTCTGCAGCCATAAAATAGAACAGCGAACTAACGAACAACAAGCTCGCTCTAAATATACGGATGATGTTAGCTAGGTTTTTGTAAACAACCTCATGGTCGGATGACAAATGATTATGACTCTAAAGTAACCACCAGAAGCTGAAATGGTTTTTCTACAACATTTAAAAAAAAGATGCTTTAACTTACAACAACAAGTGTTGGTCCCAAAATAACTGCCCAGACATGGAACAATGAGTTGAATGTCTTTGATAGGGTTCATCCAATTCTACGACACAGTAAGCACCCGAAATGCCTGAATATCATTATTAAAAACAAAAAGATGTTTTTTTTTACATTCAATAAAACAATATATGGTTTGGATTTATGAATAAAGTCTGTGCAGAAAAGCATACTTGAACCGTTTTAAACTATGGGAAAAATAGGTCTGAATGACTGCTGGTTTGGGATAAGTATCAGATACAGTGAGTGTCACATTTGTAGTTTGAATATAAAAGCAAACAGAATAATTACTTTTTTAAGTCGTTTAGTTAAATGAAGACATTTTCGTCTAGTTGAAAAAATTTGGCTAGAACAGCTGAAATCTTTTGACGATATCGATAAATCGAAATAAATGTCCATTAAATTAGCAATTACTACATATATCACTTAGTTCCAGAGAGCGATTACTGAAGATAATTCTATCGTGAATCGGAATAAACACATCATCAGCCACAAACGTTTTCCACTATATTAGAAATCGATAAAATTATACTAACAACTCAAAATAACCGGTTGTTTTTAGTATTAGTTTGAAAGCGCACTAAATGCTTCATATTTTTTGTTTAATAATGAGATGTGTAAATTAATGCACATCAGAACATAAAAGGAGTAGAGTAATAAATAAGGTGAATATTTAAACCACTATATATAACGTTATATGTACCAGATAATTCCCTCCATTGTCAAGTTTATCAATATACAGAACCCTTGATGTCTGTGTTAGAATTTGACTTTAAAACAATATAGCCTTCCCACAATCTTACTAGGGAAATCAAAGTAAATTTTCCATCTGCCAGACTTGATATTTCAAAATAAATAAACTTACTACCTTGCATGTAGCTAAGGTCAGTCAGTCATTTACAACGTAGAACTTCGTACGTAAGTACATCAGTTCAGGTTGCCATACCACATTAGCACAGAGACACAACTGCCAGTTCAAATCCTATAGAGGTAGAAGTAGTAGAAGTATAAGAAGTAATAGAAAAGATTAGGGTTCGAAGATATTATTCAAGTATAATTTAGTGAGACAAAGTTAGAAACAGAAAGATGGTGATGAGGAATTCAGAAGATTGAGATTTGAGAGAGGACAAAGGCGCAGAGGACAAATGCGCCATTGCAAACGGTTTTGAGCCATGAGCCAAAGTCTCTAACCATCGGTAACCTACATCTGACAACATGACTTAGTCCACTTGTCTGTGACTTCGTGGATTTGTGCCATGTTTTGGTTTGGCCGCCACTAGCTTTCTCCCAACTTTCTCCTATGCCAAAAAACATCGCTCGTCGAGACAGTCGGCAGCTAAGAATCCGTAACACATGTCCCAACCACCCCGACTGGTGAAGTTTCAATTTGGTCTCATGTATTGTTACGGGTATGAGGGCGGATATCACTTCCCGGCTGCCCACACCGTGGAAGGGTGTTTCTTCAGAAACCTGAAAAGAAAGGCAGATTAGAGTGATCTTAGAGACCTGGAAGCTTGAATGCAGGGCCCAAGAGACAACTGCTTGAGGTCGATCATGCACGGCCCTTTTATGAGAAGTTTTTAAAGCGTAACTCCACTCTTGTTTAAAATGGCTTACTACTGGAGATGGAAATCCGTGAAATAAGTGAGGTGTGACATTTTTACGGTCGACCTTCTCTAACCCCTTCCTTCCTTGTGAGAAGGCAGCATCGCTGTGGATTCTGATTGTCCGAGGAAAACACCTTACTGCTGTCACACCCCTCTACAGTCAGCAGTTTGACTCCGCCCTCGGATCCTAAGTTGCTACTTTTAATTTCACCGTTCTTCAATCGACTAGCCTGACATGGTAGGACCTTCATGAACATATGTTCCAGCCAATATAGCTCGGTTGGGTCATCATGATAGGCAAGCCCGATCACCACGTCAAGGTAGCAGCTACGGTCGAGATGTAGCTAAAGAGGGAGGAGCCAAATCAGTCAGTCAGTCAGCTACAGCGTAGAACTTCGTACGTACGTACATCAATTTAAGTTGCCATACTACATTATCACAACGACGTAATTGTCACGTCAAACCCCAAAGTAGTAGAGGTTGTAACAGTTTTAGCAGTAATTGGAAAGATTAAGGATCGAAGATATGATTCAAGAAGTACAATCCAGTGAAATAAATTTAATAAGGGTAAAAAAGGCCATGGGAAAGATAAACCGAAATATACGTGACTATTCAGATGAACAGTTTTATGCATCTTATTTCACATTCAGTACCAATAAATTCCGTATAACAAGCGGGACGCCAAGACACAGAATCAGAAATGGCTACCAGGGTCGCACCGGAAACCGTACAGTTTGAGCGGTTTGAATGTAACGTATTTATTATGCGAAGAAATGCTAGTGTATGAATACAACATGGGACTAAATTGGCGGAAACGGGAACCATTTACGTGTTTTCCGAAAACTTTCTGTCTATAAAACTTTTAAAAGAACCCAATAATACACTGAACAAAAACAGCCAATGTTATACATTCGTAAAAAAAATCAAAACAACTTACTTTTTACTGATAGTTCTTCTGCCTTAACTACTTTAACCAGAAGCTTTTTGGATGCAAAATTGTTTCCCGTTCGTTCCCTCAAAGGTGACACATCTACTTTAGTATTTAGTTTACGTAGTGGCACTGAGTGACTGAACTCCGGCAACGAGTCTTTATGGTTAGTATTTTGAGCGACTGAAGTTTCAGTCTCTTTTCTTTTTGACACTTCCGTGTTGATCACCTCAGATTTATTAGGTGGTGTAGAAATAGTTCCCATCCGTATTTGAATCGCAGGTTCAATTTTATCACATGTTAAGTCCCGACAGTTTGCATCAGCAACATCTAACTGAAAACTTCCTAAATCTCGCTCTTGAAGCAAACTGGATGCTCCCTCTTCGCCATAGTACGATGCGGACCTGATCATTTTACATACAAATGGCCGTGGAGCGTGGCGAGCTACCAAAGACTGGCGCAAACGAGCATTATGAGCCAGTACAACTGGAGTAAATGATTTGTCTTCCTGAACTAATAACTGAGAACTTTGTTTTTGTGGAATCGCAGCCTCCGCTTCAGTATATCCTGCAGATTGTGACCGGTTGAGATCCTTAAAATTCGATTCACATGACTGTTTTTCGACATTTATACCAATCCAGTTGTGGATTGAATCTGAGGAATCTGCACTATTGAGTTCTCTACGCAGTGAAACATTCTTAACATAAAAGAAAAATACAAGTAGTACGTAGTTTTATCGAAAGTGCCAATGGATAGACAAACTGGCAAGGTATAATCAAACGACATGACAGATATCTTTGACTGTAGCTAATAAGAATTTTGCATTTTTAAAAATATGCATCAAGAGTCTTGCTTTCGCATTGTTATCAGTGAAATGTTATGCACATCAAATACCCCAACAGCGAGAACTGCTAAAATCATCATGGAGATTCACTGAATCGTAGTAGCTACTATTCCGCGGACAATCATTATCCGGCTTTTATTGGGATTCTCCCAATAAAAACCATTATCTGTGTACCAGATAAACCAGATGGCGAACATAAAAACACTTTAACGTTGATGAACCACACCCGAGTAAAAGAGAAGACTTGTGTGGAAGAGTATGGTAGCAAAGGAAGAATTAATTTACATTAAAGTTATCGCGGTTATAAACCGACTAAACCCAATGATTATTAATTACAGAATTTTTTAATTTTATTTCCGAAAATGAATGCTGGCACAATTCTTAAGAGTGAAAACATTGGAAAAAAAACCTATCTAAATTAGCCACTTGCCTTTATTTATAACATTTATCAGTCAGATTTACGGTTAATATCCGCTCAGTCAGATTCCTGGTTGCCAGCATAGATCATTTTAGAACCCAATTAAAAGTTGAAACTATTTGTATAAGTAGATATCGAATTTTACAAGCTATGAAGATTTGAGGAGCAGGTATTAACATTTATCGGTTGATTACTCTTCAGCCGTTCAGCCAGTCATTTACAACGTAGAACTTTGAACGTAATACACAAGTCCAGGTTGCCATAAGACATCAGCACAGAAACGCAAATGTCAGTTAAAATCTCATAGTAGTGGAGATAGTAGGAGAACTAACGGTAATGGAGAATATTATGGATCGAAGATATTATTCAAGAAGTACTGTTCAGTGAGATAACTTTAGAAAGATAAAGACAGAGAAGAGGAGGTATTTAGAAAATTAGATGCACCTGCGTCATTGCAAACATTTTGAGCCATGTCATTCAACATCCCTAACCATCGATTACTATTATCTTGAGGGCCCCAACCAGGTAGTCGACACCTACCAACATGACTCGGTCCAGTCGCCAGTGACTTCATGGATTTGTACCTAATATTTGTTTCCTAACGCCAGCATTGCTTGCTCGGTTGTTCCACCATACACGAGCAATGCTTCGAAGACATCTATAATCGAAAACCAGTAACCAACGAATGCCGTCTACTCTTACTGGCGGTTTCGCATCCATATAGTAGGAAGAAGCAGGGCTTCCAGAAACACGAAGCGTAAACCGCATTGATTCGCCACCTGCACAAGGTGAAATCAAACTGATTACTTTACTCGGATCTGGTATGCGCGTTTCGGAGACGCAACATACATCGATTGCACGGGATTGTAGAGTCCTATCCAATGAAGCCTGTTGCCCTACTGGACACAAGGTTCGAACATTAAAAGCTCCAATAAGTAGTTAAGAGCGGGGTTGAGACCAGGAATAAAGTTTCGTGAGCTCGAAGTGTTTGCTTCAGCGGTGCGAGGTGACAAAGGAACAAAAGAAGGGTTGGCCGTGGGGATAATAAAGTTATTAGATGTAGAAGGGATTCGGTTATGACCGATTCGGTTTCGCGTGCTTTTACGGGTATGAGGGAGGATTTTACTTCCCGGCTGCCCACACCGTGGAAGCGTTCTGGTTGTCAGAAAAGGCATCGGCCTCATGACTTGCGAAGGAACTCGGTTTTCATCATCTTCTAAATGAAGACCTTCTAACTCCCAGGGTAGTGTTTAATTGGTTTGGATTAGTTTTTTCTTGTTAGCGTTTTTCAGCGAGTTAGGTTCTTGTGGGATGGGGTCGCCAACCCCAAGCCGAACCCTCCTCCTTTTGTCCGGGCTTGGGGCCTGTAATAGCCCCAGATGGGCCCCAAATAACGACCTCAACAACTCAAGTTGTCAGTTAGAATGCAACCTAGTAACCAAGTATATCTGCAAATAACACTAGAATGGACACCGAACAACTAGAAGTGAATAGTAATAATTCGTTTACTAAGTAAAGTTTTGTTCAGACGACGACACTACCTGTAAACTGGCCAACGAGCAAATGGTTAACAGAATACAGTCCATTATACGCAGCGATGAACTAGACATATGAATTGGTTCAAGTTGCCATGATACCAGCACAGCGAGATAGAATTTTAGAGCCCAAACCCTAGGGTACTAGGGCAGTAACAGCATTAGCAGTAATAAAAAACGCTAGGCAAAGACGAATTGGTAAGTAAGGACTAGTGAAGTCCTAGAACAGTTTCAAATTTAGCAATACTCCTCATTTTCCTTAACATAATCGTGCGGAACGAGCGTTTAATTTACGACTATTTAGTTGCCTTGCTTTTGCATTCTTGAGACCTTCGAAACAATAATACGAAATGTCAAGATATTAAATTTACCATTATCTTTCTACGACAACAAGATCGAGAAGAAATTTAGGTGACAAAATAGGGCCTGGTTGAGAAGGTATTGCATGATGTATAAGTGTCGTGACCCCAAAAACGCACTCCCCGTGCTACCGCATATATAGAGCCAAGGTTCATCAACTTGAATACCAACCCTTAGGTGAATGGTTCACAGGTTTCAATAGCGCTTGATTAACCCCTTTGTAGCATATGATTTAAGACGTATTACACCAAAACGAACTTTGGTACGTTTATTTTATGTTCTACAGGCCAGCAACACTTGGGATATACGAATGATAAAAGATTCGTGATGTTTTGTCTTAAGTGAATTTTTCACAATGGAATAAATCACAACAGGCTGTTACGGTGTTCTTCTTTAATGAGAAGAATGGTGGTAGGTTTTGGCGTTGTCAGTGAGGCGTAATCGAAATTTATACTCAATAACCAAAACATAATGAATCAAGAGTACAGAAGACTGTCCCCACTAAAAAACTGCGTCCCCGTACTTTACTGTCCAAGTATTTATTTAAGAAATCGCTAGACGTGATATAGCCTGTATGGTTCATTCACAACCAATATTATTTCTAATTGAGTTTAATGTAGACAAACGTTTTCAAACCTGTACTAACCTGATCAGGTAAATAGTCCGTCTGAATTGAAGCCACCATAGGGTCTCTGCTAGGGCGTATGAGACTATCTGGAGACCAGGAAACAACTAATTCCGAGATTATGTCGATAAGCATTTGTTTGAATTTTGGTGGCTAGAAAAAGGAAATCCCAATTATAAGGATTTGAGCTTACAGATAAAGGTATTGCTGAGTTCATAAGTAGATCGAATTGTGGTGAAGATTCAGCGTACATTTTCAGTTCCAATAAGACCAAGTCATCAACTTTCAACTTACAGCACATCTAAAATTGGATATATTACCGTTTAACAAACCTTCATGTAGTAGTTCCTTAATGATAGTGTCACTTTCTGTGATGGTTCAGTTTGACTCGTGACTATATCTCCTTGCAAACACAACATCGGTATGGACACAAAAAAGTACAAAGTCTAGGCAATATAAGGACATAATGTATACCCACCACCCAACTAGATAAGTCTTCACTACGTGCTTCGAAATCCGAAATCTTTACATCGGACAGTGTGTATTCCGAAACAGGATCAAAGTGAATAAAAGTTTCTTTCTGAATAGTAAGAACACAAGCACTTAAAAACTTACTAAAGATTTGTTAATACTGTCATTAATTTTTTGCAACCAAATGTTGCACAACCCAGACGCTGAAAAATCACATGACTTATAAATTCGACGTAAACTCTCAATGTCTGAGGTCCCATATTTTAAGCAGCCTTCAGTTTTACGGACTTCTGTGCGACATTTAAGCTCCTTGGACCAAAATTTTTGTAGGGAATATACAGTCACAGATATTATTAAGATTATGGTAGAAATGAAAATGAGGCTATTAGTGGTCTTAAGGAAGACTTTAAGGTTCAGAAAGATAGAGCAAAATAGACTTTTAACATCTGTCCAGTTATACACAGCAATTTTAGCTATAATTGCCTCCATCCCATCATCGCGGCGTACACAACTGAGCAGCAGTTATACGCCCGCTATTTTCTAATACCGCGGCTACCTCAACCGTAATCTAATATCCAATATCTTTTTCACGAACTAGTTTAAACCGATTGTTTTCTGTTTCTCGTTCTTTCAGTACGTTTCCAGGTGTTTGGTAGTGTCAAATGAGTGGTTGTCTAGCCACTCGACTGTCTAATTCTAGTCAGCTCGCAGTTGATTGTGAATTTGCATGTCCCGTGATTTGAATGAAAACGTTTGTATCAGAGCTGCAGAGTTTCTGGACACCAGAATCTCCCACGGCAGGTTGTTGCTGATGTTCTCTGGTCAGTGGCTCCGAATTATTTTGCGCAGACCACTTAATAGTTCTCCAAGTTTCCGCCCAAATAGGTAGAACAGTCTTGACGTTTGCATTAAAAGTTGTGACTTTGGTATATGTTCATAGTTTTTCTGAGTTACAGATGTTCAGTTGTAGAAAACTTGCCCTTGGTTCGCTGGTCTAAGCCTTCACACCTGCGTCGGATCCACCTTGTGCATCAGTGTTGCTTACCATATATGCAAAGGCTTTTGCATCCTCTCAAGCTTCTTCATCAAGTGTGATTTGGTTGGCGTATGTTGTGTTGTATCTGAGTATCTTGCTTTAACCGTTTGTGTATGTTGAGTCCTACCGATGCAGAGGCTGCTGCTACACTGGTCGTCTTCTCTTGCATTTGCTGTTGCGTTTGCGATAGAAGAGCTACCTCATCTGCGAAGTCCAGATCGACCAGCTGCGTCCTAGCTGTCCACTGAAAACAATGCTTCCCTCCAGATGCCTCCTTTGAGATACTGACGTCTTCAAAATCCATTCAACCACCAGAAGAAAGAGAAGGGTTGAGAGTAAGCAACCTTGCCTGACACCAGTCTTCACCTTGAATGACTCTGTCACCTGTCCTCCGTGCACGATTTTGCAGTTGGATCCAGCATAAGAATTCCATATGATGTTGACTATCTTCTCAGGCACATAATAGTGTCAAAGAAAAAGCATCCTGTTCAGGCTATCAAATGCATTCTCTTAGTCAATGAAGTTGATGTAGAGTGGTGAGCTCCATTTAACTCATTGTTCCACAATGATCCGTGGTGTCTCATACAATTCGGTTGGTACATGATCGATCCCTACGAAAACCAGACTGCTCATTTCGAACTTGAGCGTCTAGTGAATCTTCTGTTCTGTTCAACAACACTCTGCTTAAAACTGTTTCTGGTATTGACTGCAGAGTGATGCCTTTGTAGCTCTCACACTTGCTAACACCTTTCGTTGATATCTCAATGAAGTGTCTTTGTTCACAGTCTGTATAAACTTGTTCTTAATCCCAAAACTTGGAGAACAGAATGTGAAATATCTCTGCAGCTACTGTCATCGCTGTTTTCAGTGCATCACTTGATATGTTGTCTGAACCTTCTGCTTTGACGATCTGCATTTATCTGATGGCTACGCTGATCTCTCCAATTGTTGGTAGGTTAACATCACTGAAGTTTTCGCTTGACTGGCTCCTATATCTATGATACTGCATATGACCAGTTTGTTGAAGGCATATAGGTTTGCGAATCTCTCACCACCTTTGTTACTTTCTCTCGTTCCATGTTTTTCCATGATGTCTTCGTATTCGGTGTGTAGAATCCTTTTTGAATGTTTTGTGTTTTGGAAAATCCCTCCATGTTTACATATTTTTGTTATGACATGACGGACTTTTCTGTTGACATTTTTGGTATTTTATTTGATTCCAATTGAGATTTTATCATTGTATATTGTTATTATTTCTATATTTTGTACTTATAGTGAAGTTTGTATGTTTGCTTCTGAACTGTTGTTTAAATTTGATATAATATGGCTACCGCCACATTTTTGGATTTGATATCGTGCAGTATAGGAGTTCACCTAGACTTCGGATCCTCGATACTCATTCAGAGTAATTTTGAATTGGAAGGCTTAAAATTTGTTAGGTACTGTTTGTATTTCCATTTATTCTCTGTTAATAGACCATTTTCCCCTAGAATTATTGTGTTTTTATATTCTAAATCGGAAAGTGCGTCCGACATACGTCTATTGTAATCGAATTGAACTGCTACGGTAGAAAATCCAATTACACAGTGTTCCCCGTTCCAACCTTGACGTTTAGGTCATAGGTCAGAATACTAAAATCCTTTACTGGGCATTTCTCTACTATTAACTAATGCCCCGCATAGAATCAATCTTTATCATATTGATTGTTATCGTTGGTACGCAAATAACACTGAATGACATTGATTGTGATCCCCTCTTTCATTGTTCTGAAAGATGATTTAATGATCCTGGATCCACGCGATTCCCATTCTATCAGTGAATTTTGTACTCGTTTGTATGGCATCAGGACAACGCCTTACGTATGCTAGGTCATTCTCATGAACGGAGTACAACAGCATCTCTCCTGAAGCTAATCGTTTTTGTCCAGCCTGCTTCTAATATGTTTCACGTATTTCTAGCACTTCCAGGTTGTATTTTTTCATTTCTTCAGGAAGTTGAATGGTTCATTGTCTTCTACATTGTGCAAACGCTCCACGTATCTATATGATTGTTAGTCTGGTTGTGAGAAGAGGCATCATCCTTGTGACTTCCTAAGAAACTCGGCTTTCATTACGAGATGTCATAACTCTTCTGAAAGAAGACGTAACTCCCAGGCCAAAGTGAAGATGGTTTGAACTATGTTTTCCGTTTAGAATTTTTTGCGAGTACGTTTTCGGCAGAAACAGTTTGCTGACTTCATTCCCATTCATTCGGCTTTATCCAGTCTTTGGACTGGCAGTGGCGTTAGCAGACCTACAGGTAGATTTACTTGTATTCGACATTTGTTTTTTTATTCGTGCTGATTAACAATATACTTCACGTGTCAGTCGATTAATGCTTATGCTGCTTTTATTAATTGTTTGAATAAATACATACTAAGTTCACTGTCTGTTATGCTCAATTGGCAATGGCTTGCATTAACTTCTAAAAACACCTCGAGATGCAAACTAATCTTCAAGTCATTGACAACAAGCACACAGAAAAACTTTCACTACTTGTATAAATTCTGCTTCTGTAAACTCCAAGTAACACTTATAGTTTGGTTTAGAACTGTGGTGACAATTAGTTCTGCAAATTTTTGGAAATAATGCTTACCTCGTTAGTTTTAGTGGCCATACCCTAGGTTAAGGCGTTCAGTCATATAAACGTACCAGATCACAGGTGGATACATACAAAGCATACAAGGCATCTTCTTGTGACAAATAGCCAGCTCAGATAACTCTTTCCGATTTCCTTTGTTCATGAATTACGGTTTCAATGGGTTTTGGTATTTTCGATTTAAAAGATGTGGTTGATGTCCATGGCACCTGTATTAGTGAGCGTGAAGAGATCTGGAAAAGTCGGTGTGGTAGCACGAGTTTGTTCGTTGTCATAACGTTATACATATACGAAAATTTTTTAATATCGTGATAGTAAGCTTGTTTTCGTGCTTTTTTCTCTTATTTCTATACGTATTACACTCTTATTATGTCTGAACACGCACTTAAGCTTCTAAAGATTAAAGCTCTTCTGCCCCCAAACTTCCACCTACCACCATTCTAGCCTGTGATCTAGAGTCTGACGTTCATGAGCACGGCGTGGCAGAACAATGGGCACGATTTTCTGCTGTAGCAAAAATACTACCCTGCAAGCTGATAAATACTTCAGAGTATGTTTATTGACGATATTATCGAACCTTTGGCACTTTGAAAGGGAGAATTCTTGAGCGTAAGGACCTAGCAGATTAACAACCGTTTGGCCAACTGCAACACAAATTCGAATCGTAATATGCCTCGGCGACTGAAGCGCTGCTATGTATATGAGAGGCTATTGACTAAAGAAATTTCGATGGTCTCCTCGGCAACCCTTGTCTTCCTGTCCAAACGTTTCCAAAAGGCGCAAGCTGTTTCCGTCTCAGTTTAAAATAATCTTGAGAACAAACTGGCTTCATCTGCTGATCTCACTCGGTTAATCACCAGAGCTCCGTGCTTGCCAAATTCTGTAATTCTGTAACCTCAGTAGAATGGTATCTTTGCAGCTCTTTCGCTTTTTAATTCTTCCGTTTGATTGGTCAATTTGCAGTGATGTATCTGGTTAGGCCGACGTTCTGGTTGCTACAAATCAATTGTTTTAGTTAGATTTTTCAGTCATTGATCATTCAATGAAAAATCTATAATCCTACCCACAGTTCATTCGATTAAAGTTCATGGGACTATTTAGGATGGATTCAGAGGTGCCTAGTCCCAGATGAAAGAAAAAGTTAAATATGCCGACACCCAATGTAAATATATATAGCCAATATAAGGTCACTTCATATTTTATGATGAAGTGAGGTTTGAGCGTCTTAATCACTGGTGGTTTCATTAAGACTCTAGGAGACTTTATGAATTGACCGTAGAAGCAAGCTTGTAGTAACAATTCGGGTACCCAAGAAGAACTAGGGTTTACAATGAGCATTTTTTATGGATTCTAAAGAAAGTGGACAAATATCGTAATTGTTCCTTCTTTTCATTCTAATATTTCTGGCATTCTATGTAAGGAGGATTTCTATTAGCCTATTCACGATTCCTATGCAAGGGTTATCAAAAGGTTAAGATATAATTGGAAACGAATTATTTCCATTTAATAATAATATATTTATACTCAAATTACAAGTCAAATTATTACAAATGCTACCATATCTACCGTAAACGTTTGCGCAGTAAGTTTAAAAATGAGTATCTGTTTCTGGTAGCACATTTTTACCATATCACCGACAGGGGCGGCTTCATACTGCCACATTTTCAACAAGTGCGAATAGGGTTGCTGCGCAATATAGTTCTTGGGTGGTCTGCATAACTTAGGGGTGAATGTGTTGGAAAGGCGCTCGATATAAGCGCTGACCTAGACATGCGCGCACTTAAGTTATATTTTGTCGATTGGCAGCATGGTTGATCCGCTGCTGATTGGGTTTTGGGAAGCTAAAAAAAGAGAGATAAAAGAGAGAAAAGAGCAACGAGACAATTGTAGATATACAACCAGAGCATTACTTAACCATTCATGGTGATGTAGACTATGCAGTAATAAGTCAAGATAGAATTCATACCCACCAATCAAACCGAAGTAGGTTGTAGTAACATAACCCACAAATGAAGGAGTAGAGATATGATGAATAATCGGTTGCGACGCAAGACCAGTGGATAGAAGAAGCTGAATGTGTGTACATTGAAACCGAAAGTTCGTTAAAAAGGTAAAGTTTGTGAAAAACATTGATAATCATATTCTTCACTTTCTATCATTTTTTATAATCAAATGCCAAGTCCTAAATCAAACTGTAAGTGCCTGAGTGAGAGTGTTGCAGGTTGTCTTGGCAGAATAGCGACCGCAGCATATTTTTTAAAAACGAGTCCCGAAAGTAATAAGCGTAAATGAGCAACCTCAGTAATAATGATTATTCTCCTCATCAATGAGGAAGAGTCGAAATCAAACAAAACTGTTCTGTCCCACAAACAGGCGGATTGAAGTCATCGCCCTCACCACCCGTGTTTGCTGGTAAGTAACTCCACCCTTCCACATTTGTGTCGTTAGGATCATGTAAAATTATTGTAAGACAATGTTGTATGTTCTCGAGGCTCAATATTTCAAATCTTTTCGAGAAACACTATTTCTGAAAGTTCCTCTTACAAGCTTATCCGGCTGCTACAACTTGCGTACTATGGACTAGGCATCAATGCAATACAGGTTACAGTAATGGAGAAAATAGTACAGATATAGCGAGGAAATATGTTTGATGAAGTAAGCAGGGAAGTTAGTTACAAATGAGGCAATAGATAACGAGATTGAATCAATGGTAAGTCAACATAGTACACGTGAGAACAGTCAAACTGATAATAAGAAATAGGAAACAATCCTCAAGCTAATTCAGTACGAGACCAACCTGTGGACGGGGCTGAGCAAGATCACAGCACCAGTCCGAAGGCAAAAAATACAGGTTATTTCATTGATCTCAGTTTAGATACCGTCGCAGAAATTACACTGAAAAGAACAGCTACAACACATGATCTTAGCCCGAAAGGATGAGAAGCCCTCGCATGATCATCTGTAAGTAGCACCGTTTTAGATTTGATCGTACTAGGAAAGTTGGTAATAAACAATAAATCATTCACGGGATCAGCCTTTTTTCGTACTAGTTGTCAGTGAAGATCGGTCGATCGATCTAAATGCCTAACCATCTGACACCAAAATGCGCCTGCGGAGTTCAGGAGTTGGTATGAAATATCGCAACCTACTCTACCCTGTTACGAAGTCATTCATTTGTAATTTTTCTATTACCTGCACGAATCCTTACGAAAGAAAGGTTGATGGGTAACTGGAAGTTTCACCTTGTCACTTTCTGTGTACAAATACAACTATGCCCTAAAGGTAGTCTGCCGTCAGTGAAAAAGCACTTGAAGTGATGGAAGCAGCAAACTTATCGAACGAGACGGATGAGCTGAGTGAACTCAGTAGCTCAGCATATGACGGTTTCTAAAACATGAGCATTTTTCAGATCGTGGACAGAAAATCATGGCCAGACTCGGCACAACGTCGCGGTGCAAGGCCAGAAAAATTGGAGCATGGAGTGGGGCAGCCTCGCATCTACGATCTACTCAGTAGCACATCAAGTCTACACCTAAGAGTTTATCAATCCTGATCAATTTATGTTTTCCAGTGAAACTGTCTAAGACTATAAGATATTCAGTCAGAATCATTTACCGACGATAACTCTAATCAATATCTTTTCCTCAACCTCATTGAAGGGGTAGAGCCAATCGAAAATGTTAGGCTAGCAACTTCGTAGATAAGCGGCCAGGTACCTTGAAGCTTAAACTGCGTCTTCGTAAGTGTAGATTACCTAATCCGCAGTCTCTGACTCCCTGCTCTCCTGAAAGCAGCATTCAGAATGCCACAGCCGTCATTTTTGTCCGCGAAATTGAGCTACAGAATGTTCTGGAGGGGTTCATAAGATTTTGCTTTTCAAAACGAGGAGATTCAACTGCAAAATCGTGCACGGAGGACAGGTGACAGAGTCATTCAAGGTGAAGACTGGTGTCAGGCAAGGTTGCTTACTCTCACCCTTTCTCTTTCTTCTGGTGGTTGAATGGATTTTGAAGACGTCAGTATCTCAAAGGAGGCATCTGGAGCGAAGCACTGTATTCAGTGGACAGCTAGGGTGCAGCTGGTCGATCTGGACTTCGCAGATGATGTAGCTCTTCTATCGCAAACGCAACAACAAATGCAAGAGAAGACGACCAGTGTAGCAGCAGCCTCTGCATCGGTAGGACTCAACATACACAAACGGTTAAAGCAAGATACTCCGATACAACACAACATACGCCAACCAAATCACACTTGATGAAGAAGCTTGAGAGGATGCAAAAGCCTTTGCATATATGGTAAGCAACACTGATGCACAAGGTGGATCCGACGCAGGTGTGAAGGCTTAGACCAGCGAACCAAGGGCAAGTTTTCTACAATTGAACATCTGTAACTCAGAAAAACTATCAACAAACACCAAAGTCACAATGCCCCATCGAGGGTAATTGGCTTAAGTAAGTATAAAGGGGAAAACCCTTCAGATACAAAATAGATTGCACTGATGCCAACCAATTTAGCACAAACAGCACTGATGAGATGGAACTCTCATTGATCCAGGATCATGAATGCATTCCTCAAAACAAAGAGATTGAGAGTTACAACTAAAATTTTCTAGCACTTTGTGCTTACCAATGATTACTGAGAAGATGAAGTTAGTCGTCTAGAAATGCTTACGGAAGAACTGGTTTGCCAAGTTGGCAGTAAAGAACACGGATATAAATACATAACGGAACGACAGGGACTGAGTGAAAGGATCGAAAACGGTAAATTATTCTCCAGCTTTTGTTCATTCGAAGAAATTGTAAGTGGCACTATCATATTCCCACACAAACGTATTCACCAGGCCAAATGGTTTTCTTTGGACGGCACCACACAGAACTAACCCGACCAAATCTGTATAAATTACCAATTCGGAAGGACTATGCAGAATGTAAGAACAAAAGTGGAGCTGAAGTAACTCCAAATCCTTACTTAGCTTTGATCAAAACACAACTGAAACTAAAGAAGCACTGTAAAACTGAGCGAACAGCATAAGTGAAAGTTTAATACGGCCTTTCTTTGGAGCACTTGTAAACCCAGCGAATTCATCACAGCTCTCAGCAGCAGGTTTGAACTTTTCACGATCTACTCAATGAAGAGGAAACTTCTATGGAGTTAAATTGGATAGGGATCCAGGAAGCAATAGCTTCTACAGATCACGAGGTTTTGGGCCACAAGAACCACCTTCAAAAGGCATGCATCACTGAGGATACTCTGGAT
The DNA here is from genome assembly GCA_944470395.2 of Schistosoma turkestanicum. NCBI lineage: Eukaryota > Metazoa > Platyhelminthes > Trematoda > Strigeidida > Schistosomatidae > Schistosoma > Schistosoma turkestanicum. The sequence continues at coordinate 74,851,204 of OX103971.1, read as the reverse complement.
AAATTTTAAAAAAGGTAGAAAAAGAAAGCGGCAAACCACATCAGCCTAACAAGAGCAGAGAAAGTCAAGGCATGAGCTGAATACACAACAGCAGACAAGCATGTGAAGAATAGCATTGAAGCTGACAACCACAACATTTGTGGGAACATAAAACAATTATATCACACAACAAAAAGGCTCTCTGGGAATTTCTGTGAACCAGGACAACCAGTGAAAATCGAGGAAAGCAAAATTATCACTAAAATTGTAGAACAGCGTAGCAGAGGAGGAAAATACCATAATGCATAATAGACAAACCTGCTAATTACGAGTAGTTAAATTCTAGTACTCTGCCAACTGAAATGGTTCAAGGGTCTTCCTGGCAGTCCTTTAAAAAGAAGCTTGATGTGTTCTTAGACATTCCGAGGTTGTTTCATTGTAATTTGATAAAATGTACGCTTTTTTATTAGTCAACCTGGGTTCCTACTTAGATACATCGATGAAACAGTGCTATTAGATATGAAAGCCTGTTGAGGGGATGCTCCTTATATTCCGTCCGCAGCCATTTCAACAAATTGAATTATTTACTTTCGTGCAAGCTGTGATGTCCGTGTAATTTCTGACTATTGCTTAATTTTTAATAGGAATGGGAAGTTATTTGAAGTATGGTTAATTTAATGCGTTTGCTGGGTCACCAGCTCACCTCTCTTATTTATTTTTAGTTCTTCCAAACCTAGCTATTTTATTTGCTCTCCCGTTACACAGTGTGCCTTCCATTTGGACGCAAACCACCACATAATTTGCGAGTCTCTCAGGATATATATCTCTGAGCTCTGGTCAGTGCTTTGCCAGGTGTAGCTATGTAACGGTTTATAATCTTCACTCCGTAAGCTCTGAGTTTACCTTTCGATATTATTTGAATCCGAAGGTCGTGCAATCTATGAATTTCGTTCATTGCTATCTTTATTAAATATGCGTGCATTGTATGCGCTTGTTGGTTCGTCGGCCCGTCCACTCTTCTGTCCATCCATTTTCCTGTTCTCCTCACTCATTCTACTCTGCATGTTCTCTTAGTGTACGACGTATCTTCTTCCTATACGTGATAGTAGTGACCATATCTACACCTTTACACATTTTTCTGCATTGTAGTACCAGTAGTCCAATATTACCTGCATGACTAGCCTTTTGTGTAGCGGGACTTCGACTGACCAAGGTTATTCGGCGAAGAGCGCGTTATGTGTTGTCGCTAGATCGGTGGTACTGTCGTCGCACATTGCTCTCTACATATTATCTTTAAGAAACACTAAGGGGCTCTAAAACAGTTATTTTGAGCTCTAATGAATAAAAGCGTCGAAAGATTAGTATCGGTTGTTCTTGGCGCCCAGTGGGGAGACGAAGGAAAAGGGAAGCTTGTTGACCTCTTGAGTGAATCTTCGAGTGTGGTCTGTAGGTGTCAAGGGGGAAACAATGCAGGTTAGTTAGAGAGTTTGTTTGGAATACTTTCAGGTCATACCGTTGTTGCTGGAGGACAGGAGTATTTCTTTCATCTGCTACCAAGTGGTATCGCAAACCCTAATGTTTTGGCTGTGATTGGCAACGGTGTTGTTGTGAATTTGCAAGCCCTCTTCCAAGTGAGCGTCTACTGAGTCTAATTTCCACCACTTAAAGGAGATTGATGAAGCTGTGAATAAAGGATTACTAGATGTCACTTCTCGTTTGCGCATATCTGATAGGTGCCACTTAGTATTCGACATTCACCAAGAGATTGATCGCATGGAGGTAATGCAACTGTGCTCCACTATTTTATTTCTTAGGAGGAGTTAAGGGGTGTAAATTCTCTTGGAACAACCAAAAAAGGCATTGGTCCGACGTACTCCTCAAAGGTAACTCGCAATGGTCTGCGGGTGTGTGATCTAATGGGAGACTGGGTACAGTTCACAGAAAAATACAGACAACTCGTAAATTATGTCAAAAGACGATATCCAAAGCTTGAGATTAATGTTGAGAAATCATTAGAGGTTGGTATATATTTAAAATCAATGTTTCTGTATTTTTCTAACTACGTGTTAAGTTATTTCACATTAAGCAGAGTATCTTGTTCGCAAGCCTTCATTAAAACCGTTAAAGCAGTTAAAATCCCCAAGTGTAATGTGTAATAAAGCATTTTGAGAAGTATGGACAGGAAAATTTCTTCTTGAGAGACCAATCAAGTTACTGGTCTAACCTTAAAGACCTTATCAGCTTAAGACAATTGTGAGGAAGTAAAAAGACAACTTTCCAAAGCTGGTTACATAATGCCACTTCTCTAGTTTCTTTGTTATCTTCAAATAAGTCAAATCCTACCAGCGTCTCTGGAAGTCTTTAAGCAAACTATATTATCCTCAGAATCGGTCTTTCCCAGCCTCCTCATTTCGGAAAGTGTATGTCACTGAAGATCCTTGTTATCTGTTGGAAAAATCACGCATTATAGTTAGCAGTACTGCCTTACCTCATACCGTAGACATACTACTTTGGTCATGTCTAGCGCGCCTTTCGACTTTGTAAAACCTCAAGCAACATGCGATTTAGAAAATATGGTACTGTTAAGTCGTTACAATAAACAACGTCAACCACTGGTTTTAAGTAGTACCTAAAGTTGAATAAGATCTCAAGTATTCTGTCTAGTTTTATTCTTTGTCAAATGTTGGCGCATATACGAAACAAAACCATTCTTTCTCATGTAGTTAGGAGTTAGAGATTCTAGATTAAACTCACTGAAGAGGAAGATAGCTTAGTGATTAGTGTGTCGGACTTTTAACCACTAAATCCCAAGTTTCGATCCCCCCATTGCCTTTTGTTTGTATAACTAGTTTTTGCGTGTAGGCGAATTAAACTCAGTATTGATTAATGAGACAAATCCAGTGATCTATCAGTTAAATTAGTTCTTAGAGTTCATCCGATCATTCTGCTTTGCTAGTCAGTATTCATCTACTGTCCCAGTATTCTTGATGGTCATCAGTACCTGTTTTACACTCCCTTTGCTGATTCTAAATAAATATAATGTTACCCATCATCCCTATTTTCCTCTTACATTCACCGCTAATCATTGTTCACAACAATTTATCATTTTTTCAAAGGTTCTGAATGATAAATATATTCATGTTTCATACAACCAGATCCTTTGGTAAATCTAAACAGAGCAAAATCAACAAGGTTTGCAGGATAAAATGAATTTGTTCTATTTCACGGTTTCTCATGAAATGTATACAGCCTAAGATTACAATTATTAATGTAATTAGTAAGAAATATTCACCATGCTTTAGTTTGTTGAATTTAGATAAGTGTTCAGAACGTAATTATATTGATAATCGTAGTTGTATTTAGCCGATAAGAAACTGTGAAATAGGACGAATACATTTTACACTGTAAACCTTGCTGTTGTTTTTAAATATTCATTTTCTATGGGCTGTTAGTTAGTTGGTCTGTAAACAAGTCTTCAGTTTGATATCTTAACGTAAACATTCAAGTTTTCCTGTAATTTTCTGGTGCCTATATGAAACAAATGAATATGTGTTTACCTGGTTGGATTTCAAATACATACCATAGAATAAGCATTAGTTTTTTATCACTTCGCTACAAAAATGACTGATTAGACTTATGGCCTATTAATTTATTATTATTTAGTCTATGTTGTGAGTCTGTAGGCTAAATGATGTCCGTTCCTATGTTCAAAGTTAGTACTGACTAAAATTGAGCTATTATCAGGGTTTAGTTTCTAGAATCTCACCACTAATTATTCATCAACATTCAAAGTTGCATTTATATGTAATTGTGAATATCTTATACTATCTACTTGCCTTTAAAATCTTTTTCTACAATAACTGCATCTAAAAACCTAGTTTCTGAAGGAGTTCAATATGATATCAGTGAATATAATTTTAATTTAACCCGGCTTGTAGTCAGTCGTTCCATGTAACAGTATTTCAGAAATTTCACTGCATGATTCAAACAAACAGCGTAAAGTTTGTTGTTCACTAGAATTCAGTCTATAACTGTGTCTTACATTAAAAATTAGTTCTATACATGCAAATGACAGATGACAAAAACTATTACAGTTGCTTTGGCTTGTTGTATCGGAAATAAGGGAAATGCTATTTTATAATACTTCGTATCACTTGACAACTTTACTAATCGGAGCGTGAAAACGATATAATTCAATTCAGCTCTGATCTCAAACAGGTAATAAGTTGATGATATTCGTTGTTAGAACTTCGTAAGAAAAGACCAGAAGTTCGAAGACTCATAAACTACTGTTTAATATTTTAGAAATTTGATTTATTGAATTCATGATCTCTTTACTGAAAGCTTTATTAATTTATATATATGTATACCTGGCTTTTCTCAGGAACTCAAAACCTATCGCCAGAAGTTGTCGGGGATGGTGTGTGACTCAGTCCTACTGATTAATAAACTTGTAAGAAGTAAGCAAGCAAATATTTTGGTAGAGGGTGCTCAATCCTGCATGCTGGACATTGATTTTGGGACATATCCTCATGTCACTTCTTCGAATTGCAGTATCGGAGGTGTATGTACCGGTCTGGGACTTTCTCCTTCTCGTGTTGGTTCTGTATATGGTGTTATCAAAGGTAAAATCGCTAATTTTTTTCTGTTATTTTTTTTCCAAGTCTTATCTATTGCATATATAACATGGCAATCGTTTTGTTGCCATGTATTCTATTTGGGAGTAACCTTACATTGCCACAACCGTCTGTGAACTTAGTCCTTTCGTTTATTGCTGAATTTGTGGACCAGTGATTAAAGCCTTCGATTCAGCCAATAAGTCACGGGGTAGCACCCTATATTACCTACCTCGATTTTGACAACTGGGATGTATTAATAGCTCTCGTATATACTATAGCTTAATGCCAAATGCACGAGTTTACGCTTGGCAAATAAGTCAATAGTAGTGGTTACCGAAATGCTGGCACTCATTGACTACCCACTCCAACCGTTTTTCTCTATCTGATAGAGGGATTTATATTAACTTATCATTTTTACTTTTACGATAAATCACGCACAAGTATATCGTCTAAGTTCGCTCTTTTTGGATTTAGCCTCACATGAAGACATTTGTTTGTTATTTCGGATTGGTGAAATAAGTATCTTCTGAGAATACTTACTGTCTAACTCTGTCCAATGCATGGTAACAGAAGTAACCATCTATCTTCAGAATTATTCTCCCACCCTGTAGTTAGCTAATTTATTTTTAGTATGCGAATAATTTAGGACTATTCAGTGAAAATGCTGTTAGAATAGAGGATCCTCTGAATTCTACAAACCAACACTTTGCCTTCCAGATGAAAGGTAACTCAGTAATACTGACTACAGCTCGTGTGAAGAACATCGTTTTCACTAGTAGACTAGTCTTTAACAAGATGTTTCACCGTATTCAAATGTAGCTTGATAAGTAAACCATATCAAGATTTCTAATTAATAGCTACAGTCAGTTACTGAAGCTTCTGTCTGGCATATATTGTATTTAACAGCTGTGGTACAGCCGTGAATGAGGGAGTCCGCCCTGCCTCCCGAAATGCTTCTTCATGACCACACATATATAGCTACTGTCAAGGAAGTCTTACTCTTTGCCTACTCACTACGGTGGAACTTATGAGAACGATAATTGACTGTCCTGCCAGAGCTTGAACTGGGTTAGTGCTTATGCAAGATCCACCTAGGGGAGTCGGAAAACCCTGATCCCAAACCTTTAGTGCACACGAATTCCAGCACCCAAAGGAAAAAATGACATGTGAATCCATTGTCAGTTACTGGTTGCCGCGTGACCATATCTGTCAGCTTAGTTCCATTCCCTTGTGGGTTAGACCTTTGGGTAAAACCGCCTGCTTCAGTTTGGGCGACAGGGCTGTACCCTAGCTCACTCACAAGTCCAATTATTTGTGTGACGCACAAACACTTTGAGATTCCAATTTGCACCAATGTTTTTGTGTTTAAATAAGATAAAATAATAAATTTCAAGATAGACACTTTTGTTAAATTGAGCTAACTAGAAGAATCACTTGAGAACTGTTAGTGGGACATAGGTGGAATTAAAGCATGACTAAGTTGCTGTGCGCTGATTGGCTAATTTCCTATCCAATCAGCACCCGATCGATTCTTGGAGAACAGGATGGAAAATTCTCGTGTTGCTAGCTGCACTGTGATTGGCTAAATCTGATCCATTCGATCACGTGAATTACTATAAAGAAACTAACGTTGTATCTATTTAGCCTTCGGCTTCGTATTTCCATTTAACCTTGCTATTTGGAATATATATATATATATATATATATATATATATATATATATATATATAATTTTTATTCTCTACTTACTTAAACTATGGATGTAAGAATCCGAAAGCTGTGAACTCACTTCCTAACGACAGCATTGCTGACTCGGCTGTATCAGGATATAGGAGCAATGCTTCTAAGACATCTACGATCGAATACTAATAACCTACAAATGTCCTCTATTCTTAATGGCTATGTTTCGCACCCATAAAGTAGGACGGAGCGAACTACTGCACAGTACACCCGTCCTTTAGTCAGCAAACGGATATCTCGCCTACGCCATAAATGACGCAAGTTAGCAAAATCCAATCAAGCTTTCTGTATCCGTGCTGAGATTTCGTCAGTCACCAGGCCATCAGCACTGATGAGACTCCCCAGATAAGTGAAGCGGTTTACACGTTCGACTACTTCACTCCCTATCATCAGTTCAGGTGCCGTTGCAAGCCAATCTTGAAGCAACATTTTGCATTCCGAGGTGGGGAATCGCATCCCGAACATGCTTGCATTGTTGCTTAGGGTGGTTAGAAGTTTCTGCATTTTATCGGCGTCTTCACCAAGTAGAACTATGTCATCGGCATATACTAGATCAGTAAGCGATTTTCCTAGTAGAAGGTCTATTCCCGATAAATCTGACGAGGTTAATGTTAACTCTAAAGGGATGTCTACGACAGAGTTAAACAAGAATGGAGAAAGTGGACATCCCTGACGGACACCACTTGAAGTAACTAATTCCGATCACAGTTCGTCATAAGCTGTGAATCGACCAGTGGTGTTCGAGTAGAGAGCTTGTATAAGGGTAATGTGTTTCTCTGATACGCCTTTTAATGACAGACACTGCCACAGAACCTCACGATCAGCAGAGTCGAATGCCTCTTCGAGGTCGAGAAATACTAGTATTGTGGGGCGTCTGAACGTGTGTGTTTGTTCTAGGACCTGACGTAGTGTGAATATTTGGTCTATACATTCACGTCCAGGTCGAAAACTAGCCTGGTTTTCTTTAGTCTGCTCTGCACGAGCTTTCGTCAAGCGTTGGAGTATTATTGAGGCTAATATTTTAGAAACTATATTACTTAAACTGATTCCTCTGTGATTGTCACAAGAGGAATCAGTCTAAGTAATATAGTTTCTAAAATATTGGCCTCAATATATATATAATCCTTTCATTAACTATTTATATACGTCATCAGAAAACAAAGTTTATCCTTTAATGTCTGAATTTTTTTGTTGGTATTCGAACCTATCACTGTCTCACCTAACATGATTATAGGTTATAAGTGTTGTGTGTGGTTACATATTACGATTATAGGATATTTGATTATGAAATCTGTAGTACGTATTAGAAAAATGAGAATAGCTTATCTTGCTGACTGAAGTTATTCTTCACTGTTTTATTTTTAATATCCAAAACTTATCTCAAAATGTTTTTTCTTTTCATTACTCTATCAGCTTATACAACACGAGTAGGCTCTGGTCCTTTTCCTACTGAGTTATCAGATGAGGTTGGTGAGCTTATTCAAAAGAAGGGACGTGAATGGGGTGTAACCACCAAACGTAAGCGACGCGTCGGTTGGTTAGATGCAGTGGTCATACGATATGCACATATTATCAATGATTTTAGTGCTCTAGCTTTAACGAAGCTTGACGTGTTGGATGACCTGGAAGAGGTAGCTAACTTCATATTGGTCATTATTTAGTTATTTTTTCATTGCATATATAAGTACAACTGAGTACCGAATTAATGTGTCGCAATAATAAGGAAATGATTTGATGAAGAAATGGAGAGAGTAGGGAGTATGTTATCAGAAATAAAGTAAATAAATAAAGCAATCGAAAGACCACTCGACTCCACAAAACTACATATAGTGCTTCCTACGCACCCGGCAGTGATATTGAGGCTGAAAGATGAATCACCTAGTGTGACCATGTTTTGTATCTGTCAACTCATTTTCTCTTGTGGAGTAGTTCATATTGATCGAAGTTCTGGCTAGGCAAAGGAGTAGTGAAGGTTATGAACAGCTCAGTGCTTGGCTATTTAATGCTAGCTGGTTATATTCATTTACTGATTATAGTGCCAGTATCAATAAATCTTCCTCAATAATTTATCGGGTCAGTAATCTTCTGTCGAACTCGGTTCAACTCAAAATTATCCAAATGGTAAAAGTTATAGCCATTGGCATTAAAAAGCTGGAGCTATGTTTACAAGAAAAATACATTAAGTTCCTTCTCTTACTGTAGCTTACTCCAGGACCAACTAACCAATCGTTATTTTAAGTGTAGCCACCATTCATCTCCTGAACATGATCAATTTACTTGGCATTCACCCTACTTGAACATTACTTATCAAGTTTATAGAACATTATCCACTAAACATTCGATCGAATTCGTTAATTGCAGTATTATTTCTATTAGCCTGTCTGATCCATTTTTATTCTGATCATTGGTGTCACAAATTTATTTGACGTATGAGGTTATTCAGGTTAA
>OX103971.1:74702028-74841924 GCA_944470395.2 Schistosoma turkestanicum | reverse complement strand
CCCATCTTTATTTTGTGCATGTTATGACATGTTTGACACGCCACACTTATATTCATTATCTAAATTTGATTTTTTTTTAAAAAAAGTCATTATTCAGACAACATATAGTTAATGAGAAAAAAATTATTATTTTTGACTCACATAGGATTCACTTATACATGCTTACAATAATTGTTCACTTAACACGCACACTTTTACTCTAATTTTCAGATTAAACGTTTCGTAGGCACTAAAAAAATAATATTAATTTCAACATAGTTAATAGTATCAGATGACCTGTTTAATGTAGAACAATATATCTATTGATATTCTACACTGTGATCGTAATTTAATCAACGTCAGATCACGGTTAAAAGCCGTGGAAAAATACTGGACGGCCGTTTGAGACTCATTCGCAGTGCGTATCCATGACTCCTGCTACTCACCGGGATTCAAACCAAGAACCTTCGATCTTACGCGTGTACACTTAACTTCTGGACCGATAGGCTGGCAGTTAACTATGTTAATGTCTAACTCTGATCAGTCTTAGGCTTCGAGCAACTTCAATGATTGTTTTCAGTAGCTACTGCCTACACTCTACAGGGGTGAACTTCACTGATCCCGTAGTCTCACTAAAACTTCAAGAGTTTCTTCACGAAGTTAGTCAATAATGAGCACATGTTATGATTGAAATTTGATAAATTTGTTGTTTTATTTTATTTATTCAAAATAGCTTGAACCAGATTTTCAAGTGAAACGTTGGTTTAATCGCTGAGATTTTTAAAAATGTAATTTTCCTCCTTAAGATATTATGTGTATAACGAAAAGACGTAAAATTATAAGGCTAATAACTTTTTATTCTTACCACATAATCTTTTATTATTATTGTTATTTATACAATTGCTGGGGATGTTAGATCCCTAAAACTCGCTTGTTAAATGCCTCATTTTGGATTTCACGTTTGCGAGCATGGGCTGATCAGTTGACCTTGAGATTTCATTTCCCACCAGCAAAATCCATGGTTGTGATTGGCTGCTGTGTATTTTAGTGTGCTATTTTTGTGACTGTCCCAAGGATGTTTCTATGATGTATAAATAAACGAGATTTGTGTGCTTGATTGTATTGTGCTTGCTGAGTGTTTGTAGAATATACTTTCTACGCTTATCAAGACTTCTCTTTTACCGTTTGGATTCAAGGTAGCCTATCTGGACGCTGGTAATTGTCTCGTTCGCATTTATCGACTAAGGTGAACTCGTAATAGCTTCAAGCGTACCTAGTGACAAACATAACAACATTATAATCTAGTACTGTTATTATTCAATCACTAATGATTTATCCTCATTGAAAGAATACTTAAAGTTTCATGTTTATTTTCGATTGTCTAGTTTGATGTACAAACAATTCATTGAAAAGAGATCCCTTGTCAGGATTTCCGGTTAAATACTTTCATGATATAATCTTGTTTGACTGCTATAAACTCAAAGTGATTCAATTCATTGAAAATTAATAGACAACACTCTATCTCCAAGTTTAGAATTATGGGTCTGTTTATTAAAATGATTCAAACTTAGTGATAACTGTTAACGATCACTTTCCATAAATTGATCCAGTTCCCATCTATCTCACTTGCCAGTTATTCATAATGTTCTTCACTATGTGAATTACTCGTAACTATTATTTGGTTATTAAACTGTTCATTTTGATTATCAGAGAACTCTTGAATGATAAATTATGTCAGTATATATGCTTAACTTTTGTTACTACTAATGAGTAGGTAAATATTTAAAACAAAGTTTATGTGTGCTGGTTGTTTAAATCTTCCTATCGTTGTTCGAAAGTGCATTTAAACAATTTCTTTTGGCTTCTTTAAATCTTGTTCAAGTTGATTTGAAATAGACACTAAGTCTTGGGCATGTACAAGCATATATGGATAGCGGATAGTAATGGAGCCTAGGTCACGTGTTTCGTCATCAGCTTTATGTATAAAGGCTATGACATTTCAGGGTTCGAATAAGCAACCACAGGATTAAAGAAAAAAATAGATAGGAAAATATATTCGGAAACTAATCAAATAACAGATAAATCAACTCATTAATATTTATCTGAATGACAATTTTATAAAGGTAGAAATCAGTGTGACTTATAGTTTTATGAGAAGCTTTGATCTAAGGATCGAAGTAAGTTAAGAGCGACATTGCAACTGACTAAAGTGATCAGATAAAGGCTAAATAAGTGGAATTTAAAATTTGAATTATAAGATTCTGATCCAGCATGTCAGTGGTATCATCCTCGATTCCATAGATAAGATATGGTGCATTACTTTGTGCACATTAGTAGAGATACACTACTGAGGAGTTCTATGTAACACTAACACAACAGCCTTATACGCCATGGTTTTGTTAACCGATGCTAATGATAAAATTGCCTTTCAGTATGAAAATTTTGAAACTTCAAAAGTACAGATCCACTTATTCCGATATTAGTAGGACCTATGTACCTATAGTAATAAGGGTAAACATTTTACTATCGATCTAATGTGTCGGAATTAAATAGTTGTCATTTTGAATTATGTTCACTTTGATATATATATATATATATATATATATATATATATATATATATATATATATATATATATATATATATCTGTACATAATGTCATCAAAGACTTGATGTTTCCCTTCTGGTTTGCTTGATAAATTATGTTCTTTTGATTAAAGATCACTCGAATGATGTCAACTGATCTATTTACCACCAAGTCAATACATGATAGATTCATAACCAGCATTAACAGAGCGAATTTTCTACCCTTAGCTCTAATTTTAAAGATTAATTTCAAGGGAAACTTCTCAATCATATCTTAAACTGTACTTTTTAACTCACTAATATTTTACAAGATAAATGTGTGATATTGATTGTCTGCTATTGTTCTATAGCTTGTCAGCTATGTCTTTTAAAACATAAGGAATTCTTGATTTTATCAATTACTGTGAACAATTAATTATCTTTTCAAATATACACAAAGGAGAAATAGAGAAGTATGATTGAAGTACACACAGATTCCCAGAATACGAATCATCTTTTTTATGACATGAATCAAATGATTTGAAATTCACAATAGACATTTGTTCGCAAACAAACACAATTCTCCATGTTTACAGACAAACACACAGCGCCGTATTTATTTTACAACCTTGAGGTAGGTTTTACATATAAATTTATGGCTGGTTTTTTTTATGATAAAACAAAACAACATACCTGATAACCTGATTTTTTAGCTGGCAAATTTACATCCTAGATACTACTGATAGTTTACTTGAACAGATTGATAAAGTATATATGCGAACTTGATAATCATCATCATCATAATAATAATAATAAAATTGAAATCTATGAGTTACCGTATTTCTTAGAATAAATCTATTCTTTTCTAAATGTAGAAACTAAAAAATTATGTTCAAATAAAACATGGTAATAAAAGTCAATATGTTGATAGTTTAGAATTTTTTTGTGTGGGCAAGTTATAGACATTTACAATTCAATAATGTACATCAATATTAGCTGACTAGATGTAAATGAAAATAGTTGGCTTTTTTTTTAAAGAAAAAATAGTTCATAAATTTGATTACATTTTTTGGTTTTACAATCGATACAAAATATTAAGAAGTATCATATTACACACACATATATTGACAATTAGATCTAATATATATGATTTAATTGTAGAGTAGATAGATAAATGTTCTATTCATTTGTTGAATTTTAATGATACCAAGCTATTTGGTTGATCAGCAAACGTATACATCACCTGTAAATACATTTGAATGGGGAAAAGGAACATGAGGGTAAAATAAGAATAGTTAATTATCATGTGTACACAAATTAAAAGCTATTTGCTGGGAGTACAAGTATTTCTGAGATTATAGTAGATATTAACAAACTATGAATTTTTAGCGAGTCACATTAGATGAGAATATAGGCGCTCCAAGTAGAGAGAGTATCTAGAATTTGCTGAAAAGTTAATGCGCATTAAATTTTAGCTGAATATGAGGAGTAATATAACAAGGTCGGAAGAATAAATGTACTCCGTTCTGTTATGTGATATAATTATCTCTAAATCTGCCAACTAGTCAAAATAAAATTTTTTATGTTCACTGGGAACCTACTGCGAACTGTTGTTAGGAAACTGGAAAACACACAGTCAACCAGTCTTATAGTGGAAGAGTTAGGTATAGACGACATTGATGTTCATTATTTCCATATCCGCTTCCAATTCTTGGTATACTGTATACTTCGGTCTTTCTTGTTTGCTTTGACCTTGAGGATTCCAAGCGAGAACTTGTCTTGTGACGCAGTTACGTGCTTTACGCAGTGTTTGTCCTATCCACCTCCAGCGCCTTTTCCTAATTTCCCCCTCAGCTGGAATGTGGTTTGTTCTTTCCCATAGAAGGTTGTTGCTGTTGACATTCGGCCGGCGAATCTTCAGTATCTTGCGTAGACAGCTGTTAATAAACACCTGAATTTTTTGGATTCTGGTTTACACAGTTCTTTAACTTTCTGCTTCACTCAGTTGAACTTTCTTGACAATTGTACTAAAAATTCTGACTTTGGTGTTCTTAATTTTGTATCATATAGTTTTCCGAGGTTTATTTCTCTTACAACTTTTCCGACGTAATTACTAGATCTTCCACGTATTTACACCTGTCGGCTCTAATGCTCCTTTCCACTTACTTGTTTGCTTCTGTGTATTCAGCTTTTGCCTTAGCTTTCTCTGCTGCTGTTCAGCTCTTAGTGGCTGCTGTTTTCCTGTTCTTCCTTCCTTGAATATTGTCCAGGAAACATAAGATTCCCATCCTGTCAGTCCATTTGTGCTTGTTTGGACAGCATCAGTACAACTCATTGTGTATGGGCGGTATTTCTATGACTGGAGTGAAAAAGCATCTTTCCTGAAGCTAATCTTTTTTTTCAGCCTGCTTCCGGTATGTTTCTCTTATTTTCAGCACTATCAGGTTTTGTCTTTTCGTTTCCGCGGCAACTTGAGTGGTTCTGCCGGTCCCCTACATTGTGCGAACATTCCGTGTATTTATATTAATTATTGTTCTGGTTGTGAGGAGGGGCATCGGTCTCGTGACTTCCGAAGGAACTAGGCTTTCATCATGAGAAGTCATAACCCTTCTCACTGAAGACCTTTAATCTGCCAGGGTAAAGTTTAAATGGTTTGAATTATTTATTCCTGGTTAGCGTTTTTCTAGCGAGTTGGTTTTTTACGGACGGGATCGCTAACCCCATGCCCAAATCTCCTACTTTATCCGTGCTTGAGACCCGAAGTAACCACAGTAGGGCTTCAGGGCGAATTATATAAATCTAAAAGTTCTTCTACTTGCACATATTGACATATGTCAAAATTAAGTTCTTGACCAGTTCAGTGGTGTCAAAGTAATGATACCTATGCTGTGATTTTTTATGATAATTACTTTGTTTTGTTACTTCAAGCTGCAGCCATTCATCCCATTTTTGGATAAACAACATTATGTTCACTTGTCAAATAAATATACCCTTTTAATTAATGTTTATTTAATTCATAAAAATATGATAAAATCACTGTTAGTTAAAATATCATCTGTCTTCATATAGATTATTATTCTATCATTATATAAATAGTCATAAGTGATTCATTGTATTGATAAATGAAAATTACAGTCTAATTACTTGTTATAAATAAAGATTTATTAGCACTACAATATCAAATGTTATTTATCAACCAATTAATTTGATCCTTTCTACCTCAAAAAACAGGACATTTCAATTTTTATCATGCCAAAATAAACATATTTTATTCGAAAATTATAAACAAATTTATGAAAATTCATTTGAAGGTAGATTTCATCTAGGAGCAGATATGAACTGAAGACAGATTTAAAACCAGAGAGTAATTATTGAATTTTTTTCACTACAAATTCAAGATTCATTAGAAGTATTCCCCTATGATAACCGATGATACTGAAATTATATTTCTGACAGCAACTAATTTGAAAATGAGATAATAACTCATTTGTGGCACTGGATGAAGTAAGCAATTCATCGCAGACTGGGATCACAAGTAAAAACATACAAATCACTGGATTACAGCTCCATTGTTTAAAGACCGTAGAATATCATCAAGTAGATTGCGAGTAAGCATCATAAGTTCTAAACCAAATGACTAGACAACAAAGTGTTGATCACTAATAAAAACATCATTAACAAGTTCCAAACAAAATGACTGAACAATAAAATGTTGATCACTAATAAAAACAATCTGTCATTGATCGCGTGAAATAACTATGTGCCTAAGTCTCCACAAAAGAACTACAGATATATCATATTAGAAGAATAAATGATTTAAAAACAGTTCTTGAAAAAAAATGGATTGGTTTTCCATTTTTACTTATATCAACATTTTATAATTGTTCACTTTATTCTGGAACCACGTATTCATCAGGGATTTGAGTGCGAATCCAGTGGTCCACATTTACGGCCTACTTCATTTCACCCGCTGCGACCAGATTGTAATCATTCCCCTAAAAGCTTTCTTGTTTCTTCTTTCCAATGTAGAAAATAACCGATCATTTGTCTAGAGAATAACAACATATCATAAGATTGACACATACCAGCTTTCAACAGCTATCATCTTCACTGTAGATCCATTTTTATTTCACGTTGTTTGATTGTTGTGGTGGTGTTTCGTTCTCTGAGCTGGATATTTTGGTTGTTAAGATTTCATTTTTCTTCTGAACAACATCGTCAGCACAAACTTCAAATGGAAGTTTGTTGTCCCCGTGCAAATTTTAAGTAAATTTTAGGCAGTTATCATATGATATAATAATAGAGAATAAATATTGAAATAATGCACAAAGTTTTCAAATGAACCACAGTTAAGTAGGCTAACACGATTAGTTTTGTCATGTGTACTACTTACAGTGAAGGTTTATAAGTAGTATGCAGTGGGTTTGCAGCAGATAGTAGACCTGAAGTGATGTCCCAAGTAAAGAGTATCGGATCCGGCTTTTGGGCGCGATCTGGATATCTCGAAGCAAAGAAGACAACTTAGAATACGCTTGTTTTTTTGATTGGGTGTACACTTTTTGGCCAGTCGATTGTCTCTTCATCTGATTATTTACTGATCCTGCATGGGATCACTCCTACTTTATAGTTTAACAATATCTTTTATAGAAGCATGAACTGATCAGTAGTCAAGTGACTAAAATAATCCCATCATTAAAAATTATACAACTATACTTGATTTAAAGATAATAAAATCTTTCTCCATACAGTTTTGTTTGATTACCTTTGTCAAATTCATTTTCAATCTACAGAAGATTGGTTTTCATCCAAATATTCAATCACTATTTGAAGCATTAGATTAACAAGGCATTAATTGGTCTAATAATCGACTGTACTGTTTTATTCCATGGCACAAAATAAAAATAACATTTGACTCACGAAACACGTAATTAAAGTTATCGATTTATGCTTGTCATTGGTTAATTATAAGTTATCAAATATTGAAGATTAAATGAGGTTTAATGTTTAGACTTATTTTTAAGACTATCGTTTTATTGAACTTTTCTATTATATTACTTAATACAATATAAATATTTGGAAATGACTAAATTTCGACTTATACACCTTTGGATGCAATCGTACTGGTCTACATTTTAAGCTCTTGCTGAGACACTTGGCAGTTACCGATTCGACTTCTGGTAGTCTGCACTGCATACAGTTAACATACTTCGGAATAATTAATTTGTAACTTTTACTTCATTAACTTTCTGTTCTAATTTTAATTCTAAACACACAATAATATTTGATTTGGTACAATCGGTTTTTATTCGATTATGTAGAATTGTATAACTAAATGTTTATAATTTGCATAATTCAAGTTTATGTTCAAGTTATTTGTAGTATATAAACAAAGATTGAAATTTTCTTAAGAAAGCATTTAAGCATCCCTCATCTTATAGATTATAATAAATAATTTATCGATGTTATGAGATTTGTTTATATACAGATACAAAGTGAAAATTACTTATCACTTAGTATCATTATTATTTTTACGATAGTTTAATCAAAAAAATTATTACAAAATAATAATAATAATAATAATAATAATAATAATAATAATCATAAAAATTTTCATATCAGTTGTGGATAAATTTACAATAAGAATATGTTATGATGATATAAAATACTAATCTACAGAGATAACGATTACAAACAAAAATGAAAAATCAACTGTGATTGAATGAATATCAATGAATTTGAACACACTTTATCAAGATGAATCAATATGCTTAAACATTAGAGAGACTGTATGTAGTATATACATGCAGTGGATGTTATGTTCGTAAAGATATATAATCTATACAAATTTTTTTGTGCATTTTTGTTAAAGAATAACAATTTATGGAAGAAATTAAGGTTAACCTTTGTTAGGTTCGTCACTAAGTATGCATGAAACTATTATGGGTTCATCTTAGTCGATAAACGCGAACGAGACAATGAAACAGCAACCAGGTAGGCTACCTTGATCCCAAAACTGTAAAAGAGAAGTCTTGATAAGCGTAGAAAGTATATTCTACAAACACTCAACAAGCACAATACAATCAAGCATACAAATCTCGTTTATTTATACATCATAGAAACATCCTTGGGACAGTCACAAAAATAACACACTAAAATACACAGCAGCAAATCACAACCATGGATTTTGCTGGTGGAAAATGAAATCTCAAGGTCAACTGATCAGCCCATGATAGCAAACATGAAGTCCAAAATGAGGCCTTTAGCAAGCGAGTTTTAGGGATCTAACATCCCCAACAACCTTAAGTGCCATGTTAAATTAATGATGAGTAAGAAAATTTCTGTTAGATTTATTGAATTCTAGTTGAGAATAAATGTTTTCAGTTAGAGTTAAGGGTTGGGGTCGGAGTTTTTATTACTGTCAAGAAATGAATTCTTCTAAATGGTAGGAATCTCAGAAGCTTATTCTTCGCTTAATTCATTATGTAGTGAACTTTGTCGAAATAGTTAATTCCTCAGGGGTTGTTCACTGGTATAAGTTGGGTTTCTTAAAACTGAATGAATAATTAGTAACTTAACTTTGAGCATTTTTAAATAATAAATTGTTGAATGTTATGATCGTTTGGTTTTAGTTTCGGTCGTTTGATTGCTTCATGTGTATTTTAGAAGCAAGATATGGTATCGACTATACCGTAATGTACATAGTGTGATGCATTCATGAGGATTTTCGGCTTACATTTTGATGTCATTGTGCAAATTTAAATTATTAATTAATTGCTGCTCTATGCCTAGTTAATTGAATTTGATAATTAACACTGCATTACAAAGTAATTTTTAGTTATACTTTAGCCTTTTGTTTACATTTACTGCATTACCATATTAATGGGAGTTTAATCAATGCTCAGTTTTAAATAATTTAGAAATCATGTTTTTTTATTGGAATAACGATACACTTTTTCTTTTCTTCATGTCTGTTACTTGAATCCTGATGGAAAATCGGTGTCTGTTCTGTAATTTTTCTTCAGGATGTATTTTTAATGTTTTTGTCATAGTCTTTAAACAACTATTTGTCTTCTTGGGTGATTATGTGAAATGTTTTTACAGATTGAAAGATTTGAGGTGCTTGTTATTTTAAAGCTTCCAAACAGAAAGAGACAACTATTCAATGCTATCTAGGTCTCATTATATCTAACTGCTCATTACTCTGGTGTTCTCAATCAAAAAATTATTATTAGATTTTTCCATTTCTTTTTTGACAATTCACCTTTACTAATTTTTTATTTACCTTGTTAAAGCTCTGTTAAATTATCGTATTAATTAGTTCTCATTCAAACAAATAACCAAAAAAGTTACTGCGCTATACTTTAATTCAAATGTTCAAATCAATATTCATGAATTATTGAACTGATGAATAATTAAAATTATTTTCTTAAATAAAAATATTAACTTCCATTCAAAGTTGAAGTAAGTGATCAAGGAAAATATTGAAATTAGTTTTTATTTTATCAAAAAAATTATAATAGTCGATTAATAATAATTCGTCCCATATATATATTGAACAATAGAGAAATCGTGAATTGACAAAACAGAGTTTATTCAAATGTATGCAAAGACTAACTAACTAACTGTCTTACATAATAAGTCTAATCATGATAGTTGTATTCTTTTCTAATAGAATATAACTAATTAAATAAGAAATATTTTGAATAATTAAACAGTTCTGATAGTAAATGAATTTTTATTTGATTGATGAATGATTAAGCAATTTTTTATATCCAGTAATCAGTTGAAAACCATGTATTACATCTGACAGTACAATAAGAGAATAATTGGGGGTGTTTTTTAGTCAGAACAGGATATATAAGAATATTTTATTCTAAAACATTTTCAATTAGAAATTGAAGGGTGAACCATTAAGCCATTTATTTGTAGTTGTTTATTCAAGAACAATTAGTAAATATCATATTTCGCATTTAAACTTGTGTAAATTGGAGTCAAAAGATTAGATTTATCAGCAACTCAAGCTTTGATGATATCAATAAAATCACAAGAATTCAATTTGAATATTTGACTCTTCTGATTGTTCACACAAAGAACTGTCCTTCGTTAAACAACTACCGATAATCAAGAGATACTAAATTCACGACTGCGATATAATTTTTGACTATACAGATGAATTTTCTCATATTCAATGTGCTTGAAATTCACTAGCCATGGTTTTTCACTTGGATGACTGGAATGGCAAATTATTGATATCGAACTGTCACTCCTAATCCTGTATTCTATCATATAAGGTATTCTGAGCTATGGTTCCAAAATCGTTAGCAGACTTCCTTATTTCCTCAAGAAATACTTTAAAGGCTAAGGAATAAAAATAAAACTTCGATCAGTTAGAAATCGTTACAGATTTCTTATACATTTCTAGAAAAATAACAGACAGTATCTCATGCTTTGATTGGATGGTTACATTTTTAGTGAGTCTAACATTTTTTTTCAGTACTTACTGTGCATAAATTACAGAAGAAAAGCATCTTTCCATACTTCCCACCTTGTAATCACTCCTACAGGGTCAGATGTAGCAATATTCTCTGAAATTATAAGTTGGTTAAGAAGTAATTATGAAGACTTTCTAAAATATTTGAAAGTTTGAGCGAGATCGCAGTTTTCATTTTTAACTTTCTCGATTTCATGCTATTTTGAAAAACACTTCCAAATGACAATTATCATCTAATCTCTATTAGTTTTAACAAATTTTAACCATAAAATATATGAAATACTATAGTTAATTTCAGAAAGTGTCTAAGTGGAAACAATCCAATGTAAAAAAAAAGTATGTACCAATAATTATCTAATACAGACAGTAATTATTTAAAGGTCATAGATGATCCTCTACATTGATGTCTTAGATATTTAGATCTAAATTGTCTCATAAAAAAAATGAAGATTAAAATTATGTGCAAATGAACATCAATATCATCAAATTGTCTGTTGAATATTTAGTTCAATTACGGATTGAACATTGAGATGTCAATTTAAACACACAAGAATATAAATAAGCATCATAGTACATATATATATATATATATATATATATATATATATATATATATATATATTTATATATATGATCAGAATGTAAAGCAAAACAGTTGTCATCCGATTGAAACTTATTCTCGTCTTAATTTAATCTTTGCTAAATATATAAATTAGGGTTTCACCAGTTATTAATGAGTCTATTTGACTGGTTTCATAAATTTTTTCTCTTGATAAGTAAAATGAAAGACAAGAATTCGAAATTAAGATACAATTTCTCTTTACTACTACTACTACTTTTAGTTTTGACAAGTTGATGATAGTAAAGCTTTTCATTTGACAGATTCATTGAGCTTTTTACTTCAAGACAGATAAATCTATTCATAGACAGTTTATTAAAAAAAAATATGCATAGATATAAATATCACTCATAATAATTACTATTATGTTCATTAACATGTCATCATCATCATCATCATCTCTTATGCATTAATCATCGACAACATGATTGTGCTGCTTGTTGTTTGCAAAGTGTTCAAATGCATTGTAATCAATAATTTCTATTAACAAGGATAATGTCAGCTGTTGATAGAAAAAAAAACCCATCTGAATTAAAGCGAGAAAGTCTTATTGGCATTACAGCCAGAAGTTTCCAAAGACAGTGTTGACTGTTTATTTTTCAGTCAGTAATTTTCTATAAGTTTTTATCAAAGTTTGTTTAACTTTGAAACTGAATAGTAATAATTTTACAAGATAGAATTTTTAGAATGTGGTTTTAAGGAGGTTAGACAATTGAATTTTATAAATTTGTCTAGAGGTATTAACATACTTTGGGTTTCAAAATTCTTCTTTTGTGTATTTTAGTCAGTATATTGAGTAAGAAAGGTTTTGAGATTCTAAGCAATGGTGGAAAGAACTTGGCTTATAAGTTTGCAAAGTTCTCTTTAACGAAATATTTGACTTGAATATTGCATATGCTCATTCTTTATGAGTAGTGTAGGATTTTAAGTAAAATTTATAGATGTGGTCAAATTTAATATCGAATTCAATTTGAAAATGTCTGGTCTTTATCATGAGTATGTTTGGGAGATGTAAGCTGACTAGCATTTGTCTACAGTTAACAACCTCCATGTATATTGCAACCGGCTGGATCCATAAGATAGATGGTAAGAGTTATCTCTAACACTTGAAGGGACCTATGATGGCTAGGAAGATTGAACGTTTGATACTCAATAATTTTTAATCAGCGATGGATTTTTTCAACAGAGCTTGTTATACAAGCAAAGATCATTGTGTATTTGGTTCTTCACAAGACAAAGCAGCTAGTGGAAATAAGTAATGGTTACATGGCACTGATAAAAGACACAACAATTATAAACACTTAGTAGATTAGTGTACAACTACTCAAATTAAATAGCAGTAGTAAGTATTCTCTACACATAAATATCCCGATATATGATGATCCAGTGTCGTTGGTCATTAAATTCTGATATGAAAGTGGATGGATAGACGGAGAATTATTTGAATTTAAAAGGTACAACAAATTATTTGGTTAGTATTTCGCTGATCATAGTTTTTCCAAGATGACTTATCAGAATTTGAACAGATTTCGTTAAAACAAGTATTTTAATAAAGAAACTCTAATAAGTGAATTTATTCCTTAAAATTACATCTCATCTACTGTGCAACTGATGATAGGAAACTAGTTTTCCGTAAAAAACTGTAATCCTATTTTATAAATACACATATAAAAATGTAGAGTCATAGATATACATATCTATATAATAAACGATAAATGAGTCATCTTGCGGCGAATTTTTTTCCAAGACAATAGTAATTCGGACACTTTAAAACTAAAAAGAACTTTGTGTGTGTCCAATAGTTTTACAGCAACAAAGGATTTAATAAAAGTGAAAAGTATTTCCTTTGAAAGCATTAAACTCCTTTCGAAAGGAAAAAAACAATTTACAATTAAATTTAAATATTTTTTCAATTTTTTTTTCTATTTGAATTAGTTGGTATTTTTTTTACCTTCATCCATGAAGGATGTAAACGCTATCTGTGAGCTGGTAAAATCAAATTGTATGTAAACTAATAAAAATATTTATTCCTAACTGAGAACCAACTGTATTCGAAATAGTTCTGGCTAAAAGAAATTTTTCAATGTTTATATTAACAAGCACAGAAATATAAAAATCGATAGTTTATTTCTGAAAAAAACAAAACAATCATAAAACTGAACAGTTATTTAGATTTTTGTCAAATATTGGTTTTTAGTTATGAAATAAACATTTACTGTCAGTTTGGTATGAAGATAAACTTTTAGTTTGACGGGTTAGTGCAAATACTATTGGTTAAAAATATTTTTTCTAATATTTGTCACTGAAACATGATGCTTTCACGCGGTAGGTGACTAAGAATCAAATATCCAGAACTACAATCTGTATCGTGGTAAGAGAGTCAGTCTTGATTTCACTTATAACTCCATTCTATAATTTCATTCCTAGATATTTATACAACAATACTTCAGCTAATGTGAACGATCTTACTATTAATCTATTCATATCTGTTTCAGGAGATTCTAATTACCAAGAAATAAATTAGAATGCTCATAGTGGTCAGTCATATGCTGGTGAATTCGTAACATAAATTAACAAGTTGGGCTGGTAACAGCGGGTCCATACCCCAGTAAGACGTGGTTATGCACTACATCTTGTGTTCTGTAGATACATCAGCTACTATTTATACAGACAATCAGTTTGAAAACAGTGAAGGATGAACTCCTTAATATAACCCTATCAAACGTAAAACTAGTCAATATGAGGATTACAAACCTGATAGACAGGCCTTGTGTCTATTGTGGCAAGACAGTCAGATTGGGATATCTTCTTCTAGAGTAATAATCATGCAGATGACGCAGCTAATAAATAGTTCAGAATGCAAAAATTAGTTCTTATTTTCAATAAATGCGTTAAAGCATATCAATATTCAGATTTCCTTTGCTTCCCGCGTAATAGTTAATATATGACCGACCTTCAAAACATTGCAATTATTTTCAGTAGTAATTTAGATAACAATATTAGTTTCTTAGTGGAATTATTTCATAAATCATATATCTGACCAGTGACTACATAAAATCTATTTCTTTCACTGATCGAAAATTTAGTAAGACTATATACTCCCTTCAGGTCTCAAACAATCATGGAATAGCATCCATTTTTCTCAGATATGTTGGTTCTAATAGTTCACTACTTTTTCTAAAACTATTTAATCCCTCTCTTTCTCTTAAGACAGAAATTTACTCTCATTTTTGGGAAATCACATACATCATACCATGTTACAAATTTGGAGATAAGACCGACATGAACAATTATCAGCCCATAGAAATTACTTCACTTATCTCTAGGATAGTGAAAACAAATATTAGTGATAAACTTTCTAACAATTATTATTATCATCATCATTTACCGAGTTGCAAATAAAAGTATGGAAAAGCTAATTAAGCTCAATGTTTGAATTCTAACGTGACCGATCAATGATTTCATTCTAACAACAAACTATAACATATCTACTTTGAAGACATTCACAAAGATACCATAGTCAGTTACTGCTGATCAGGAAGAAACTTAAGTAATAAGATTTTTAAAAGCTGATAGCGTCCTATTATTTATGTACTGATATCTATGAAATCAATTTATCAGTGTATCATTTACGATCGTTATCTTTATAATGAAAATGATGGTGTGAGCATGCTCATAAAATTATCCAGAGAAATCATCTGAATAAAGACTAAAATATATTAAGGTAACTTGTGCTTTGAACAAACACTGGTAACTAGTATAGGTCAATATACATTTTAATGATCATTTCATGGTATATAGATATATAAATACATATTATTGACATTTCCATATTTTCTAGGAGTTTTCAAAACTTCACAGTCTGTTGAAACTACATGAATAACTTTAATATTTGTTCTGATACAGATTTGGAAGTTTGATTACCATTTTTTTTTATTTAAACGTCTCATTTTGTGTTGTTCTGAACCATTCACCAGTGAAAACTAATTACTGGTCTTTATCAACCACAGATGAAGTAGAGTAGTTATCCTTAGTGACATTGATTGACCGCATCACCGTTTTGCCGACCGTTTAATTCCGATTCACAAGTTCATATATATCGTGCTTACTATAATGTCTGAAACCACCAGAATTCAATAGTATCTGGTTCAGTTTGTTGATTGTTCCAGAGTCTCAAACGAGGGGAAATTATTTGTCGTTTATTTACTGCTTTCTATCAATTCATTTAACAACCTTGCTTCAGGACAAATCCCGACAAACCAAAATAGAAAAATTCCATTTTAATCAAGAACAGTACTTCAAATTTTACTTCAAATTTCAAATCTCAGAAATAAGCAAATGATTTTCATATATAATTACTGGGATAGTTAAAATGAAAAAAAATATATATATATATTATTGATGTATTTAGATTCATGTACTATACCACTTAACCACTTTTAAAAATTATCATAACAAATCTTTTGTTTATATTTATGTCCGTATCTGACATTTTTTTATATTGATAATTGATTTTTGACGAAGATCACATCAAAATTCAAAGTATAAAAACATATTAATGTTTTTTTTAAAAAAAAATTAAATCAAACTAAGTTTCATCTTATTTTTATTTTGAAAAGAAATATATATTTATTCATTTAATCTTCAATCGAATTTACGTTAAGTGCAGCTACAGTCTGTTGTATGACTGGGTTGTTTTTGTTTAGTTCATAAGAGTTGCTTTTAAAATTTAAAATTCTCACTATGTAAATAATGAACTGAAACTTGTGAAATTTAGAGAATGCTTCAAAGATTATTGTTTTTCATTTAGGTCCCCCTCTTTCTATGAACAACATTTGAAAAAACAAGCTAAATTATATTATATTTTAAATTTTATCCAACTTTTATCAGTTTTGGTTGTGTATATGTCTAATACAATCGATCAATAGTACTAGTCTCATTTGGTAGTGGAGAGAAGAGTATCTGAAAGAGTTAATCTTCTTTTAATCTTTAAACAAAAGTAATCACTTTGTTTATCATGGCGTTAAGTAGTTTTGCTCACATCTGTAAAGTTAGTACTGGTTTACTAAACAACCTCAAAGATGAAAAATTCAGTCGCATTTATTGAACAACAGTAAGTACATCGCAATTTCGATTTTGATTACATTCAGGAGTTGAATGAGGTAACTAATGAACAGCTTTCATTTTTACGACACCATGAGTGTTCACACATCCTACATTTAAATAGCCTCTCAGCTGATCCTGTGTCATGATAAAAAAAAGTCATTTACGTATGAATAAATAATACTAGGCCTTTTCATTACTAGTTAGTAAATCAAGGTATTAAAAATGTTGTCATGAGATTCTAAGATCGCTTATGTCTTTTTTAAAAAGGACGATGATATTTGAGTTACTAATCAGCTATTTAGTTCAGAGAACGCAATATCGTCAAAACATTTCATAAGCTGAAAACTTTGATTACAGCAGGATTATGATAGATTTAACTTTCCTTTTGATATATATATATATATATATATATATATATAACACATAGCTTTCATCTGACTGCTAAAAATGTCACGTCAACAAATAATATCCATTTCAAAAATAATTTTATGTTAAATTTGTTTACATGAATTCGACACAAATCCAATTGAATAAACTCGGCCTGCTTATTAGCCTATTGATGAATAAACAATTATTTCTCCTTTTCTATACAGCCAGTCAGTTAACAACAACATAGAACTTCGCATGTAAGTACATCATTTCAGGTTGTCATACAGCACTAGCACAGTAGTAGAAGTAGTAAAATTTTGAGCAGTAATCGGAGAGATTAGGGTATGAGGATACTTTTTTCAAGAAGTAAAATCTAGTGAAAGAAACTTAAAAGAAGAAAATGATGATGAGGAGGAATTCAGAAGGTTAGGATTTGAGAGAACACAAACAGTGGATGCACCTGCGCCATTGCAAATGGTTACGAGCCATGTCATTCACGGTCTTTAACCATTAACTACTACTATCTCATGGGCCCCAACCAGGTAATCGACACCTGCCGGCGCACGTCCTAAGCATCTGAACTGATGAAGTTTCACTTCTCCATCCATTGATTTGCAATCCTTACCTAGTACCTTTTTCCCAACAACAGCATTGCTTACTCGGTTGTTCCATGATGCACGAGAAATGATTTGGAGACACCTATAATCGAGAACTAGCAGCCTACCAATATCTTCTATTCTGACCGGCCATGTTTCACATCCACAGAATAGGACGGAGCAAACTACTGTAAATTAGACTCGTCCTTCGGTTATCAGACAGATATCTAGCTTACGCCGTAAGTGACGCAATCGAGCCTTCTGCATCCATGCTAAGATTTCGTCAGTCAGCAGACCATCAACACTGATGAGACTTTCAAAACAAATTAAGCGATTAACATGCTGAAATACTCCATTCCCCATCACTAGTTTAGGTACTGGTACAAGCCAATCCTCAGGCAACATTACTCATTTCAATGGGGGAGAATCTCATCCCAGACACTGAGGAAATGGACTCTAGGTTTTTAAACCTTTAAATCAATGCAAAATTCCTATTTTATTGTGTTAGTATCTTGTAGAACAAAACAAGAATAGTTTGAAAACCATCTGGTCTAGAAGTTTTAAACATATACTACTCTTTTACAAGTTTAATGTATGGTGAATGTCTCAAATAGTTAGGTTTTTTTTTCAAACAATCACCTTATTATTAGGACACATCTGTTAGTTTCTATTTATTGAAAATGATAATATACAATAGAACTGCTGTTTTGTCTAATGTGTAGGTAATATTTGTCTTCAACTATCTATTAATAATCACTTTACAATTGACCCGATTTGTGATGAATTTTAGCTGAGGTCATATATATATATATATATATATATATATATATTATTTGATGACTCAGCAGACCAAATGTAATTTAATGTTTATTGCTACTAAACTATTATCAAATATTTATTGACATTAATAGTAGACGTAATTGTTTTATGCCTTTAGTTTAAAAAAATATTTCAAACAGTCTCACAGAATTGCTTACTTCACAGGAATTGTACCGAAATAAAATGACCTTGTTAAAAGTCGTCACACACATATAAACAGTTTAGTATTACATTGAATAATATTGTTTAAAAACTCATGATTAAAGTATGTTTGTTGATAAGATTCAAATGAAAATTGAAACAACTGACAGAATTGTATAATAAGGAACAAAGGACAACGTTACTCATTGTAATTTAGAGTAACATATTTGTTTGTATTGAGAATCTCGGCCTAAAGTGTAAGTAGGGTAGTAATACAAATTTGGAGTATCGAACTGATTAGTTTTATCTGTTCGTGCTAAAGTTCTGTTTTTCAAAGCTCATTAATCCATTTATTGGCAACCGAATCTCGCCGACTGTTATCTACATATATGATGGTTGATTCAGGAAGGTGGGGAGAACAACATACAAAAGTAATAATAATAGTATTCATTATTGTTATTGATTTTTAGGTATTGTAACAGCTAACTAGTAAAACAACTGTTATTGTGTGCACGTATGACTGAGTCTTGCAATTGCTGTGCATACATTTGTATTCTGTGTGACTGATCATTTATTTCTGGTTTTTGCAGTGTGTAGTAGTGTTGTGCAAACTGAATTCTATAATTTAAATTCAGTTCATCAATATACTTTGAGCGACAATACTCATCACGAACAACGAAAGATTATAGAATACAATCAGTGGTAGTCAGTGGAAAAGAAACCAATTAATTTGATGATTTTCATGTTATAGATCCATTGTATCATTAAGTTGTTAATTGTGTCAATCACAAAAGTTTTGATGATGAATAAAATTATTTCCGTGACAACGACCCTCTTGTTTTACAAGCCTAAGTTGTCGACAAACAAGTTTTGGGGGTGCTCACTAGTGACTAGCTTCGTGAGGAAATTCTCGGAGTTCTAGCTGAAAAGACGTGACTAATGGAGTTCAACCATGTCGGGTGAGGTGAGGTCGAAAATCCATAGATCAATCAGAGTTAGACATTAACACCGTTGGATGCCGGCCCAGTGGTCCGATGGTTTGGCGTTCGCGCGCAATACCGAGAGTCACGGGTTCGAATCCTGCGAGAGGCAGCAGTCATGTATGCGTACTGCTGATGAGTCCCATACCAAGACGAAACGGCCGTCCAGTGCTTCCAGGTTTCTACTGGTGATTTAACAATGATCGTTTTATTATTTCAATGAAAACCAGAAATTATTCGGTTTCTGAGGATTGAGCAAAAACAAACCAATGACTTTACTCACTGCTAATCTGAATCTCGTGTTTGAGTTTTTTTCACAATGTTTAGAGACCACGGATAAGTTGGACAAATTTCAAAAAAGTCAGTGGACATCACTCTGAAAAAATCGCTCTTCAGCAAATTTATTCATTATTTTTGTTTAGAAATTCAACACTGAAAACTTCAGTTTGAGTATAGATCAGATATTTTTTGAAAAAATGTAAAAATCATGACATGGGTAATTATTTCAAACAATTTGTCCTTTTTATAAATTTTGATAGGACAGTGAGAAGACGTAATTGATCTGAAAAATGTGATGTATTTGCGCTATACATTTCGAACAATCTGGTCATACGCATGCTTGTCAAGACATTATATATGAAGATTAATAAAAGGTCAATTAAATAAAAGTTCAAATAGACGTAAGGTGATAATTTTAAATGAAGGAGAGAGAAAATACAGAAAAGTAATACAGAAAGGTTAAGAAAGGGTAGGAAATTGTAACATCACCCTTGGCTATATGCGGATGATATTACACTAGCACGAAATTTAGATTAACGAAGAAATTCGTTAGTCAAAAGATTTAATCCAATCCATGTCAGATTCGTTTTACGAACATATATGGAGAAATGTGTTGGGGACGTTAGATCCCCAAAACTAGCTTGATCAATGCCTCATTTTGGATTTCATGTTCATGATCAGTTGACCATAAGATTTCATTTCCCACCAGGATAATCCTCGGCTGTGATTAGCTGCTTTGTATTTCAGTATGCTATTTTTGTGACTGTCTCAAGGATGTTTCTATGATGTATAAATAAACGAGAGTTGTGTGCTTGATTGTATTGTGCTTGCTGAGTGTTTGTAGAATATACTTTCTACGCTACATCAAGACTTTACATTAGTCAGCAGATCAGGGTAGCCTACCTGGTTGCTGTTTCATTGTCTCGTTCGCGTTTATCGACTAAGGTGAACCCGTAATAGCTTCAAACGTACCTAGTATAGAACCTAACAAAATGGTTTTGCATAATTAGAAAAAAAACAATACATGTTTATTTGAACTACAAACGACTATTTCATTAAGATGAATCTATATTTTGAATTTTTTGTAAATTGAAGTTTTTCTTTTCATCATATATATGAAGATGCCTAATATCCTTGCTGTGGACTGGTGTTATTCATTGTTTTATGTAAAAATTATCACATTAACTTAATGATAGTTGAACTAAATTTATAGATTTTTTGTAATACATGCTAAAGAGACATTTTTGTAGGGAATCTTTACCCATAAATTGACTAATCATATTTGTCCTTATCATGATTTTCTGTTCTTTCGATAGAAAATATCCGAATGAAGCGTAGCGTTTATAAATTATCTAGATTACGAAGTTAAGCGCTTATCACTGAAGCTCATTTTTTTTAAAAAAAGGAATCGAAATGATCTTGAAGGGGATCAAACCAATGATTTTCCTACCAACTGATGATTTTTATGCCTTTGAACAACTAAAACCAGAATCCAGCATTCTATGTTTTTGACCATAGTTAACAAGTGATTTCATGCCATTTTCATTCACTATTTATCAATAAGTAAGAATTTCATTTGGGACTTCTCTACCTTTACAGTTTATCGTCTCCTTAAAGAACCATTGGAAGCTGTCAATGAAGAAGGTATAGCAATCAATGAGGATACAAGCGGTCAGATAGTTTTCAGTCAAAAACTATTTACATCTAACTAGAGTCAGTTAGAAATCGCTTTCCATTTCAAGGTCTGGTAATTTTATACTACCTAATAAATTCATGAATAAGTTTTATGTACTCAAAATCATGCATCACATCAATGTACCTCAAACTCTTGTTAAAAGGTCAGCTATTATTTATACACCTATATTTTTTGTAGAAAACAACTGTATCGTGAATTTCTGATTGGTTTATTTTGATTCTATTCTAGTTGGCTGATTTTATCATACATGTGTCTTTTAAGGAAATTCCTTTTTCTTTTTGACGACATTAATGGTTAATTGAATTGTTGATCTTATGTGTTTGTGTGTGTGTGTGCATAAGGAAAAGCTATGGTTATGATAAATGTACATTTTCTTAAGGCGAAAATTCAATTTGATAATTGATAAAAGTAGTTTGTGTTTTCATTTCATGAATATTAAAATGACAATGAATTAATTTCTTGGGATATTGAACATTGATGATTTGTTTAAAAAGAGACCAGTATCTATTGTTATTGTCGTATTCTATTTTATTGTATCGTATTCATGAAGAAAAATAGCGACAATCATGTACAGTTTGACATCATATTCATATGTTGCCTTTCTATTTGTATTATTATTAATTGTGGGAGAGTTTAATAAACAAAGTGTTTATGGTAAGTTGTTTGAAATTTTCTAATAATTCAATTACATTTTTAATTATATACACACATATACATAAATATATGTTTGGATAAGATTTATAAAGAGAATATTTATTTATATTGAAAAGAATGCATGTGTGGCGAATTCAAAGATTTTGTAATTACTTACTTACTTACTTACGCCTGTTACCGCTAATGGAGAACAGACTACCGACCAGCAATCCTCCACTTGACTCTGTCCCAGACTTTCCTTCCCAGTTCTGTCCAAATGCTGTTTATGCCTTTTGTATCTGCTTCCAATTTTTGACGTAATGTGTTTTTCTGTCTTCCTCTTTTCCTCTATCCTTGAGGATTCTATTTTAGGGTTTATCTTGTGGTTCAGTTAGGTGTTTTTTGCAATCTTTGTACCATCCACTCCCAAATCTTCTTTCTAACTCCTTCCTCAACTGGAATCTGGTTTGTTCTGTCACACAGTAGGTTGTTACTGATAGTGTCTGGTCAACGGAATCTTATTTAGAAGAATATTAATAAACACCTGCATGTTGTGAATGATAGCTTTTGTGGTCCTCCATGTTTCTGCTCCATACAATAGAACAGCTTAGACATTCGTATTAAAAATTCTGACTCAGTTTGTAATTATATGTGGTCAAAATTAAGCAATTAAAACATGATGATTTTTAAGTTCCTCAAATATTAAACATCTGAAAAACTTAACAATTACTGTTAAATTATCGTATACATTTTTATACATTCAAAAATGTAAGAATTTACCGTAACAAAAAATTTATCGGAACATGCTTGTTTGAATTGTAATTTTTTAAAGATGAAACAGTGTAGCTTAAAATTTTATTTCTTAAACAGTGATGTTTAATCTGTGTTTCTTTTGGAAAGAGAAAGCTGGCAATTCAAACTGAATACTACCCGCCCCTCTCTATTGTACAAGTTATTTAAAGCAATTTTTTAAAAATTTTAACCTTAGAAACAATTATTAAGCATTTACCTTTAAAAAACTTAGTTTTACCTCAGGCTATATTATCCAGTTGATATGAAAATATTGAATGTTTATAATTGAGTTTTTAAAAAAATACAGACAATTAAAATTTGTTTCAATTGAAAAGGAAACTAAATTTAAATTTAAATTATTTATTAAACAAAAAAAACTGAAACTATACGACCACCCAATATATTTTAAATTGTCTATCATTTTTTATCAATAAATATTATTTTAATCTAAATTATTTAATAATGTGTTTTTGATGCGTTAAATGTTCAATTCAATGCTATAAATCAATTAAATTCTTCTTCTCAGTTAAAATCCATAAACATAGACATACATGATTGAATATAAAAAGCACGTTAAAAACTAACTGAAAAACCAATCACATATAGATTGGTTATGGTCTATTGGTTAGGAGAAAAATCAGGTGATCGTCATCATTGAAAGCTGAGAACCTTTATATAAACGTTTCTTGATACTTCAGTAGCTGTCAGAAGAAAAAATCCATCATTTTCATGTTAATTTCTATTCTTAACTCCTTCCAGTTTATAATATATTATGATACGCATTTAATGATTCTTCCTTTCACTACTTGCTTTATTCCATGTAAATATCAGAGTTACTCGCTAGGACATCAAGAACAACTAACTCACTGATACAGCTCAGTTTTTACAGATGCTAAATATGTTTTAGATTACACTGAATTAGAATAAACAGTGGTCCGGTGGTTTGGCTTTCGCGCACAATACCGAAAGTCCCGGGTTCGAATCCTGCGAGGTGCAGCAGTCGTGGATGCGCACTGCTGATGAGTTGCATACCAGAACGAAAAGGCCGTCTTTGGGTGCTTCCAGGTTTCTAATCGTGGTCTAACAATGATTGATTGATTGATGATTTCAAATGTGTAAAAAAAACACAAATATCCTAAACTTTAACTGAAAATATTTCTAAATTGTTTTAGGGATAAACTCGTATAAACTATGTAAGAAAGTTCACATGGAACTTCTCAAGTTATATTGGTGAATACTTTCACATGTATCTATTTTGAAATCTATGGGATACATTCTAGGTGGAATGATTTTATTTCATTGGAAAATTTATTTATGAAAAAAAAGATAATTCTTGATTTAGATTTTTTTTCATCTTACTAGCCTTCTTTTTTCACATTCTTTAACAATTGACTATGAAACAATCAAGCAACTAAATAAAAAGTTTCATGTGAATTCTTCATCGTTGATATCGATTCACTGTGGATTGTGCACTAATTCTTCATGTATGTTCACTGTCTTGTCATCTTTAGACTAAGCAATAAATTGATTAATTGTTTTGTTTTTTTGCCTTACATCCTCCAATCATTTATCATATTTATTTAAACATATATTTCATTCAATGTGTCAATGTCAATTTTTAAAGATTACCATTTAAAATTGAAAAGAAAAAATCTAAGAAATTGTATTGCTCAGTTACTAGTGAAGGATACTTGTGATAAGTAATACAGACATAAATAAATAATATTAACTGCAAAGACATTGAATAACAAAATGTTTATTTTTAAAAGTTTTACACCATTTCAAATTATTCATTTTTTTTAAGGAAATAAATAATTATTTTTAATTAAATGATAAATTTGTACATAAAAAATTGATCAATAATAGAAGAAGCCTATAAATTATTTAATTATATTAGTCAAACGTTAAGTATATATATATATATATATATATATATATATATATATATATATATATATATATATGTCAATTATTGGCTGGAGAATTGGCGCAATTTCATAATCACTTGACATTTGAACCGATGAGTCACCAGTGGGAACATTGTTTGAGCTGGAAAGTTGTCTAATCTACACAAGAATGTATACCAATTTGACATATGCAATGAGTACACAACATAATCCATCATATTCTTTAAGTAAGCAGTATTTCCTCACAATTCAAAATTAGCATTTTCTCGTATATTTGTCTGAAATGCAGAAGAAAAAACCTAACCAGAGGATAAGAGAATATTACTTGTAACTAGTAAATAACACTTAAAATAAAATACTAGGCCTATTCAGTTAGATATACGGTTTTACTGATGTTTTACAATGCAGAAGACTATCTGCCTCATTACTTACATGATCGAACAAATAATATGGCCTTAATGATCGGGATAAAGGAGGAGGGTTGGGAATGGGGTTGGCGCCCCTCATCCCACCAAAAAACTAACTTGCCAAAAAAACGCTAACCAGAAGAAATAAATCAATGTAGGTGTACATACCACTAAATCAAGATCAGTTTCGACGGATAAATTTGTAAATACATTTAAATGGTCAGCACATGTGAAATTCTGATAGAAAATCATGAAATCATCGATTATAATTGTTAAGCGATAACTGATATGAAATAGTTGCATTTATACATCGAAATCAAGGATATATACATGCATATATATTATAAACACGGGATTAGTGTTTAACTTTATAAAGAGTCATTAGATGACTTGTTTGGAAAAAAACTCAGGTTACTCACATTATTCACCTTTGACTGTACAAAGTGTAAAAGTTAACAATACGAACTCTGCTCCAAACCTTGGATTCCATTTCGAATAGGTTTGTGAATATCTCGATTGCTGAGAAGTTCTAATTCTTTGTTTCTGATGACTATCTATATACAATATCAGTGGTTGGTTTATGTTATGAAAATAAGAATAAAACATGGAACTTCATGAAATTATATAGTTTCAATATATTTCATTCATTCCATAATTAAAAGTCCAGTAAAAAAAATAAAATTCAAGCTCCAATTGATTTTATATCATATTTGAATTTTTCGTTAAATAGACATGATTGACAGTAAAATAATTAATGAATCGGTGGTTTTAAAATTAAATGTAAATAATCGATTCGTTGAAGAAAGTATTTCTTAGTGGATGATTTTTTAATCAAAATTAATATTACGTTATCATTAATCATACATTAGTTGGACAGAGTTGTTTATCGGTACTCGTTCTGCTTAAAACACAAATGTAAATTAGAAACCTGTTATACTCGTCAATTTATATGCTTAAACTACTACGAGTTCAACTTAGTAGGTAAACGAGACAGAAGATAGATGATCTAGTAACACGGTAGGCTACTCTAATTCGAGCTTCCTTATGCCTCGTTACTTAGAGTGAAAAGTCTTGATATGGCGTCAAAAGTGTATTCTACAAGTACTCAGAAATCGAGGTTGACAGGCACATAAATCGAGTTTATTTATATATCATAGAAACGTCCTTGGGTGAACCACAAAAACAGCGTACTGAAATAATCCATCAACCAATAACAGCCAAGGATTTCCGGGTGGGAATTGTAATCTCAAGGTTAACTGACCAGCCAGTGTGCTAAAACATAAAATCCAAAATTAGGACTTTTATCAAGTGAGTTCAGGCGATCTTACATCCCCAACAAAACCACAAGGTTAGGCTGCAGGCGCACTAACTCTGGACTACTAAAGTTCGTGTTTTTGATAATCATGTTCTTAGTGGTAACTAACCGTGTTACGATTTTCTTCAACAAGCTAAGACCAGTAAAAGCAGACTATTTCAGGAATAAGACATAATATTACTGATTTTGTTGAATGATCACCAAAACACTGGATTGATAGACTCTGAAAATATTAGTCAATGCATGTCTAGTCATTCTACTGAAAGTGGTTTTAGCTAGAGTTCCAATGAGGGTGGATGATCAATGGAATTTATAATTTAACAGTCGATTTCTACATTGATTCGTTGTAATTCTAAAGTAATTATTCACATTGTCTCTGATAACACAAGTGAAAGGGATGTTTTTCTAATTGTCAGATTCATTAAGAATATAAGATATGTATGTTTACTCCGAATGAGTTCTTCTATAAAGTTGGCTAGGGTTTTCTGTAAGGTTTACAATATTCGATAAGTATGTCAAACTTATCGGTTATATTTCCGTTCATTTAGTGAGTGTTTGCTGCACATCAAACTGTAATTATCAGTGAGGATATCAATTCTTGAGACTGAAGTTATTCATAATTATCAGTTATGGACATGTCAGTGTAAGGTAGCCTGAAAGTCGTGGGGGGGGGGAAATGGTTGCAAACACGAATACAGTAGAAGTCAGGGTTCGAACTCGCATCTCCGATGAGAGTTTCAGGTTAGAGTTTCCCGAAGATCAGCACTCACCCATTAAATGAGCGTAAAAACGCTGACCGAAACTGTTTGATACGATACACAACGAATCTAACAAAGCTACTGATAACATCGGACGACAATTTTTGGTAAATAAAGACAGTAAATCAGTGTTTAAGATCTAACTTATTATGACTTGTGTTTAAAATCTAATAACCTACGTCAGATTATGCATTTGAATACACACATATATATATATATATATATATATATATATATATATATATACATATAAGACTACTATACCATACACCTGTTTGTGGATGATAAACATCATCCAATGCAAAATATATTTTCAAAAAATAAAAATTCCACCGATTTATAACATGTTTATTCAATATAGGAGGCTTGTGTATATATGTCGACTGTATGTATGTGCATGTGCACGTCTACACAGTAATATTGTATACAAGCGAATAAGCGCATACATTCTCTGTGTGTGTGTGTTGTAGAGCCTGATAAGGAGGGAGAGAATTAAAGATGTTTTTTTCTTGAAAACACATTAATTGTGTTTTTTAATATTTTCGAATTGTTTTTTTTTTGAAAGAATATCCAAAGGCTTTATTTTTGTTTGACCACCCACATGTAACAACATACTTACATTGGTTTGCTTTAGGAACAAAATAAATACTATGTAAAGTCATTTTTAATTGAAGAAAAATTATTAAGAGAGTGACATCGAAGAGAATGGGGGACTGCAGTATATATATATATATATATATATATATATATATATATATATATATATATATACATACTCTATCTCCTCAAACGATTTGTTTTAATTTCTCTGTAAAATTGAATTTTGAAATGTATTAAAATGTATTCAGTAGGAAAATATGAGATATTTTTATTTTCTGCAAAATTTATATTTTTTTTATGTAATTTTATTTTTATTAAAAAATGATTCAGAGATGATTGTTTGTTAGGAAATAATTATTTAAACATCTGTGTATGTATGATAACAATTATATATATTTATTGTGTTTTTTTTCGGTATTTTTGAAAATAAAAATATCTATACATATATATGTATATATAATTGTTATTGTAAATAAATCATAATTTTGTCAAACCTTCTTGAATTTGAATAATTACTTTTTTGTTTTTTGTAACCATCACTTTTTAATCTACCGCACTTACTTTATGCAGTTGGTTGTAAAGAGAAACATTGAAACATTGGACAAATATATTTACAGTTATGGTCTAGGGAAAGCAATACATTTATTTCATCTCTAGATTACGGAGACTTGTTCATTTTTAGTTCTAATGCATGTATAAAATAGACTATGAAGTAACTAAGCCTGTATTTGTGTTAGAGTTTGTTTTAATGAATCATTGAGTTGTTATCAATAGGTTGAAATACATGAGAAAGTGATAGAAGATAGCATAAATCGCGTATATATGTTCACTATTGAAAAAAACTTTTAATTGATAAAGGATAATATTCACAAAAACCAAGATATATAGCTTTCGGTATAAGAACATCGTGTATGAGACTAGTCAAACAGAATGATAACTTCCAGTCATATTTATATACAGTATATTTGACAAATGAGAGCTAACATTAGCTTTCTTGTTCATTATGACCGAAATAATCTTTTGATAAACTAGATAGTATCACTTTTTGAAAATTGTTTCAAGTTTAAAATGTTGACTAGTTTTATTAGTTATGAAGTTTTACTTAGAAAATGTTTAGATATTCAACTAGATATCTTATTACTGAGAATTATTTTTGAGGGGCTTTTAGAAAAGTATTCATTCATAGATTATGCTCATTTGTTTTATAACAACTGGATCTAGAGTTGGAACCAGTTGGTATTTTTGGTAATTTTTGATTCTCTGATACTTTCTGTATAACATCAACGTACATTATCGGCAACTAAAAGCATTACTTAGTTAATAAATTACGCCTGTTACCCCTAATGAAGCATAGGTTGCCGACCAACGTTCTCCACCCTACTCCGTCCTAGGCTTCCCTTTTCAGGTCTGTCCAAGTTTTGTTCATTTTTCTAATATCATTCTCTATTTCGAGGCGTAATGTGTTTCTGGGCCTTCATCTTTTCCTCTGACCTTGAGGGCTGCAAGTGATGACTTGTTTTGTGGTGCAGTTTGGTGCTTTCAGAAGTGTGTCCTATCCACTTCCACAGCTTCTTCCTGACTTCCTCCTCCACTGGAATCAGGTTTGCTCTCTCCCACAGTAGGTTGTTGCTGATCGTGTCTGGCCAACGGATCTTCAGTATTTCGCGTAGACAACTGTTGATAAAACTGAAAGCATTACCATAGAGCTATTCTAGCCACGATTGGTACCATGTAGAACTAAGACCTTTCAATCAGTTGAACAATTCAATATCAGCCAATATCACTTTTATTTATAATTCTTAGTGAAGATTTGATTATATCTGTCAAGTTATGTTTGACTGACTAGACATAACATAAAGAACTACTTATATATATATTACTCACAAACGACTGGTGTTTGATTATTCCTCATCTATTGAATAATCCTAAGCGTTTATATTAAGATATTTTAAAAACTTTACTCTCTAACATGAAAAATGGTAGACGAGTATATACATGAAAGAAAGAAACTTGTTAATTTCTATGCATTTATTGAAAACCTAATCAATGCATAAGTTACATAGGTATATCCAGACATAATTTATTGACTGAGATATACTGAGCGGTTCAGTCACAAGTTGAGATATGATTTCATCAATTTTTATTTTGATAGTAGGCATAGTAGAGTGGAGAGATGCGTTACCTAGTTTTGTAATACATTCTCTGAGATTTTCCTCTAGAACGCGCCTGTAAGAAATTTAAAACAAAAATAATTCAGTAGTATCTTTACTCTTGACATAACAGATAGAACTCCATATCCTCATACGAACAGTGTTACATTCGGATGATAGTGGCTTATTTTTGTTACAGCAACTGTAAATTAAAATCGTCTAAATTTGCTTATATTACAAGTTGGTAGTTAATGACTTCATTGATTTCAGTCTGTCTAAGAATCAAGAACTGTAATACTTATTCCCTTTTTGTTATCCTTAGCTTTTTCCCTTTGTTTTGACAACAAGAAATGAGAAAGAATTTCATTCAATAGATAATTTATGTAGGTTTGCCAAATATATATATTTTTTTCAATTAAATATTACTTAAAGATAGTTACTATTGAATATATAAAATAAAGGCAGACAACATGATGATGAATGAGATAGTACGTGTTTTTTCTTTTAACCGAAAAGAAGATGTGAAAATAACTATGCATTTTTCTAATAATAATAATAATAATAATAATAATAATTAATTATAGTTGTAATGATCAATTTTTGTTTTAATTAGATAAGTTGTGTCTGTTTGTAGGATCTGGAATATACATTTCTTCTTCTGTTTGGGACTAGTAAACTGAATGCATTTATATTCAAATGGTATCCCTTCAATTGAAACTCGAATTCACCACCTTTCTCTTAACACATCAATCCATGACCAAGTCCATGTAGCAACGTATATTTGCATTGCGTTTGATGTACATATTATTATTATTATTAAGCATTCTTGTAAATGAATTTTTAATATTCGCAGTAGAATTTCGTTTTGTTTTGTTTGTTAACATTAAGCTCGTCAAATTTTTCAGTGGTTGACCTTCTACCGGGAAAATCGCTTACTGACCTAGAATATGCCGATGACATTGTTCTATTCGGTGAAGACTCTGACAAAATGCAGAGTCTTCTGATCACCCTAAGCAACAATGCAAGCATGTTCGCGATGCGGTTTTCCCCCTCGAAATGCAAAATGTTGCTTCAAGATTGGGTTGCATCGGCACCTGAACTAGTGATAGGGAGTGAAGTAGTCGAGAGTGTTGATCACTTCACTTATCTGGGGAGTCTCATCAGTGCTGATGGCCTGGTGAATGACAAAATCTCAGCACGGATACAGAAAGCTCGATTTGCTTTTGCCAATATACGCGGTTTATGGCGTAGGCGAGATATCCATTCGCTACCCAAAGGACTGGTGTACTGCGCAGCACTTCGTTCCGTTCTCCTATATGGATGCGAAACATGCCCGTAGGTTACTAGTTTCCGATCACAGATGTCTTAGAAGCATTGCTCGTATATCGTGGGACACCCGAGTGAGCAATGCTATCGTTAGGAAACGAGTACTAGGTAAGAATGGCAGATCAATAGATGAAGTATTGAAACTTGATCAGTTGAGGTGGTTGGGACATGTGTTACGAATGCCTAACCACGACTGTCTCGACGAGCTATGTTTGGTGGTGTAGGAGCAGGTTGGAAGAAAGTTAGGGGCGGCCAGACCAAAACATGGCACAAATCCATGAAGTCATTGATAAGTGGACTGAGTCATGTTGGTAGATGTAGACTATCTGGTTGTGGTCCGCGAGACGAAAGTCATCAATGGTTAGAGACCTTGAACGATATGGCTCAAAATCGTTTACAATGGCGCAAGTGCATCCATTCTTTGAGCTCTCTCAAATCCTAATCTTCTGGATTCGTCAGCACCTCTACCTTTGTCTTTCTAACCTTATCTCACTGAATTATACTTCTTGAATAATATCTTCAAACCGTAGTTTTCTTCATAACCGTTAATACCTCTACTATCTCAATCATAATGGGATTTGATTTGACATTTGCGTCTCTGCGTTAATGTGGTGTGGCAACCTGAACTTATGTACATCTGTACGAAGTTCTACTTTGCAACTGACTGACTGACTTACTTTGTTTTGTTTGGAATGTATATATGTAGTGCAAGTTGGCACTAGTCTATGCTCGATTAGGGTTAAGAGATCCAAGTTAGTAGGTAAGTAAGTAAACAGATTATCACAATATTGCTATTTAGCCACTAGTCTATTCAGAATTCATAGATTGTTACTAGCAATAGGATCTTGGATGTACATTACGATCTACTGGATAACAATATTAGTGTCTGGTACTAAAAGTACAACAAAATTTAAAGAAAACAAAAGCAGTACTTCATTTATTTTGCTTATGCAATACAATTTTTTCTGTTCTTCTATGAAAAAAAATTTCTTTTATTCTTTGATTCATTTCAATCATAGGTCATGACTAATTTTTCCTATGCCATTATCCTAATGTGACTGCATTGTTTTCAACCTTTTTTCTATTGTTACTGACAGATCCTCAGAATCTGGCGACTTCTTAATAAATGATTGAAATGTTAGCTATTTGAATAAACATATATGTTATGATGATGATTTGATTTTTCATTTTATTTAGTATTTAATAGTAGCAAGTGTCATGATTTTT
Source organism: Schistosoma turkestanicum (assembly GCA_944470395.2). Taxonomy (NCBI): domain Eukaryota; kingdom Metazoa; phylum Platyhelminthes; class Trematoda; order Strigeidida; family Schistosomatidae; genus Schistosoma; species Schistosoma turkestanicum. Next base: position 74,809,169 of record OX103971.1, on the reverse strand, counting down.
GAGAAATACATTTTTATATATACAATGACGTGCATATCCCTGTTTTCCTTTTTTTTCAATTTTTTTTTAAAAAAAAATTACATCAGTTCTCAGAATTTCCATGTCAAACCTAAAATGTCGCCAACTCCAATTAAAAATGTACTCGTCAATTGTACAACACACACATTCATAGATAGAGATGATACTTTTAATATTGAAAATTGATTGACATTTTGTTTTTTTTTTGTTTTTAATTCATGACTCATTTCATTACTCCTCATTTGAATGAGTCTACTCCCATCGGTGATATCTAAGAATTGAACAATTTTCATTTATTCAAGTGTACATTGAGTACAATAAGTAGCATTTATCAAAAAAAGGTTAAGTGAATAGAGAGTACACAGCATGCAGTGTAATTCAGAAATAAGATTACGAAAAATTCTAACATGTTTGTAAATTTTAATAAATAGATAATTATTTTTTTCGAATACTTTAATTAATTTGAGTTTTATCATGTCGAAACGTGTATGGCTTATCGTGAAATTGAACTCTATTAGACGTTTGAAATCACCAATCAAACATTGTTAGACCAACATCAGAAACCTGGAAGCACTGGACGGCCGTTTCGTCCTGGTATGGGACTCATCAACAATGCGCATCCACGACTCCTGCTCCTCGCAGGATTCTAACCCGGGACCTTCGGTATTGTGCGCGAACACATAACCACTGGACCACTGGGCCGGCATCCACCATTGTTAATATCTAACTCTGATTGATCTACGGATTTTCGGGCGACCTCACCCATTAGTCTTTGGTAGTTACTGCCTACACCCGACAGGGTTGTACTCCATTGGTCACGTCTTTTCAACTAGAACTCCGAGAATTTCCTCACCAAGTTAGTCACTAGTGAGCACTGTTACGATGTTTCGGGGCAGAGTTTTGGAGGTTTGTGTGCGTTCGCGCACAACACCGAAGGTCCCGAGTTCGAATCCTGCGAGATGCAGGAGTCGTGGATGCGCACTGCTGATGAGTCCCGTACCAGGACGAAACGGCCGTCCAGTGCTTCCAGGTTTCTAATGGTGGTCTAACAATGATTGATTGATGATTTCAAATGTGTAAAAACACAAACCTCCAAAACTCTGCCTCAGAACTCTATTAGTTTAAATTCAACCTTTTTAATTTTAACTAGTTCTCTAGTTACTAACAGTTCGCAATGAAAACTGACTTTATTTCACAGTCTTTTAAAAAAAATAAAACCTTAGTGAAAGCTTTTGTAGTGAAATGAATCTCTGGTAGTCTACTTTCAATTATGCACTGAATTTTTTTCAATAAAGAATTCATGTCTACAATTCCTAGATTATTAAGAATTGATTTGTCATTGTTTATCCTTACTTAATATGTTTAAGCTACATATTTCTTCCTATAATTATGCTTAACAGCTGTTTGCGAAAGGATGAAAAAAGGTGAATATATTTTTTCAAAACGAAATTACTTAACAATCAACATAAAATTATTTTTCCATTAATGTGAAATGAAAGAAATCCTTTGTTCAGACATGTATATTAGGTAATGATGCCGTTAAAATCAACAGAATATTTATTATCATTTTCTTTTACTAGTTGCATATAATTCAATTAATATAAAATCTCTGAAGTCTAATTTATGAATTTATATGTGCATAAATAAAGTAGTTTTGTTTTAATTGACTAAAAACCGGTCATCAGATTCTTAGACAACGTAATAACTTACCATTCAATTTACATTATGTCAGGGATTATTTTTTTTGTATGAACAGATTGGTCGAATAACTTTGTATTTTTAGCAGAGATCCATTTAAATTTAGACATTTTTAAAGCGTTAATTTAATGACACAATAGATGCATCCATTGAAAAAAAGGTTAAACATAAAGCGATAAGTTCGAGGTCAATTGTTTAGACGATGGTTACTGTCTAGTTACTTTAAAAGAAAAGCTATTCATAATCAGAACAATAAAAATTGTTGTATTTTATTTATTTATTTGAAAGTAATTAAAAATTATGGTTTTATTTTATATTCAAATGATTCATCTAAGTGTTAACTTACGTTGAGGAATTAGATTTTAATGGTTATTTCGTTTCGATATTTATATCGAGTAATTCTAATCTCTAATCTTATATACAATCTAAAATTGAACCATGTGATAATTTGTAACAGATTGAGAATGAACACTTTGTGTCTGTTCAGAAACCGGTTGATGTAAAACAGTAGGATAGATTTCAAACCAAGTAACTGAAAAATTCAAAGTTTTATTGAAATTATAGTTTTCCGTCTACACAGTATCGTTGAGACTGTGTTGGTTGAACTGCCCAGCTGTACGCCTCATATAACGTGCTCGAAGTATAACTAGACAACTATGTCAACGATTCATTAATCAGTCTTCTTAGTAGTTGGAAAAGAATTCGACAAAATGATGTTCGATAGCAATCATCTAGTAAGTAAAAGAAAATCATTCAGAGTGATTTCTCGTATACCTTCTGTTATTCGATATGAGGTTTGATCTTATCTCTTACATTTGACAAAAGCCATAGAAATTCAAGCTAATATACTGAATCTTCATAGATATCAAAAAAATTTGTAACACTAATCTCTTCCATTGCCAAATAAGGCTTTAGCATTTTTATTATTCTTCTTCATTGGCTTTCATTCATTTTCGTTATCCCTGTTTCAGTAAGTATTCTTCACTATCTATTTGCTTGAGTACTTATTATGCAATATTATTCAATGAAAAAAATAATACTCGTTTATGTGTAGTGATGCGATTTATGATATGGCAAGTTTTTCAGTGAATTTTTCAAATTCAAAATTAGCTAAACATTACTAGATGAATAATATTCTTCGAAAATCCATCTAAAAAACATTCGAACGGGAGCTTTACAAATGATAACGACTCATATATATATATATATATATATATATATATATATATATATATATGTTGGTACAGTAAGAATTGTAAGTACACATTATTATGAACTCAAATTTGAAGTTAACAGCTGATCATCTGTTGACTTGACTGATTTGTATCACAATGGTTCATTCATGAGTGTAAAATCCTGAGAGTAATTCGTATTCGATTTTAAAAATCTTTTCTAATACTCCAGTGTACGTTAATTACTTCCAGCCACAGCGACATAAATGTCTAAGAAATATTTTTCTTATCTATGAATTCTTAAATAATCTAAGGAATTGTAAACATAGTTACAAAACTTCATATTCAGCACACTCAAATCATTTGCATAAAAATAACATTTGGGAAATGAATTCCAATCGAAAATATCAATAATTTTTTTTAGCTTTAATCATAAAGAGAAGTTTAATTATAAAAAAAGATTCACCAACACAAGTTGAAAACAAAAGGAAATGAAATTAACAAATTTTAGACAACAAAGAAAACAAAACCACTGAATTTTATTATTTAAGGAAAAATCATTAAATATTGACGAGAAAATTGTCATAAAGTAAACTTGTTAATTGGCCTTAGTGTTTAGTACCTGTTAATGTAATTAGACAAAATGAAGAAAACCTAATACTTTGGTTTTAGCACGAACGACACCGATTTTGGAATGAACATATATATATATATATATATAGACATTAACACGGTTAGGTACTGGCTCAGTGGTCCAGAGTCTAGGCGTTCGTGCACAAGACCGAAGGTCCTGGGTGCGAATCCTGAGGGGCGCAGGAGTCATGGATGCGCACACAGCTGATGAGTCGCATACCAAGACCAAACGGCCGTCCTGTGCTTCCAGGTTTATAATGATGGTCTAATATTGATCAATTCATCGTTTCAAAAACGTGTAACTTAACAATCTTCACAACCCCATAATATATATATGTACATATATCATAAGCATACGTATATATGTATACATATTTTTTTCTGTAAACTAGCAAGTTTAATACAAACTTGGGGATTTTTTTAAAACTGTTTATTAAAATATTACCAAAAGATAACTAAAGGAAGCGTTATTTCTGTAGAGTTTGTTTGGTATCACACCAATAAACTTATTTGTTTGTCATTCTCGTTTTAATAAAACGAAAGTATATATATATATATGTCTATATACAAACATATACAGTAAAGATCACAACTGTTTTACATTTTGTATTCTATTCTTTCATGTATTCGTTTTTTTTAAAAAACTTTATCCGACCGCAAAAAACATTTTTAAAATTTTAATGAATTTGTACTTTTGAACTTCGGAAAGCTAATAATGATTGATGATGGTAAGCATGTGTGGTCATTAATGAAGTGGAAATATGTATATATATATATATATTTTTATAGTCAATTAAGATTGCACTGAAAGTTGGCTACCAGTCATTAGATAAAAAAAATATATCCTTTCTTATACTTTGACAATATAGCCAATGACAATAAGATAATTTCCATTGTTATGATTGCTTAAATATGTAGTGCAAAGAAGGTCAACCAATATATGAGATACTGTAAGGAAACATTCTGTAGAAGTGTAAAGTTCTTAATATTACATTCTAATTATTTGTCATGAAACCAATTTAATGACCAGGGATCATGGATGATATGGGACATTTATGATATATTAGTAATTAATGTGTGTTATTAGGATAAAAAATTTTCTGGTTAGCGTTTTTTTGGCAAGTTAGATTTCGACGGAATGGGGTCGCCAACCCCATGTCCAACCCTCCTCCTTTACCCGGGCTTGGGGCCGGCAGTAGCCCAGAAAGTTCTACTGGTAGAGTTGCTACATTACGGATCATTGTGGAACAATCAGTTGAATGGAACTCACCACTCTACATCAACTTCACCGACTACGAGAAAGCACTCGATAGCGTGGATAGGAAAACACTGTGGAGGCTTCTTCGACACTACGGAGTGCCTGAGAAAATAGTTAACATCATACGGAATTCTTATCATGGATTCAACTGCGAAATCGTACACGAATGATAGCTAACAGACTCCTTTGAGGTGAAGATCGGTGTCAGGCAAGATTGCTTACTCTCACCCTTTCTCCTTCTCCTGGTGATCGACTGGATTATGAAGACGTCAACATCTGAAGGGAAGCACGGTATCAACTGGACAGTTAGGACGCAGCTGGACGATCTGGACTTCGCAGATGACCTGGCTCTTCTGTCGCACACGCAACAACAAATGCAAGAGAAGACGACCAGTGTAGCGGCAGCCTCTGCAGCAGTAGGTCTCAACATACATAAAGGAAAAAGCAAAATTCTCCGATGCAACACGACATGCACTAAACAAATCAATCTTGATGGAGATGCCTTGGAGGACGTTAACACCTTTACATATCTGGGCAGCATCATTGACGAGAAAGGTGGATCCGATGCAGATGTGAGGGCACGGATTGGCAAAGCGAGGGCTGCATTTGTACAGTTGAAAAATATCTGCAACTCCAAACAACTTTTAAACAAAACCAAAATCAGGATTTTCAATACAAATGTGAAGACATTTCTACTGTATGGAGCGGAAACATGGAGAACTACCAAAGCCATCATTCAGAAGATACAAGTGTTTATTAACAGCTGTCTACGCAAAATACTTCGTATTCGTTGGCCAGACACCATCAGTAACAACGAACTGTGGGAGAGAACAATCCAGATTGCAGTGGATGAGGAAATCAGGAAGAAGCGGTGGAAGTGGATAGGACACACATTGCGGAAAGCACCTAACTGCGTCACGGGACAAACCCTCACATGGAACCCTCAAGGCAAAAGGAAAAGAGGAAGGCCAAAGAATACATTACGCCGAGAAATAGAAAAAGATATGGGTGGAATGAACAAACATTGGACAGAAATGAAGAGGGAAGCCCAGGACAGAGTTGATTGGAGAAAACTGGTGGGCGGCCTATGCTCTATTGGGGGTAACAGGCGTAAGTAAGTAAGTAAGTACGTATTTAGGATAAAATTGATTCCGAGGCATAGTCCACAGTAGTCTTTTTATAGACTTTTTAAAGTTTCAGCTATTCTCTAATCAGCATATCATTGAAGCGTTCAGTATCCTCGTTAGTTAACTCCACTTTCAAATAAGATGTTTTTCATGAATTGATGTATAAAAGCTGAAAGAGTTAGCCTTTATAGGCTTTTAGTTTAGAATACAAACAAGTGTTCTGTTTCGGTGAGCCGAACTCTTAAAAGTTGAAAAGATTTTGTCATCAGTTCAGTAAAATAATTCTCTATAAACATTGGAAGCAGGGAATGTGTAAATTATGAAGTTTGAATTGTACGTGTCTTCAAGTTCACATCTCTTGTTCTTACATCACACTATATTTTACTTAATTCATTTGATTTCTTATTATTTATTCAGCTCACAATAAAACTAACGAGTTACCTAATCATTTTCTTATAACTATTTTTATAGTTGTCTCGGTTATATTCTTAAAATAACGTTATTTTACTCATAGTTTCATATGAATTTTATTTTTGATTGGTGAGAAGCATCTAGCTATTCTTTCTTACTTTACAATTTCTGACAAGTTGAAAACACATCAGTATTTTTCTTTCTATTGTTTAAATGTAGGTTTATTTACCAAAAATTCTCACCATTATATTTTTTATAATTTTGTATAAATTCTAAATATTTGATACTTAAAATTGTTGAAACTTTAAACAGTTTGAACGAGTTCTTTCACGGAAACCTTTTAGAATTCGGAATGAACTGTTACCTTAACTTTTTGAAATAATTCAGGAGAGTATTTGTTCATCTAGATGTTGATTATTTAAGTTTTCAATGATATGTTCAAATTAAAGAAGATTTGAATTATATTGTTTTTAAGAAAAGGCAAGTATAAGACACTGGATTTATTACCTTCAGTCATTGAGTGTTTTCACATTTGACATTCTCAAGTGAATTATTCATGAATTGGAAAGACTACTTCCCATTTAAGAATTTTGACAATCAGATACCGACTAACGAACAAGAGGATTTCTGAATTACCATCATGTTGGGAATCTTTAGTAGTAGTAATAGTAGTAGTGTAGTGAACGAGAACACAGGTGGGTCAACCGGATTGTATTTGGCGGAAATTACAGAGTTACTCAGTAAAATCGGAAAACCATATCGTAAATCGTTAATTTGCAAAATATCAGTTCATCCTATCGAACTGGACTGTTGCTGTTGCAAAACATTAATCCATTGTCACTATTCATGCGTTTCATACAAATTCCATTGTGTTCCCACTCTTCCTTTCTTGATCTTCCCCCATCTTCTGCTGCCAGACATTACGTTGACACTCACGCTATATACTACTTATAAGTAGCTCACACCACAGTAGTATTTTTTTTGTGAATTTAACGTTGAATACACTATTCACAATACTAGTTACATTTTTATGAACAAGGTCAATTTATGAGAAATAGAGTTGCGCACTGCTTTTGTACTTTTGTACAAATTAAATCACTTTCTCAGTCATCTTTAAATATTTTCAAAAAAAACTAGTCAACTGCTTTTGCTTTCGCAGACCAAATAGTGACACTGAATATTGATATGATTTAAAATGAGACATTATAAACCAACAATTCAATGAATAAATTAACTAATGGAGTCTTTACACTAGTAGATGAAATATACGCAAGTTTTTTTAGTTTGTTGACTTCAGTGAAACTTATTCAACGTTACTTACTATTTGTGCTTATTGAAATAAAAAAATAGCATATTTACAATAAAATATTTAGTAAATTAAATTATACTACAGATATTGCTAGTAGCAATTTTTTTTTAAGAATTCTATATAATGAATATAATATATTCATGTTATAACAAGTTTAGCTGAAAGTATGCATGATAAGGCCTGTTTTTATGATAACTTTATAAGAAAAGTCTTACAGTTTTCTTTTTTATAAAAATTAGAAATCCTTATACTGTCTAGGAAGTTTATTAAACTCTTTAGGGTATATATTAGTGGATTAATGGGTTTTGATTTAGTTTTTTTAGATCAGTTGTGTGGCCTGAAAATGAGATGTAGATCTTATTTATCTAACCATTTTCCTCAATTTCCAGTTATATGTGATTATTTTTTATTCAAAAAGTTGATGATTGTTTCAGTGAACTGTGAGCAAAAGACAGTCTAGGAACAGGTTTATTTTGAATGAATGAATAAAGTACAAAACAATGTAAGACCTTATCATGATAAATCAGAAAATATTTTTTCATCATGCATTCACGCATTAATTAACCTATTTTGATGACAAGTTATAACAGATTTATCTAATTTATTGAAAAATTGTACTTACTCTGTAAATTTTTAAAGAGAATTAGTTTTGTTTGCGAAATGTACAGACATAATCTTTTTGTCAAAATCGGAAAACTAAACTTCGTTGACTAGGCCACACATAGCTGAATGGAAGTAAGTACAAAAACATACGCTGTTTGTTCGGACAATTAATTTTTGGTTCAAATTACAATGCTCTAACCACTTTTGAAAACACTTAATCCCTTTAAATATTAGAAATTGAATGAAACTGCTGGATGGTTGTAGGTAGTTGGTAGAAAACTCTGAACTTCCCTGACGACTATTGAGTAACACAGAACCTAGGTTCACATTCCAGCTGACAACCTCCAACCGTTCAATCTCTTAACATACTGTATGCTAAATCAAGTCATTCAGACTGCCGACAACATAAAAACATGACTGACCGAAGAACTAGACAAACATGAAGATGACTAGAGTTTAGTGATCAACTAACCGCAATAAACTTTTGAAAATTTAAATTTGTATATTACTTGCCAAGCCTTTGAAATTATAATAAATGATGCTTCTTAAGTTTAATCAATACAAGTCATTCAACTTTAATATGTGAAAAGGTAGAACAATTCTGTTTTTTTTTCTCGTCATTGGTGAGCAGAAAAAAAAATACAACAAGTGAAAGGTAATTCAATTTCTTCGTTCAGTGTTCATCTAATTTATTTCGTTACAACTTTCTTTATTTCAGCAATAGTATTTGTTACAAAAATTGATTAGTTCTTGACTTTATGTCTATGAACACGCACGACCACAAGCTAGAGTTACATTTGCCATATTTTTTTTGATACTGGCGGCAAGCACGTTAAGTTCACACACCCTTACAATATTGTTTGTTGTTAGTATAAGTCCCTAAAATGTAATCAGACACTTAACATTCAATTCTTTGTTCTTATTATTACTCCATTGGTTTATTATAAAAAAATTATATTTCATTTGTATGTCAGCTAATTCATAATTAATAACCACTGTATATTAATATTTTAATCATGAAAATGTTACACTAGTAATTCTTAACGAAAAAAAATACATTTTATTGTTTGCATATGTTCACTTTTAGCTCCAACTATTTCTTTTTCTATTTGTGATAATTTGTACCCACATTGAAGTAGTTTCTATTCGCCGCGGTTTTTGACATTTTACCGTTTGCGTAAGTGATTTTGGTAGACATCAGTTTCAATAAAATTTGTGTGTTTATTATCATTTCAATTAAATTAGATAAATTTTGGTGTTTTGTTTATGTTAATTTTATAGTATTCTAAACTTGTATCGTTTGAACTATTGTGCTTATTAAATACTTTAGATGAGTGAATTTCTTAGTTGTTGGAAATTTAATTCACTTTTTTTTAGGCAATCTGTACAAAAAGCTACTTTCTTTTCTCACAATCATTTCATTTTACAAAATTGTCAAAATTTCTCTTAATCTACTTTTGAAATGTATAGATTTTGAGTTGTTTGTAAATTAATTTGAATAGATTTTTCTCTAAAACAAACAGAAAATTAATCTGTTCTCGTTTGAAACCTTTTTTGCAGTATACAAAAGTGTACCTGTGAAGAAATACCTCACAATTACAATTTTATAAATTAATCGTCTATTGTCAAGGGTAATTTTACATTGGTTTACAGGAGAACCACGGAGACTGCTTACGTGCTAGCATCCCAACCTGAACATTTTGGCTCAATCCCATGATGCAACCACGCAGGTACCTGACACCCTTGTGAACCATTCACAACATTTATATACACTAGTATATATATATATATATATATATATATATATAATTTCCGATCAAAGGACGCGTCAGTACGTATGCGGCGCATCAAAAGGCCAATTCAACCTATCCTGCTTACTGTCAAACTCACTATTATTGGCAGTGGTGATATGCAATGCAGCACCCCAATGATAATGGCGCTCGGGAAGGTTGCAAAACAACCACCACCAGTATCAATGAAATCGGTCACTGACAATGTTTAGTTGTAATGATATCATACCATGAAATAAATTTCTGTGTAATTTACTAGTAAATGTATGAATACTAATGTATTATTTTTTTATATTTACTAAAATGAATCACTGAACATAATCTTTTGGCATTTAAATCACTTTATTAGGTAGACTTCTTACCAGGTCCAGGTGAATTTAACAAATGTATTCCAAGTTAATATATTTTTATTATTGACATCGAAAGGATTTGATAAAACTGTAAATAGGAATAGAAGTTATTTCCGATCTTCCTTTTTATTTCTTAACAACACTTGGACCGATTTTCGCAAAATCTTTAGTTAGTCATATGTGAATTGTAATAGGTATGCATTACAGTTCGTTCGGCTGATATTCATAATCGTAATTTTCACTAAACCTTGTTATTCATGATGAACACAGTCTGTCAAAATATCTTTATACCGGTTAAAATCTCGAAAGAAACATGTTATTCAGAACATTCAACAGATCTCGATGAATCGAAAAAAATGCACATATTACTAAAGAATTCAGAAATATAACTAGACACAATGATGAGTGAAATTCATGTCTGATTACACTTCAGAATAAGATTGAAATACTAGTAACGAGAAAAAGTAACCTGCTATCACAGAATACAAGAAAAAACAAAACTAATCAGAACTGATTAGTTATAATTAACTTATAAATGACATTTATGTTAGATTTTTGTCTAACTAAATGCTTAGGTTACTTACTTTTACGAATTTCTGTTGTTGTTGTTGTTGTTGAAAATCAAGGGATTTTCTACTATCCGTTTTGTTAATGAACAACTGTTAGCTTTTCTTATTGACCAAAAAAAATAACATAATGGTTTCAATTATTTAAGACGATTTAGTAAAATACAAAACAGATCATCATTATCAGATGAACATTTGTATGATTGTTGTGCTTTATACTTACTTTCTTTCTTCCTTTAAACCTATTTTTGATTTAGTAATTGCACTAATGATTTTCTCATTTTCATGTAAAAGACATTTGTTCAGTTTATCTGGTCAAAAGATTAGCAAAAAAATAAGTGTTAAATTAGAATGTGAAATTCTGGCTTTTGGTTTGTTAAGCAGTTCAAAAAAAACAAAACGGATTTGTTCAATTTTGTATCAATCATTTTATGAAAAAGAAAATGAAGAATGGAACCAATACAAGGTACTCAATTAGATAAAACTTATTAGTGAGTTTACAAAAAAAATACAAATTTGTATGCAATTTTATCAAGAAATGAATGAAGAATATGTACATATATGTATAGAGGTATAACTAAATGACTTTTGCTCCCTGTTTAGGATAAAAGTAACTTTTTTTCTTTGCATTAACTCTAGCTCTCATTCTTACTCGGTTTTCGGTAATGTTTAGCAAAAGTTATCAGTGTAATATTGATAATTGACTTGAATGAGTAAATTGAAACTTGAAATATACATTGTGAGACAGTTAGCTGTTAAAAATACCTAGCTTAAATGATATAATTGCATAGATAATCAATTTTTCAACCGTTATAATATCAATCCGATAAATAGAAAATATTCCTAAAATGACTAATTAACAAATGCAGACTATTAGATATAATAATTAAGCAAGTTTCTGGGCCACAAAAAGTACCATCACAAGGAATGGATCTCTGTTGGTAATCTGGATAAGATTCAAGAAAGGAGGAACATGAAGACAGAAATCCATATCAACCGATTGCAGGCAGAGAAAGCCAGGGCATAAATTGAATGCACAGAAGCAGACAAGCAGGTGAAGAGGAGCATCAGACTTGACAAACATAAATATATAGAAGAACTAGCAAGTTAGTAATTAAGTAAGTAAGTACGTAAGTAAGTAAGTAAGTAAGTAAGTAAGTAAGTAAGTAAGTAAGTAAGTAAGTAAGTAAGTAAGTAAGTTAGTTAGTTAGTTAGTTAGTTAGTTAGTTAGTTAATAAGTAAGTAAATAAGTAAGCAGGTTTAAGTCAATGCTGTAACTACATGTTTCAAGTGTCCTGGATTTTCTCTTGAGAAGGATTGTTGGCACTTGGTAGTAAGGAGTCGAATACTATGTACACAAAGCTTTCTAATCATTTCCATTTTTTTCTCTCACTATTATTATATCATCAAACCTTTTTTCTTATGATTAAAATATCACTAGTTTTATTTTACTTATTAACTTGTTGTACATAAATTGATTGTGAATGTAAAAAGTGTCTACAGATTTTAGAAAATTTATTTTTGTATAGAAAAAGAAAACACTCTTACTCTCTTAACTTATTTTCTTTTGAAATTATTGCTACCACTGTATTTTTTTACATCAACAATCTTATTTAAAAATGGATAAATTTTTAACCTTAACATGAAATTCGATAGTATAACTGACGACAAAGTAAAACACACAAAATGAATGATTTGTAGGTTTTGTAATTCCACAGGTTTATTTATTTTTTATGTAAAAGCCTAGATTTCAACTCACTCATTTTGATGACTAAGTTTATTCAATGTGATTTACTAGTTTTCTTTTGTTTATTCATCTATCAACCTCATAAGTTTGTTTTATATCTTTGAAGTTGTGGTAAATGTCATAAATGTTCAAAGTCCATAGTGTACATGTTCCTTTTCTAAGTAGTCAGTGTATTTTTTATGATGCTTACAACACAACTAAGAATGATAAACTAACTATTCAATCAAATCAATTAACCAAAATTCACTGAAATTGTCGTTATTTATTATGAAAAATATTTCATTGACCACACTGAACTTTCGAATGTCACTTTTTTTAATTGTAACAAAATTTCAATTTGTATCCACAGTTTACTAAAATTACTTCTTACCTTTCACCTGACTGAATATATACAATCCTATTGTTCATAATATAGTGGATAACTACATCATGCAGCTTAATTTTCAGTGACGATTTTAATCCACTTAACTTGTTTAGAGAGGATTTCAGAAATCAAGTCTGACTAACTATTTCATAGGTTGGTTAAAGAAATTAAATTATCTATTGACCAATATTTTATTCAGTATAATGATTGCTTATTTTAAACTAAATGATTTCACTCTAATTTATCTTACATACAGATTGTGAGCGTTGATTACATTTAAATTAAGATTTAGAATAGTTGGAGTTTGGCTGGCATTGGAATCCAGATATTTGTAATCTTTCAAATGACCAATCAGAATTCAAGTTATTGATTAACTTATAAAGGTTAAGAAATTACAATCAGTTTAACTATTTGTATAGTTGATACTTAAAAGTTCAATTCAGTCAAGAAATTGATCATTTGTCGTTTTAAGAAATCGAGAAATCTAAAAAAATTATCATTATAATGTACTGAAGTTATTTATCTTGTCAAACTCTGTACTTTGTAATAAAATGAAAGGACTACAGACCAGGTGTTAACTAGCGACATTAACATATATATATATATAGTTAAAAAAAGATTAACCTTTAAATGACATTTGTCAATTGACTAGTCTCTTCCATGTGACAATCTCAATGATTCACTAAAAAATAGTTCACTTTCAATAAGAAAATCAGGCAGCGGATATCAATAAATATTATCAAGATGTTTATTAAGTTAAAATGAAACAGCAATTAGATCGACTACAATGTTTTAAACCCATTAAAAATTCAACTCTTTAGAACTAATAACTTTTAAATAAAATTGAACAGTTTTAACAATTAGTTAAAAATTATTATTCTATGTTTAAATGAGTCTATTGAAAATGTATTTAAATCCAAAGAGAATGAAAGAAGTTGTCGTGCTAATGGCAGTGATATGCTCCGGAATTGATATGCTTGAATGTTATAGTACGAGTTCACCTAACGCGGTAAACGGAACGAAGGTCAACGTTACAGTGACACGACAGATTATTCTAATCCGTTGTCCCAATGTCTGCTAACTAGATCACGAAGTATTGATAAGGTGTAGAGAATGTATTCTACAAGCTTCCAGAAAATACGAGGATTCATAGCACACAATTCATGCTTATTTATACAATGATAGAAACACCCTTGGGAGAGCCATAAAATAGAGTACTAAAATAATCAATCAACCAATGATAGTCGAGGATTTTCCTAGGGGGGCAATGTAAGCCAAAGGTCAACTGGTACGAAAACATGAAAATTCAAAATTTCAGAAATTAATTACAAAATTAGGACCTTTCCAAATGAGTTCTAGGGATCTAACGTCCCCAACAGACAATAACTTAATTCATTATAACAAGTTTTGTTATGGTGGTGCATTTTCAACACCGATTGCGAACCAATTACTACACCAAAATGTTTTGTTAATATAAATTCCAGTTCATTACATCTTGTTGTTAATATATAATTTTCAATTCTATAATTAATAACAACTGTTCAACCCTAAAGAACCCTTAAAGAAATACAATCCAATAAACAATGAATGATTGTTACAGCAATGAGACCATTTACTTTTCTCTCAGACTTTCAACAGATCTACATTGTTGATTGTAGCTTTATTTTGCACTAGAATGTGCTGTTATTTCTCAATCATCAAATACAACCGAATTACTGGCTCTTAAAAAAAAGAGAAATAAAAAAACATAATTTACAATCGGCGGATTAATTTTATTATCATTGGATACACTGTTGAGGTATTTTATTGATTGATTTAGATTTTAAGATTTAAAGCATTCAGAACAGTTTTATGGATAATGGATTTCAGTAGGATAAGAAACTTTTTTATTCAACCCAAATAATTTTTTTTTAAAAAAACAAACAATAATTTATGATCCACTGAAAATAAAAGTAGCGTAAAAAATAATTTCGCTTCTTTTACTTACTTATCCATCGCTTAATGTGTGCCATCTGTAAACAAACTAACACTTTTTTTCTTCATCAAAATATGAACTGAATGTATAGATAATCATTATATATAAATGTACCCAACATACACTATTGGTCATTTTTTATGGGTATAATTCCCGAATACGCATATTTGTTTTTTTTTAATCTAAATTAATGGCTATCTATATAAAGTGTGTTTTGTCATAGGTTTTTTCATCCATTCTTGATTTATGAAATGTAAATATATATATATAGAGAGAGATTGTATCACTGTAAGAAAATAAACTGAAAGTTTTTGGAACAATAAATATGAGATTATAATAAATTCTACAGAGCTGGTAAAGTTTTATTTTAAACACGCTTGACTTATCAGCGAAGAAGATTATCTGATGTTCAATGATCAATGTATTCATTTTTCACTAATGTCTTATTTGTTTTGAGACAGTTTGAATCAAATACTGATTTCAGCTTGTGAACTATTAAAAATTAGTAAAGATTTGACAAAAAGTTTTTGTCAAGGATTGAGACGCAACAAAATATATGACTTGCACTTCCTGACTTTTATAGAACGTTCTAGATTAGTACACTTTTACATGAATACAGGCTATTCTAGTAATCTGTGTAACCGTTGTTGGTTGAAATATATTCAAACTCATTGATTTTACTTCTTTATGGATTCTCACTCCCTTCCTTCCTTCCTTCCTTACTTACTTACTTACTTTACTTATTTATTTACTCAATTACTTACGGCCGTTACTCACTATGGAGCACGAGCTACCGACCAGCATTCTCCAACATACTCTGCCCTTGGCCTTCCTTTCTAGTTCTGATCAATTGTTGTTCATTCTTCTAGTGTCTGTCCTCATTTCTCGGAGTAATGTGTTCCTAGGCCTTCCTCTTTTCCTTTGGACTTAAAGATTCCAAGTGAGGGCTTGTCTTGTGATGCAGCTGGGTGCTTGCCTTAATGTGTACCCTATCAACTTTCAACACTTTTTTCTGATTTCCCTACATGTAAATTTACTCAAAATCACAGCTTTACACATACTTTTGAAGCATCTATTCTAAAATATTACTAAACAAGCACTTTTTCTGCATAACTATTTGTTACAGTAGCTTTATACACTGCAATCTCTATTTTCAATAGAAACTCAACACATTAAATGGATTAGGATTTTTTTCTAAATAAATAATTTACTTATTCAGTATAACACTTATGAACATGCAACTGTTTTCAACTAGTTATGTAAACATGGAAATAAGACTTTATGTTTAATCAGTTCAATGTAACAACACACCAGATAAGCTCTATTTACAGTACGGAAAAATTTAGTTTCGCGTATAAGGGAGCTAATAGGTAGTTCTCTCAAAATAATACTGGATTTTCTAATTGTTTATTGATATCAAATTGAATTATGGGCAAGAGATTGTAAATAGTAGAATTTTTCTATCATTCAAAGACGTCAGCCGAGTAATTCGTTTTACTTATTGATAGGTATTCCTACATTTCGCTATAAATGCTTCTCACTGTTCGCTACTAAAAAAAAACACCTATCATGTACATTTTACAAAGAACTCAATGTTAAAATACAAAATTCGTAAAACTATCATTTATCATCTGAACAAATTAGTAAATGCATAATGTTACTATAAACATCAGTTCATTCAAATAGTGTATGAATACACTTCATAAATAGGGGCGAACATTACTTTACGTCTGGATAATTTCTGTATTTTCCTGCTTTGTTCATCCCTTGTACGAAGGTTATTCATGCTAATCACCACTGGAGGAGATAAAGAAAAGCAGCAATTACAATAAAAATACAATTTACCTTCTATACGATAATAGTTTTGCTGGTAATTAAACTAGAAATTAACCTGAAAACAGATTTTATTCATGTGGAAATTAGTTGGTAAATGATTATGCTGTATCATTTCGCCAGAGGAGATACTCATTTGGAAAATTTAAAGGTTGACTAAAAGCATTCTAAACAGACTTTAAAAGTAGATTCAGTTGTGATAAAGCTTACGTTTGGTTTGTTTGACAATTATCTTAGAATGCTATTCCATTCATGATTTCAGGAGATATTGTTTCAGTTTTATCATTATTTTCATGCTTGAAATCATTTAAATAAAAGAAATCAGACTTTGTATTTTATTTATGCGAAGTGAAGTCATTGAATATGCCTATTTATAACATTCTGTCAGCTTTGTATTAGATATGACTAATTTCTAAATATTTAGAATTTTCACTGAACAACTCTGAACTCAATTTTTATGGATAGTTGAATGAATATTTGTAAGCCTAATGTTATATATAAACTGAAGACGATTCAGTCATAACATTTGTGTGGTACTGTGTACTCAATTGTTCAATAATAAGTTTAGTAGTGATTTATCCAAAATACTTTCGCTACATAATTTAAACGTAGAGTTGCAGTGTGTGCACAAATTTGTCGAGTCCATGGAGCTTCTCCCAGTCGGTAGACAGTTTAGTTAATCCATTCTTCCCAAGTTATTCACATATCTTTAGACCTTGTCTATAATTTTTTCATACCATTAGTTGTGTTTATTCGATTGTGTGTGTTCATGCTTACTTTGCTTACTACATGTTAAGCCTATTGTTGCCTGACTTCAAAAACTTAGTCATGCCTCATCAGATGGGGTTGGCTCATTTGTCTTCTCCACTTATCTTCGCTTTGCTTGTACGATTTTCATTCTCATGTCCGTTTGATTAATTGAATATATAAAATAAAATCATCCTGTTAGACTTATTAGTCTTTTATTCACCGCCGACGTACCAATTGGGGTTCGCCTAAGTATGATCTAAGAAATTGGAGTCAGATCACGGGACACTAAAGTGGTGAGCACTAGTTCGAACTATACGCAGCAATTAAATAGTATTCTTCAAAATGGTCGTTAATAATAGACGAGGAGAAATGTAGGTAATGTAGGTAATTCTATTTTGAAAAAAATAGAATAAACTAATATGTTCTATAGTGTTGATTAAAATACAACCCAGTGAAAATTATTATATTTTTATAACTGAGATAATATTCATTTTGGGATCACATAAAGCGTATCCATTAAATGAGTTTTCAACTAATTTTAAGTTTTTAACATGATTATCAGCAAGTTTAATTCAATAGGTTTTGGGTATAATTTATTCTTAATGAATAAAAATATCTCTCAATCATAGCTGTTTTGAGTATCGTCAGTTCAAAATATCTCAAACCTTGGTCAAAATAGGTGATAATTTAGCCAATACTTAAATATCACATCAAAACAACAAGTAAACTAATAGTCAAACAAATAATTTAAAACAGAATTAACAAATCTTCAAAACCAAAATAAGTGGATATTACTAATAGTGATGCCAAGTATTAAATGGAATTAGTTCCATGGATGAAGCAATCCTGTGTGTAATAACAAAAAGAGGTGGAAAATAAAAGATACTTATAGGATGAAGTTGTAACAAATTAAAAATAACATTTGATAAGTTTCATATTCCACTTGATGAAATGTTGTTTGTATATATATGTATATATATATATATATATATATATATATATGTATATATTTATATATATTTATATTTATATTTATTGAAATCTGTTTCATCATGAACTATTGTTTTTGATCTATAGGAAATGTTACGGGAAAAATCTGTATTTTAGGTAATTATCCACAATTACATACATATTTAACTCGTTATTTTGCATCGAACAAAAGAGTTTTGAGTGACATTTTGCCTAATAATACCAGGTATTTTTAAATGATTTCAGATATAGAACTGTTTTTACATGTGGAACTCTGCATATAAATACATGCACCAATGTAGGATTTATCAAAATGTTATAGAAAGTAAGAAAAAAACATAAAATATGTTGCCAAGACCAATTACAACAGTCATTTAGATAAATAAGTGGAATAATCACACCATTTTATGCATTTAGAGACAGATCACAGTTGAAACGTTTTAAACTAATGTTTTGGTTACACTAACAATTTTTGTTCAACAGTTAAGGGATTACTCAATGTTGATAATTAGTTTTTTTCATTGTTGAACAGTTAGCCCACGAATATTTTGTTTCGTTCATGTGAATATAAAATAAAGACACAAATTGTTTTCATTGATTACTAACTGAAAATTTGTTACACCTTGTCAAAAACTAAGGTTAGTGTGAATCAATAAAAATTAGTCATTATCCTGATTGCAAGTGTTATGCACTTGCACTGGTTAGGTGGGGACTACATTATTGGTCTGGATCATATAGTAAGAGGGAGAGGTCAAACCAATTAAGTGGGTACTTTTGAAAAAGTAATGAATGAAGCAATTAATAAATTTAATAACACGAAACAAAGGTCCAGAGTTTACCGTTGAATACCTCCAACTACCAACTTACATCTCATCGAGATTAGTGGCCACATTGCTATTTGATCAATAGACATCGATCGACATTATGATGGACTTTGCGCACATGACATTAGTGATTACCCAGCTACTGGTCAATTGTAAAAGCATCTCATTTCGATAGGAAGTCACTCGAGGCACGGATATATAAGTACTAGTAAAGTTTGTGACTTTGAAGCTGGCTGATAAGGAATCAAATTCACAAGGATATCAGTTCCCTCAAAAGTACAGATATACCTCGCTAACGAGTGCTGAATTGCTAAATTGTCTTCTACATAAGAAAAAGTTACTTTGATTTCATAGTATTTAACTTCAAAATTAATTTTTTGACAACAGTTTATTGTTTATTCATGACACATTTGATAATTTATCAAGCAAAATGGTTATGTCAAAGTCACCTAGATTTCTACGAATTTACTGTCTTATAAATGTATGTACATATATACGCATGTAATTGAAAATTTAACGACTGATGCCATAAGGAAATATTATTACTATTAATATGGTTGCGTCACCCGTATATAAATATATAAATCTAGAGTACAAACAATGCGCTTTTTATATTCGCTTTTATACATAAATACCATAAATATGAAGTTTTATTGTTTGCATAAACACTGCAATAAGATTTGTGAAGCCGACATTTACTTACCACTTTTCTTTTTTACTCTGCCTATTCTTCATAATAGCTGTATACTATAGAATGCTACAAATCTATCTATCTAGCTATCTATCTGTCCATATATACATATAACCACAGTTGTGCAACAGAATGTTTATATTAGTAATAAAAATATCAGTAAATTTAAAACGTTTCTGCATGAAAAATGTATTTATACAAGAATACAGTTCTATAGAAGACAATCTTCATTCTATTGACTAGTTGGGTTTTCTACAAAAATATTTAAAAACTGGCAGCAGAAAGTATTTTCTTGGAATTTTTCGAACCTGAGATGCTGAATTTTTTTAGTCATAGAATTGCTGGTCGATTTTTTACCGTTACGATGACATAAGTTGTTCGTGTTTTAACAACAGTTGTAATAGATTGTCACTCCTAAATTTACAATAACATTATCAGCGGAAATGCTTTTTATGCTTTAAAATTTCTGCGCAGAATATCATTTCTATTCACTGAGTGTTGACAATGCAAATAACTTCATTCAGATATCTATTGATTCTGAAAACTGTATAAGATGATGAGCTAAAAGTTTAGTAAGAAGTTAGTATGAGTGAATACAGTGACTAAAAGTTATACAAGTAGCTGGGCGTTTTGTGAAAATATCCTAGAATGAGTACTATCTTGTACATTTGATGGGTTAAATTAATGATGAAGTTCGTAAATTAATCCTTGATATCTTATGATCCTGAAAAAACTGTTCTAGTGATTTTCATAAGGTTTTCTTGGTGAATTAACAACTTTTTCAATCATTCGAACTAAAAGCAATAAATTCCACAAAATATATCATGAAGTATACCAAAATAGATTTAGTACATAATTTTTCAATCAAATGACACTTTTGAAAGTTATAATCTTTCAGAACTATGATCATTCATCAATGAATATTTGGATAATTTCGATTTATTTATCACTCATCTGTTAGGTATTCAAACAATTGAGTAGATGGTAATATTTGAACATAAACTACCCTACATGACTAATGTAAGTGCAATCTGATTAATACAATTATTCACCGAATATTCAATCATTAAATGATATGGTCAGTTTATAATATAGATCATTGAATTTACTGATTTGTTCTTCACAAGTGCATGTATGATAAGATTGTTCGAAATCCGTCGCGCTAACATATAATCACATGGTTCTGATTATATTCAGACCGAAACATAACGCAAATCCATGAAGTCACTGATAGTTGGACTGAGCCATGTTGGTAGGTGTAGGTTAACCTGGTTGGGGTCCGCAAGACAGTAGTAACCGATGGTTACAGACCTAGAATGACATGGCTCAAAATTGTTTGCAATGGCACAAAATATATCCTTTCTTTGTGTTTCTTCAAACTGTAATCTTCTGAATTACTCATTACCTCTATCTTTCTCGTTCTAAGTTTATTTCACTAAATTAAACTTCTTGAATAATATCTTCAAACCGTAATCTTCTCCATTACCAGTAATACTTCTACTATCTCTACCACTATCGGATTTGAAATGACTATTGCGTCCCTGTGGTATGGCGCCATGAACTGATGTACTTACGTACAAAGTTCTACGTTGTAACTGACTCACTGATGGAATAATTTAAAATAAACTTGTTTTTTAATTAACTCACATTGAAAACATTCAGAGCAACAGGCAATCAAATTATATATACATTAAAACAATAACATGTATTTTACAATTTTACTATTATTAAAATAATTAATTTGGAATTAATAAACGTAATCATGTTCTAGATGCATATGTCAGGAAGAAAACGAAAGATAATAAGACACTCTTAATTTCATATTTCAAACGGTACGCCTCACTTTCCCACTGATAAAGTAATTAGTAATTTGGGGTTGAATGTACGAATTCCTATGGCTTCTGCTATGTGTAGGAGACGGGATCGAACTCCGTTGGGAAATGATTGAGGTATACGATAGATCACCCGAAAAGATCTAGACTTATCTACAATATGACCACTATTAACCAGGTGTGCTAAGATCGGACTGCGTATTATATTTACTGACCCCTATCACTTCCGTGGCCGAATATGATGTAATTAGTAATTTTACAGTAATACTGACCAATTATGCAAAACGTTTGGCATTGTGAATCGATGACAGCTGTAAGCTAATAAACTTATGTTAAAAAATTAAATACAACCGGATCAATTTCTTGGCAAACTAAGATGTTGATGTGTTTACGATAGATGAGAACTAAAGAAGGCATTGTAAAAGCTGACATGTTAATTTTACTCCAAAAATCAAATGTTTATTCCGTCTAGCAAATTATCAATGGATCTTTGGTTATTTCACTTAGTAACAAACTATAAAATAAGAAAACATTCATTAAGCCGATAGTGCAAAACTTATTTTCGAAATTCAAATGTCAATTATAAGGCTTTTATTTCCGTAAATAGTGTGATTTTCTACTGAAGTAGTAGTGTATGTGGTTTTTGGCTTACGTTAGTTTTATTTTTTTTTGACATATAGACGTATGATAAAAACATTTAACCGAAAAAATGCCTTTTTTGTACTGCACTTTGTGTAAATAAAGTTTCAGTTTGATGGAAAAAAACACGAACATGAAACGTAAAGGCATTTTAAAATGTTATGGGAAATGATGCTTTTACCATAGATTTGTGCACAAAATCTTAATATATGTTTATATATATATATGCCTAACTTGACAGAATTAAAATCACAGTCTACAACACGGATTAGACTGTTTAGGTGAAAAAAATAAATACATTAATTACCAGGCGAATCATCTAAGAAACTAACCAATCAGAACAATCTTGTCATGATGTATATTAACTGGACATTTGTTGTGACACTTCTTACTTCGAATGCATTGTTAAATAAATATCATTGAAAGCTTGTATAGATTGAAATGTTCTATTAGTTGTACAATCAAATTTCAATGATCGATCATGAATATTTGATAAAAACGTGATGTTTCACAAATAGGAAATGTGATTAAGTCAGACAGTTTGTGCATGCATTAGATTTGATTTCAGTCATGATATCTGTCACAAATTAGGGCTGGGAAAATGTCCTTATAATGAGGAGTGTGAAAATCATAATTCTCTTAAGCCTATGGCATTTCTCACATTTTCAAAGTATGATGCTTTGGTTTTAGTTACAGAGTATTTTTTTTGAGAATTTGTTTAGTTTGAATTAACTTGTATTATGAGCTAAAATGGTGACATGTAAATTATGGGAAATGAACAAGTAAATCTTATTATATTTATCTATTTGAGTTTAAATGGATATAATGTTCAGACAATAATCATTGGGAAATAGCGGGTAATAAAACAAACTGTTGTGCTTTACAGATCAACATTCATTTAAATCACCCATCTGTTTAATGTGTTAATGAAAAGGAAGATGAAACTATAGGAAAATGATGAGAAATTGACAGGATATTGGTCTGTATATATAATTTGTATTTACAGCTCAACGACGGAGTGATTTTGGTTGTATGCTATTCTGTTACTTGAATTATCTAATGGTGAAACTTTCATAGTTTTCCTGGGTAACACTATCCATACAAACTGCCGACAGAAGTTAGCCATTCGGATTTCTCCGGACATAACTGACAGTCTATTCCTTCGACCTTGATCTTAACTGATTGCTGTTGATACTTGTCCATTTATCGTAGGCATATTTATTTTGTTTAACTTTCCCTTTGACCGGATTTTCGATGCTCTAGTTGTCCATGATTTTTCTGAATAATTGATGAATTGAGCTGATTATCAAAGTATTCTGAATGTCAACAGACCTTGATAATGGGCTTCTGAACAAGAACCAACAACAATCATTGACGATTAAGGCTGATCAGAAAGATTGTTATTGATATTTGGAGAAATTCAGATGGCTAACTTCTATCGGCAGTTTGTATGGATGGTGTTACCCAGGAAAACTATGAAAGTTTCACCATTAGATAATTCAAGTAACAGAATAACATACAACCAAAATCACTCCGTCATTAAGTGGTAAATACAAATTATATATACAGACAAATATCCTGTCAATTTCTCATCATTTTCCTATAGTTTCATCTTCCTTTTAATTAATACATTATGAAGACTTCATCAGACAGGACGAAAATCCATGAAAAATATGATTAAGGTTGAGTAAATTCTCTTGCTGAAAAGAAAGTTAAAGCCGAGAAAACTAACTAAAGATGACAATATTTTATGCAGTATAGAAGTTCTGTCTTCATAATGAAATAATGATAAAGGAAACATTTAATGTTATGATGATCAACATGTTCGTCCTATGGTTCTTCCTTTAGAGTTGTTATTCAGATGTTAGTTTTACCTTGAAATCATGAATGAACCATTTAAATGCAGAATCATACAATATGCTCACTAGTGGTTAGATTCGTGAGGAAATTCTTGGAGTCCTCGTGAGAAAACGTGACCAATAGAGTTCAACTCTGTGGAGTCAGAGCAGTAATTACCAAAGACAAATGGATCTCTAGATGGATCGGAGTTAGAAATTAACACTGTCGGATTCTGGCCCAGTGATCCAGTAGTTTGGGCGTTCGCGCTCAAGACCGAAGGTCTTGGATTCGAATCCTGCGAGTTGTAGGAGTCGTGGATGTGCACTACTGATGAGTTCCATACAAGGACAAAACGGCCATCGTGTGCTTCCAGGTTTCTAATGGTGGTTAAAAAAAGGTTTAATCCATGATTTCAAGATAAAGTTCGTCCGAATTTCGAAATAAACGATAACGTATTATAGTAGTGATTTCAAACCTGATACTTTCAAGACTGTAATATTAAACTCTATTGTCAAAGTCTAGGGGTTCGTCGTCAAAGATCAGTTTGTAATATTCAACAGTTGTCATCTAATATCTGAAACTAATCGATGCCAATGGTCGTATCACAACTTACTTATTCAAATCTGTCTTCTTCCATCACAAATGTGAATTTCCATACAGTTTTAGTTCTTTTTTAATAATTATTTTTGATAAAAAGCAGTTTATTAAAAAGAAATAATATTTTTAGCCACTTAAGAGAAATAATCAGTGTTTTTTGTAGATGGGATGTGGACTGGAATTTAATGAATAAGACCAAAATATAACTTAACTTTTGTAAATTTATTTAAAATGTTTTTTTCAGTCCGAAAATATTGCTGTTTACGGTTATCCTCATTCTATTTTCCTTTCCCTCATCAAGTGTGTGTGTGTGTGTGCGTGCAAAGCAAAGAGTGGAACTAATTTGATGACCAAAATTGTTGAATTAAAATATAAAAAGCTTATTCATTATTCTTCTTCGCAACTTCCTTTTTGTCATAATTACCTTTTTGTAAGATCGTTAAAAGAATCAAAAACAGAACTGTGACTGAATCTCATTTTAGTTCTGTTTTGCTCACCTTGTTTTAATATTGATTTTGAAGGAATGTTTCTTCTGAGAAATGTTTTTTCTCTTCAGGATCATTTATTCATTTGTGTTATTATTAGGCAAGTTTATTCAAGTTTAATTGGTGTAGATGATCTTGAATCAATACAAACTGTCAATAAGCTGCTTGTAAGGTCCATGTCATAATATATTTTTGTATCAGCATGAACCTAACTGCATCTCCCAAAATTTATTGCAGCATGAAGCCGAAGTGATAGATATGTGTTCTAGAAATTGAGCATATCTAAAGATTATGTTGAATTCAGTTAAAAATAAAACACTTAAGGTTTTCAGGTGTAGAAAGAGTTGATTACATAAACTCATTCCTTTTGAAATTTACTGACGGTGGATATAAGCTTGAGAATCAATATTCTCCAGTTTATTTTTGAATTACTCAGCAAAATTATCAAGAAGACAAGTCGAATCTCAAAGTGTCCAGGACATGTTATACCTTTTTATCAGGTAAATTATCAAAAAAACAATAAAATTCTAGAAATATACTTAGTTTTTTTTTACTCGTAATGTGACTCCGATTCGTCCGAACGATTAAATATCCTATGAAATACATCTTTCCTTCAATTCCCCTACATCGTTCTTAGTAGAATAAATGACAAGTTCAAAAGACATGTAAATAGTAACTCCGGTAGGAAAAGTAAATGATCTTACCCAAAAGCTAGGACTGATCATGTAGTCTTAATATGTATCTACCCTACACTGGTATAATGATAATAGCACATGGCTTTACTGAATATGTTTAGTAAAATATGTTTACAACAGTACAGTGCACTCACAGTAAAGATATTTCTAAAGAATTTTTGAAGGAGAAGTAATCATCAGTCTAACTGAAAGACAATGAAAATGATGTAATTTTACGAACAGACTGCAGAGAACTATTCCCGAGTCTCTATAACAACTAGATAGAATGAATAGATTTCAGTAAAATTTCTCTTTTCAAAGCCGAGTTCATGGGCTTATCCATAAAATATGTGGTTAACATTATTCTTACGATACAAATAATTAAAATTAACAGGAATATGGTATGTGAGTTTTTTTAACATGATTTTGTTTCAGGTACAATTTGAAATATCATTAGTATGACTTTAAATGATTTTTTTTTCGTCACAGTTGTTCGAGATAATTAGAACTTGCCTATAGTTTAATTTAAACCTTTTACTAATAATGTTTTTTTAAATGTTCTAGTTACAAACATTACATTTTTAAAATCTGATCACGCAGAATATCATATATTTTCTTTAAATTAACCTCAATCGATGAAAATTTTAATGCGTGTTCTTTCATGCTTAAACACAACTGATCTAGTTAATTGCCTAAATTCTTAATTGTATGCTTCATTTTTGTGGAACACTCATTTTTTTCTAACAAGATTACTCGTCAACCGATAAGTATAGCGAAAAATGAAATCATTCAAATAGTCCTCAGATTGAAAAAAAATCAGAACTTTCTCGTCAGTATTTCTTTCTCGAAATCTACGTTTACCCTTCTGCGTATAATATTTTATTTACAATTATCAACATTTTTGTATAGTGCTATAGATTGCGTAATATTTTAGTGACTTACCGATGAAACTATACTTTTTTCGTGAATAGATAAGGTTCAAGCTGTTTTTCAAAACCTAACCAGTGAGATTGTTGGGGATGTTAGATCCCCAGAACTCGCTTAATAAATGCCTTATTTTGGATTTCACGTTTGCGAGCATGGGCTGATCAGTTGAGCTTGAGATTTCATTTCCCACCAGCAAAATCCATGGCTGTGAATGAGTGCTGTGTATTTTAGTGTGCTATTTTTGTGACTGTCCCAAGGACGTTTCTATGATGTATAAACAACCGAGAGTTATGTGCCTGATTGCATTGTTGTTGCTGGGTGTTGTAGAATATACTTTCTACGCTTATCAAGACTTCTCTTTTGCAGTTTTGGGATCAAGGTAGCGTACCTGGATGCTAGTAAGTGTCTCATTTGCATTTATAGACTAAGGTGAACTCGTAATAGCTTCTAGCGTACCTAGTGACGAACTTCATATAAATCGACTAGCAAGCATTTAATGACTTATTTCACGTTTTGTACTTTTATGAAGTATTTTAAACTTTGTTAAACTGATGAGAAGCATTTTTTTGCCATGATGGAAATTAATTTACCAGATCATTTAAACTAGCAAGAAAAAAACTTCGAAATACTTCACAAAAAATAATAATATTGAATTTTCAATTTCTTTTTCTCTGCAGGTTATATATTTTGTCATTGTGATACCGATGAATGTCGTGCATTTGGCTACAAAGAATGTAAAGCTGAATATTACTGTTACAGTATTTATGAATTAAATTCACTATCAGATAACCGTGTACTATCTATAAATCAATCAACTGAAATTACTGGTATTTCTATCAGTCGTGGTTGTATTTCTAACAGTTTTTTAACAATGTGTACAAAAAAAGAAATTCAGCATAGTAAACAATTCAATTCACCATATATAATTACTCGTTGTTGTAGAGATGCATGGTGTAATACAGATAAAGTAAAAGTGAGTGAATTTATTGACTGTCAGATGTACCAAACATTTCAGTTTATAATAAACAACCGAAACTATCAGTTCGAATGTAAATTTTTATTTTAGAAGGAGTCAAATCTAAAACGAAACATTAGTAAAAAAGAGATCTACCTGTAATACAGGTATACTGAAAAATTCGAACAACAGAAACAGCATCAAATGTTTTAAATTAATTTGTACAATTTGATGATAATCTGTAGTAATCTAATATGACATGAAATCTTTCATGTTAAATTTAAAAGTTAGATGTGGTCTTTCTTCCAATAAATTATATGACTGACTTGGTTCTAGGCAATGAACAAGAAGCCTATCTTGAAGAATAGATTAATTACTTGAGCAATTTCATTGCTAAGAATAATCTTGAATGATCAGTAACAGTCACTTAACTTATTAAAACGTGAATAAACTGTGATTTTGAGTGTTTTTAATTTCCGCTATAAAATGTGAGAATTATGTTACGAAATATAGAACATATAGAATGCAGTTATACATTATGCGAAAAGATTGTTTAGACATGAGATTCACAGTGAAAAAAATGTATCAAAAGTATATTCTATTCATTTCAGCTTGAATCTTTCTTAGTTACTACTGACTTCAATAGAGTCAGCACAATAGCTGTGTATTGTAGAGTCTAAATTGACTAGTGAAAAACTGAGCAAAATTACGTCTATTAATTTCATCTATTATAATTTTTTTAAAAACCTTTACACTACAAAGCATAAAAAAAGAGATTTTCATTGAATATCGCAAGTTTTCAATTGAAGTGTATATGGAATAGAGAAATATATCTTTGTGAGAAAGGATTTTGTCAATTTTTATTGGAGGCCTGCATGAATATCTATTTTGCTTGACTCGTAACATCCAAATATTCCAACAAGTTACCGCTTTCTGTCTGTTTTGACCTAGTCAGTTATAACTATCAGTCGAACAAACTATTTAGGGATGTGTACAAGAGATTTATGAGTTACCGCTACACAAGGTACAAAGAAGTACAGTCCGAAACCAGTGTTGGCTGGTAATAAGGTGTCGATCGCTAAACTGCTTACTACGAAGTGCCGATCTCTGATTGTTTTGTAAAGGAAACTTGTTTAAATTTCACCTTGTCCTAAACATATGATATTGAATATAATCATAATTATTATTATTAATATCATTAAAATTTCTTTCTGTCAGTAAATTATGAAAAATAAAATGTTTACTTAATTATCGGCAACAATTTTACTCATTCTCCCCAATATAAAATCAGATCATTTCTATTGATTGCATTGTTTATTGATATTTTTCAAGCGCATCATTGTCAAAAGTAATTATGAGTTACTTAGTGGTTAGTTGTACTGGACAAATAAAATTAAATGTAAACAAATGCTAATTGATAAGTAGAGTTCAAGTATTATACTACACACTGTGGCAAATTATGATATTAATCAGTATTCAAAATAGAGTTTAACTCGTGACCTATCCCCTTACAGTGACCAACAATATCTTATTAGCTTTATGATCCATTTGACGAAGAATAATTGATTTCTTGTTCAATTTTATAAAGTAGCATGGCATTTACAATAAGTGTTGAAATAGTAAGATTAAGTTACTCTGTTCACAATATGGCATAAAATAAGATTATGAGTTTTATGACATTTGCATAATCACGTTTATTTCAAGTCACTTTCGATGATCTTCATCAATTCACATCAATCTGAGCTGAAAATGATGTTTATATATTCTAGCTAGGTTTGTGAAACTAACATTTTGTTATTTAAATATATGAACTATTGTGTTTTGCGTTAGATAAATCTTACCTTAGAAGTTATTGACTAATTGATAGTCAGTTATAAAATATCTTTAAAAGTTATAAATATGTTTGAATAACTTTTCGTTGTTCTTTTTATTCTAAGATCGCTCAAACTGATTGGTCTACGCCTGAAGTAAAACGTTATTTACCAGGAGACTTATCTAACTATGGTAGTGAACCGATGGAACATATCAATTCAAAACGACGAACACAATTGAAAACAGGAGCATCATCATCAACATCATTGTTGACTAATTCAAGGGATTTTAAAAAATCACCAAACAATCCCCACTTAATCGATGAAAATTTTTCTGAAAGTCTTATAAACTCAAAGTTACTTCATCAGGAAATATCTAAACCAACATCATCGAAAGATCGATATGATGCGGTATCGTCTAGAAAAGGAATACGACGAAAAGGTGAGAGAGGTATGTCAAAATGTTCTCATTTGTGTAAAGTGGTGACTTATTATTTCTTTATTTGTTTTTTATTGAAATGAATCTAAGCACTAACGATACCTTCTTCCTTCTAAGCTAAGTAATGATCAATCTGAAAGTCAAACTTCCGAACTTGAACTAAGTACAAGCATGCAATTTGTTCTTAGAAAATGAAATGAAGTATGTAGTTAAAAGAGTAGACATTAATCATGTTGAAATCATAATTTGCTCTCATTTAGCCGAATATGGTAATTTCTTAGGCGTTGTGGTTCGTTGTTTGATTAATTGTCAGTTTCAATATCGTACACTGAAATCAGTCTCAAATTCTTGTTTTCACCAAGTTACCAATCAAATTACTGAAATGATTGAATTTAGTTACTGAGAAAGTTTCTTCTGACGTCCACTTTTTACACATTTGAAATCATCAATCAAACATTGTTAGACCATCATTAGAAACATGGGAGCGCTGGACGGCCTTTTCGTCCTGGTATGGGACGCATCAGCAGTGCGCATCCACGATTCCTGCACCTTTTCATGGAATGTATTCAAACCAAGAAATCAAACTTTCAGACTTTAAGATTTAAATTATACACTAAAGTATACACTAATTGCAAGGAAAAGTTCAATTTAACGGAAATTAATTATTGCAATTAATTTCTGAAATGTAAACTGACTACTGACTAACATATTTACTTTCATTCATAGACAAAGAGAATGAAAAGAAAATGAAATCAATTAAAATACTGAAAATAACTTTGTTTCATTTTTAACTTTGTTATTTCATGGTGAAAAAAAACTTTTATTGAACTAATTTGAAGATAGATTTATTGTTATCATTGTAAATAAACATATAAAACTAATTGTTGAAAACAATAAACATAGAAATTAAGTAAACTACTGGCGCTGCTTTGGGTTTAAAAAATGCACTTTCATTGGCGGAAACTACAAACGATATTTGTTTTTATTTTCATTGAAAATTAAATGAACTTTGAACATATGTTCATGCGTATAGACCTCAAGTGTTTCAATGCCAGAATAATGTTATTTTAAACAAACTATCAATGGTGATGAAAATTAGAAATAATCATTGTAGTATATATATATATCATTTTTTAGTTTTTTCAGTAGTAAATCAGGTTAGTAAAAATAAATTGGTTTCTAAAATCAAACGTTGATTGTAATAGTAACCTCACGGAAAAGAACACTGATAGTGAGAAGACTGAGGCAGGCGCGATAGTCAATTAAAAACAAAAACATTACATTCAAAAACAGTCGATGATAAAACCTTATACCAGACCAGATCATGGTGTAGGACGAAGATGTGAGGCTTACAGAGAATTTCAAAGTGGTTTAAATATATTTTTTATCGAATGACTACATTTTAAATAAGTTGTCTTTAATTCCTCTCTGTATTTCAGTCAACTATAAAATTCATCAAATTGTTGGACTGCTGAGAAGAATGATCAAAATAAAAATTAACACCGATACTATCTAGTTCATATTAGCTGTTTAAAATATTAGAAAAAGAATTTGATAATGGTTTGCCTACTTGCTGACTTATTGCACTTTTTCCTGATAAAGAATGTATAATATTAGAATTACGAGTTAGTTATAAGTAGCATAACAATTACATAATGACTAAACAGGTGCTGAAACCGAGGTCAATCGATAGGAGTAAAGTTTTCTCCTGAATTATGGTTGTATATTCCTTTATTGGTGTTGTATAATACAAAACATAGTTTTAATGCTTTTTTCCGATTACATTCAACTGTTTATAAAAAGCGAGTGAAGAAAATTATGATCTTGAGTAACTTAGACTATACGTTGATATCGAGTTTCAGATTAAAAACTCTTTATTGTTTAACTTTTAAGTCATGTATCTTATTATTTTCGAATTTCTCAGTTTCATGAGTACGAAATGATGTTGTCAAACAATCTGGTAAACGAGTGATAAGCTTTATTTACATAAAAATGAAAATGGCTTTTCATTATTATTATTATTATCATTATTATTATTATTATTATTATTATCGCAATTATTGCTTCATCACACTACCATGAATAAACTAAACATGCTTTTAAATACACTGTACACTTCATTTTATTAAACTATTTAATGATATCACCATTGATCGTCTAAACATACAGAGGTACATGAATACTGTGAGAATAATCTTAGCTTTATTAATAAATTGTAGTAATACCAAAAAATAATACAAAACAAATTATTACGGATAAAGAAAAATGATTCATGCCATCTTTACACTGTAGTCATAGACAAACATTTTACTTTGGATAGGGAGAAAAACACATCACTTTCATTTTTTTTCGTTTTACAAGCATGATATTTTAACCAGTCAATTTATTCAGTGATAACATTTTACTTGGTATTTTTGTTAAATACCAGCATCAACATCATCATTATCATCAACATCAACATCGTCTTTAACAAGATTATTAGAAAATATTCATTGTAATCATAGCGTACCACTATGTACAAAATGTTAACTATTAGCTTTTCAGTCAAACTAATTAATTTATCCGTAAGAAAACAAAAATCATTGTCTAAATGATTAGAAAAAATGTTTAGTTTTGAATAACAACAAAGAAATA
The DNA here is from genome assembly GCA_944470395.2 of Schistosoma turkestanicum. NCBI lineage: Eukaryota > Metazoa > Platyhelminthes > Trematoda > Strigeidida > Schistosomatidae > Schistosoma > Schistosoma turkestanicum. Next base: position 74,776,249 of record OX103971.1, on the reverse strand, counting down.
TTAATTAATATTTACCAAGATAAATTACTTCTAGTCAGATTCATTTGCCAGGGTAAACGAAAAGCATAATTGTTGTTTTGCAGATGTTTTATTATTAAAATTAGACGTAGATTAAATCACTATTTCTCTTTTGAATTAAAGCTTGGAAAGTATGCTGATTTATGTATATATATATATCTTCTAATTCGGAAGTTCACCAATGCACGTCTTGCATCTAAATGCAGTAAGATGTAGTTTCTTGCAAGTCCCTTAGATGAATGAAACGGTGAACTAGACCGAATGACTTTCATTCAGAGATTATCTGAAGGTCATTCTGAAACTCTAGTACGAAGGTTTGTTTGTTTGTTTTAAAAATAATGATTTGTCAAATCCAGGATTAAATAAGTATAAGAAGCATAAAATTACAAACTAAGATTGATACTTTTTAGTTAAAAAGTAAGTTAATGATATCAAATATTCTTTTCAAACTATTATATGTTTTAAAATTAGAGTTATGGAGATTATTGTTTTTACACATTGGAAATCATCAATCAGTAATTTAAAAATCGTAAAATGTGCTTACTAGTGACTAGCTCCATGAGGAAATTCTCGAACTTCTAATAAGGCGTGACCGGTGGAGTTCAACCCTGACGAGTGTAGGCAGTAACAACCAAAAGCAAACAGGTGAGGTAGCGTTAAGCCCCTAGATCAATCAGAGTTAGATATTAACACCACTGGATTCCGAAGCAGTGGTCCAGTAGGTCCCGGGTTTGAACCCTGCGAGGTGCAGGACTCGTGGATGCGCACTACTGATGCATCCCATACCAGGATGAAACGTCCGTCCAGTGTTTCTAGGTTTCCATTGGTGGTCTATCAGTGGTTGATTGTTGATTTCAAATATTATATGTTTAATTTAAAGATAAAATAATCTGTTTTTGATTGAAAATTAACACGTTTTAATGATAACACTTCATCTACACGTAGACCATCTTCACCATTAATAAATGAATGATTTTTCAAGAAATTTAAAAAAATACCAGTTAATCAAACGACTATTATTCTAAAGTTCAAGAAGACAAATTATGTTACGTACCTAGTTTAATTTCAACTCTAATAAAACACTGAAATGTACATAAATGAAATTGTAGTGATTTTTATTTTCATTACTGATAACCGCGTATCGAATTACATAATTAAGAATGAGAACATGACAGATAAGAATTAGTTCAATCCCCGAAATAAATCAAAATTTTATACAATACTATCACAAATACTGATATCCAATTAGAATAAAATGAGTGAGGCTCAGATAGTTAAAGTAAGATTACTAAACTAGAAGACAAGGGTAGTTGTTAAACTTTCTTTGCCTTGTTGATAAATATTCCTCCAATACATCATTAATCTTTTTTATCAACTAATTTCATCTTCCATGATTTGCTGATCTTATTTCAACTAACTGAGCTTTATTCATTTTATTTTTGGTGGTTATTAGCTTTTATTTATTAGGTTACCAATTGTTTCTAGCCCGCTGGACATTTTTCATAATCAATGTTGTATAATGTTCTTCGGTGTAAGGTATATATTTACAGTAATTTGCTCAATCGATTAAAATTATTACATGCTGTCATTACCAGATGATTAAAAATTAGTTTTATAAAAAATCAGTACCATTCAACTGCAGTAGGAAAATGTTTAGCCTTGTCATGTATAACATTTTGATAATTCTTAAAATCAGTTTAAACATAAATGAAAAGCCAGAAATGAGCAAAGCCAAACATGAATTGAATTAAATAAGTGGATTTCAATAAAACGAATTCATATTTTTATTTTCCAAATTATTCTTAATGGGATTATTTATTTCATCGTTACAATTGGATCTCATGTATTCTAAAACACTTGTTTTGTCGATTACTGTAGAATTCTATAAAGTATCAATGAATGTCTATGGATTTAATTGCTCGCAGAATCCTGTAATTACTTTCAGTGTAAATTTGGAACATTATTTTATGTAGAGGAATGTGTATACGACAATAAAATAGGACATGGTATATTTTTGAACGAGATAAAATGTGATAATGCGAGCTACACTGAATTAACGATGAAGTGCTCATTGATTTTAAATAATTTACTAATTTTGAGTAACATTATCTTTCAAATTGTACAAATTGTATGGATAAAGTCATTTAAACAATAAAACACTTTTAATGGTCATACGGGTAGCTAGACACCTGTAGAGGTTATGAAATTTTGTTAGGAAATCATAATCTACACCACTATTTCATTGATGACAACGAGTGAAATGAGATGGTGGAGAAAATTTGTAGCTCAGATGGATGATTGTGGTGGTGGTTGTGGACCTTTCATTGTTCTTCTACTGAACAACATCATCAGCACAAACTTCAGATAGAAGTTTGTTAATGTTGTTCAGTAGAAGAACAATGAAAATGGTTGAGAATTGTTTCAGTGTGGAATCATATCACATCACATACTGATTTTATGCGGTGAGAGTTTATTGTTTGAACTCATTTAGTGTATGTAGTGTTTGCGGATAAATGAAAATTCGGTAATTGGATAAAGCAAATATTCATCAATGATTTTTTTAAATGTTTAAATAATGAATTGATTAACTTATCGATCATTCCACACAAAAATCATGATTCATAGAATGATGGGCTTAGTTAATGATGATAATCCACATAGAAAAGTATCTTTGTCAACAGGAATATGGAATGCTACATGCATATATATTTTGCATTGAATTTAAGAGTTAATGAGCCAATGCAATCAACAACTAATTGTAATTAGTTTTAATTTGAAAATCATCATTCATATTTGTTTAAAACCACCAGCGTAATATATATATATATATATATATATTTATATCCAGTAATTTTACATAATAATTAGGTCACAGAGTGAAACTTACTGAGTGAAATACATTACTGAAACTATATGTTAGGCGAATTGTTTATATATGGTTTGCCTAATTTCACTTCAATATAATAAAACTAAAATGCTTTATCATAGATGGGCTAATTTTTCATGGCTAAATGTTTTGTTATTCTTTTTTCCTTATGAGAATGAAATGGTTGGTTTTTGTTTAAGTGGTGTAATGATTTAACATTGAATTTTGAATTATTCACACAAATGTAAATAAACAATAATATGGTTTATACGTGAAGAATGTCATCTAATTGTTGGAAAATGTATAGCCTGTAACATTAAATTAAATAAGAAAAATGTATTTGATTAATAGATATGATCATTTTATGTTCATGACTATACTTCCTGTTCTCAATATGATTGAATCAGCAGATAATGATGAATATTTTTTTTATAACAGTTGCTAATTATTCCCATTTTCGTTAGCAGTTGTCCTCTTTATTTTAAATTGATGTATTTAGGTTTAGTTGTTATGAAGCATGAAAATAAATGGTGTATATATCAGTGAATGAATTAGATCACGCAGTTGTTGTATGCTTAATGAAGGAATTATAGGAATTCGTAAAACTGTCAGGCTAAATTCAGGATGAGGAAAAAGATATTTGATAATATGTGGGAAAGACTATGATTTTCAAATGCTTGGCACTTTTATAGACCTAGGAATATGCTAACACAACTTGTATGAAAAAAGTTTAGAGGCTGTTTTAAGGTGAGTCCTATAACCTGTCAGTTAGTCAGTCAGTTACAACGTAGAACTTGGTACGTACTTACATCAGTTCAAACTGCCATACCACATTGGCACAGAGATGCAATTATCAATTCAAATCCCATAGTTGTAGAGTTAGTAAAAGTATTGGATGTAATCGGAGAGATTAGGGTTCGAGGATATTATTCAAGTAGTAGAATTTAGTGAAATAAACTTAAAAAGAGAAAGATTTAGGTGATGAAGAATTCAAAGGATTAGGATTTGAGAGAACACAATGAGCGGATGCACCTGAATCATTGCAAATGGTTCTGAGCCATGTCATTCAGGGTCTTTGACCATCAATCACTATCATCTCGCGGACCCCAAACAGATAGTCTCTCCTTACCAACATGACTCAGTCCACTTGTCAGTGACTTAATGGGTTTGTGCCATGTCTTGGTTTGTCCGCCCCTATCTTTCTTCAGCCTACTCCTACACCACAAAGCATCGCTCGGTTAACCTGCCTCACTCATAAATTATTTTAGTGATGCATGACAGTCTACATTATTTATTTATCTGCGTGTGTGAATCTGACATTTAGAACTGATTGATCGCATACTGCTATCAAATAAACTCTTTTTCGATAATCTAATGATAGTACTTGGTTTAAAGCCAAAGTACGTTGAAAATTGTAGTTCTCAAGTTGAGTGTGAACTATACTCCTAATGATCTTTTATTGCACAAGATTCTTATTTCGTATTGAAAGTTGTCGATAACAAGGAATATTATATCAGTAATAGAGATGAAAACATAATCCGATTTTATTTGGTTATTTATACCAAGACTGAAATTAGGTATAGAAACGAATCGACAGGATACACTAAACCTAGATTTCGTTCAACCTGGCACTCATCATTAAGGCTAACAATTTCGAGGAAAACCATTCTTTCGTAATGCTCAAAACTGCAAATTTGTTGATCAGGGAAGGAAGGGTGGTTACGAATGCGAAAATCCCCTACTAATGAGAGGTAGTTGACCAACCTATTCGATGAATCAGTGTACTGATTTGTTTTGCGACAATAACAATAACCTTGTTAGTTCAAAATAAATTGAAAAGAAAAGATAAAAGCACATTTAAGAAAAACTAGCAACATAGCAGATTATTTACTCCAATGACACTTGTAGTTAACTACCATCATCCAAATATTTACTTCAATTACACCTTGAGATTGAAATTATTCACCATAACTGTTTTTCTTGCGTATCAATGAACAATGATCACTACTACTTATGGTATAAAGTGTAACTTCTCAGTTTGACAGCCATTAATTTCACTAGATCTGATGCTTTTATCTTCGAGTAACATGATTTATCAATTCAGTTGGTAGCTGATTTGTCATAAGGCACATTTTATTCATGTGTCAGGACATTCATATTTTAGCATAGACTTCAACGAAAACAACTTATTCATAGCAATTCTTACTATTGCTTTTAAATCATTTCATTCTATGGATTTATTCTAAGATTATTTTATACAGTATTTACAAGTGGAAAATCGAAGTTAATGCACATACTCTTTGATAAAACAACCGGTCAAATGTGATATCACATATATGAACTAGTATTCAATAAAATAAAATGTCTGCGTTACGTTCAAAAACTAGATTGTAGTAAAAATGTATAAGTTTTAGCAAAAAAACTACCTTAATATCTATAAATAATATAAATAAACTATGTGAATTTTCTAGGTAAACAAACTAGACGTATAAGTGTTAAAGAAAATTTCTTTTATTACTAATAAAGACATTATAAGAGAGAGATATGTACAGATTGATTCTGTTTGTAGAAATTCAGTTGAACTGTTTGTATAAATATGATATCCGATAAAAAATTTTTATGATATCGTAGAGTGATTTTCTTTTAACGGAAAGATTTCCCGTGGTTTTGATTGGTTGATTTTTGTCAAATTATCCTCCTTTAACTCTTAGGCTGTGAATTTTATAAATTATTCTTTTAGCGTTATTACAATATGAAATTCTATTTAGGACTCTTTTATTTACTGAAATTAATAATAAAGAAGAATGGTTTAATGATAAATTACACGATAAATCTATTTAGTTCCATTCATTCTTTATAAAATGAGAAAAAATTGTATTAGGGAAATTTGCTAATCGTGAATTGAGAGGTTGGAGGAGATTTTCGAAGAATTTCAAAAGAGCCTATTTATTAGATTGAAAGATATAAAAAGACAGATCATATATGTTACAAATGAGAATAATAAAACGTTCAACATAGATGCTTATGTATATATATTTTCTCAAAGTAGACCTCATGACAAAATTTATTTTATACTAATATGCTGAACCCACAGGGCTTATCCTATCCCTTCGAACAAATTAATTTGTCCACTCTCCTCGAGTTATTCATACGTCTTTCGACCATGTCAGTTACTCGCTCATGTCCTTGGTTGTTTTTATTTCAATGTGTGTGTACTGATACTTCGCTCATCATATGTCTAGAGTATTATTGCCTTACCACAAATAGTTACTTATGCCTCATCGCTTCGAGTTAGCTCACTTGCCTACTCCGATTTAATTCGCTTCAATTCGCTTTGACGCTTCACATACTCATACCTGTTCACGTGATTGATGGCGTGGAATAAATACATCCACAACACCCTATTTGGCTTCTTATCACCAACGTAGCATAAATGGGGTTTGCCTAAGTATGATATATGGAATTTGAAGGAAAGATTTATTTCATAACATACTCGACTGTTCGCCGAAATTAGAGTTAGAGAGTGAGCAGCTAAAGTAGTGATCCCCAACTATGCACGCAGCACCAATAAAGGCAATATTGTTTAGAAAACAGTGATATTCAAATGATTATTCAATCTAATGAAAGGAGTTATGCATCAGAGAAAATAAACGAGTGATCATCTTAAAAATCTATTAGTTTAATTCCTATTCATTGGATTATTTTATTTAAGTAGTAAATATCATTTGTTTTTAATCCTTATCATTGTGAATAATATTTAACATTTTTATGAATATAACTTAACTATATCTAATATAACACGATATTACTACTTCATATAAGTTGGATAATTTGTATTGTTATCCGATCTTGTTCCGATAGGCCAATTTCAAAATGTTCACTGTCTCTATTATTAACAAATTATTATTTTAAGTTATATTTAAACGTTCGATATGATTTGACATTATTGTCTTACTTGAAAACAATGTAAATTATTGAATGACATCTAACAGTGAACTACTGAAACTAAAGAAATAAATTACAAACCGAATTTCTAATCAACGAAGCATGATATCACATTTGCGTACTTCAGCTGCCCACTATTCCTTGATATTTCAAGTCTATTCAAATGATATCTGTTAAGGATTAGAAATTATAATCATATTCAACGAAATTTCTATAAACTGTTTATTTATTCTCTTATTAAAAATTAGATGACATTTTATATTTATTTTAGGAAAAATAAAATAATTTTTATCCGCTTTACGAATCTAAACAAAGTAACAGTAATATTATTTCTTTAAGAATAAAATATATTCGTCTTTCTTTAGCTACAAACTATTCACTACACTTATATTTGGATTAATAACGTACTTTGAAATTCGAAGTGATTAATCGGTTAACAGTAACGAATAAATTATTTGAAACATAATGAAAGTTAAGGACTAAAGTCTTACTAAGATTTGTGTAAATATTTTGCTGATAGATTCATACTACTTAATATAATTTCAATACATTATATGACAGTAATCTAGTATTTTAATTTTAATAATTTTGTTGAAGAGTAAAATAGTACTAGGTTGTAAAGGTTAGTTCAATTCTTCTGTCAAGACAGTTGGAAATGAACACTTATTATTTTTTTTTGGTACAAAGGTCCAAAACATCTAAATATATCAATTTGGTGTAGAGCTAGAGAGAAAGCAACAAAATACAATGTGATCATCGTTTGGCGTTCTCGCATTGATTAGAAACATATTTGTAAATGAAGGATAAAAAGTGTAGATGGATGGTTAATCATCAGTCAATGCAACCAAAACAACTGTTGTTTTCAATAAAAAAAAAATAAGAAAATAGGATTTATTAATTTATGTTAACTATTTATACTCGAATTTATTCGATTAAGATATTGTAAAAAAGAATTATAACACCGGCTTTATGGTACAAAATGAATCAGACAATATTTACATGTAAATAACTATGGAAATAAATTGAATAACATGAAATAGTTGAACAAGTCAATATTTAAACAGAAACAACATGAGAATGTTGGTTAGGATCATATATGTTGCAATATTGATGGAAGTTGGTTATAGATAATATAGAAATTATTTCCTAAATAACTGGATAGATTGATTGTCTGCAACGTTGATTTTATTGGTTTTGATGAAGAATTCTAATTCTCAAGATAATAATTATCTCTTTTTTCTCCGATAAAGTAGTCATTATTATCTATTTATTGAAACAAGTAAAAATATATTTGTGACTGACTAATGGATGTTGAGAAAACAACGAATACATCTAACAGGTAGTTCAGCAATCGTTATGACTACACTAATCATTCGAGTTTTAGATACAAATTGATTACTATTTTAAACCATAGGATAAATCACTTTCTAGTTGCCCAACTAAACATATCTATGATAAACTTAATCACTACAGTTGAGTCAGCAGTATACAATAAATAGTATGTCTTTAGCTCCTACTCAGTTACTAGGTACTACAAAATACATTGACCCTTAGGATTGTAACATCGCTCTCATTCACTTGTAAAAAGCTAACTCTATCAAAACCATACAAAAGATCTAGTGATGCGTCTAATCAGGCAAAAAAGTCAGGTGCTGTACTCTCGATTGATTTCTTCTTAACTTTTTGATATTAAACGAAGTCTTTTGTGATAATGATTTATTTACAGCTATCGGTACATTGAATGTCGGATTGATAAAATAAAGTCAGTGTTTACAGTTTGACAATATAACTTTGAATATTGAAAACAACAAGTGATAGTAAAGACAAACAAACATATATTGAACAACGGTTCACTACTTTTGAAATAAAAATATAAAAATAAATAATCTAAGTTTTAAGTAAATTTTCTATTAACAGATAAATATTGTATATATTTTTTATCGGACATGAAACATCATAAATTTATGAATTATTCAAAAGAGCTATGCTTTGCATAAAATAACTAATTTATTGTTTGTATACTGAAACTATGTTTAATTTAATGTATGAAATTCTTTTGATTTTAATTATCAGTTATTTTAATAAATTTTATTAAAAGAAGATGGCGGTATAATTTAAATGAACTTCAAACAATGTATTTGTTTGAAAACGTAAAGTAACCATTTTGTTTTATTGCAGCCAGTGTCGTTGTTTGTTTATTACTTCCAACAGATTGTTATTTATCGGAAATGAGATAAGAAAAAGTATTCAAGTTAATATGCATTAGAGTAAACGATAACCATTGAAAGAAAGTGTTGAGTGATCATTGTTCATCTGCAAACATCATTTCACCTGAACTAATTTAACTCAAAGACAGTCACTGTCAAAACTTCTAAGTTTTTGAATAATTTGTTTTCGCTTTCTCAAGACCTATCTCATTTGTTTAGGCATTGAACTGATTGATTCTGAAGGATAATACACCTGTGTGAGTTGAGAGTCGGTGAATTCAACAATTAATATCGATTTATTTAATAAACAACTTATATTTCTTACTGAAAAACTGATAAATGTTGACAAATTCCTTTAAAAAATGATTATTTTTTAGTGATTAATAGGGTTAAATATTTATATACTGAAAGATGTATTGTCCGAGCTTAAAAATTTTTATCCTAACAATTTTAAATATAAACAATACCTAATAGTTATCAAAAATGATTTTTACTTTTAAATTTATGAATTTTTACGTGTATTAGGGGCTTAATTGATTAACAACTATTCACGTATTTATTTTAAAATGTTACTCAAAGGTTGAAAACTGTAATATTACTTTGAAGCTCAAATAATCAACTGAAATATCACTGAAAATGATAAAATGATATTTTTCACCAGTGTAGGAAACTAGAGAAGAAAGCAGGTTGATCAAAGCTTTATTTCATTCCAAATGTCTCATTATCACGGATCGATATTTAGGTATCCAAACAAATATTTAATTGCGAATAACAGTCATAAAATGACATGTAAACTATTTAACTACTAATTAGTAGTTCAAAAATAAATCTCAAATAAATATCTTAACTCATTTTAGGTAGCGGAAATGTTGAAATGAATTCAGGCCGTATTCTAACAGGAAATTTTCAGCTATCCTATTTTAATCCAATTAAATCAACTAATTCGAAACCGTATAGTATGAATATATTGCTAGCAAAACCAATCTATGTGGCAATGGGAATATCATTAGCTATTCTTTTGTTTGGGCTTATCTTCTTATCATCTGCCCTGTTGATCTATCGAAAGAATAAACTTTTACACATATCTAACTGTCGAACAGTTTGCAATTATTCATGCCACAATGAAAATAGCATTGCTTCACCTAGAAGTGAGAGGGCTACTAGTAAAAATGTTACAGGAATATCAGAAAATGCAGAAAAACTACAAAAGTGGAATCAACCAGTCACTGCATTTCCAAGTAAGCATTCAACTGATGAACCACTTTTATTCAATGGTATCAGTTCAATTGAGAGTATGAATCCTTCTACAGATTATCGGTCATTAACAATGAATAAAGAAGAGAATAACTGGTTGAAACCGACAGGTGATATAAAATCTCCAGAGTGAGTTTAATTTAATAAATTCATACTAACTTTTTCATATATATATTCATAAGACCTACTTAAGTGTCTAGATATCTTAATACGAATAATTTCACTATGGAATTTATGATCGACTTATCGTATGTGTACTCGAAGTAGTCAACTAACAGTTCTGAGATTCCTGTAAAGATCTTTTTATTGCCAAAATAAATTTAAATACATACAAGTATAAATCAATAAATTGTCAGAAATCCTCCCGAAGACATGCAACAGAGCTTTACTTTTAAAAAAAGCTGACAGAAGCACGAGGATTCCTGCTTTTTTATCAATCGTTTTAACTGTGATTAGTAATTTCAATTCATGCTGCATGGTTCAATCAGATAATTTATATCCGAATACAAAAATGTATAAACCATTGGTTAATACAAAGAAAGATTAATTTAGTTCCGAACACATTCATATTTTTGTAAACGGAAGTGACTAGCTCAGTATTTCGAATAAAAAATGTGAGTATACAATTTTTGGAACTCTTAAAATCCATGATCGCTGATAGATTTAAACATACGTCCATTAAGAATGAATTTAATGAAATCATCTATGAGTTTAGATGAAGTTTACCGGTAGAATGATATAAACTTAACCCAAGTAAAATTGTCCGAACTGTAAGAAATTATCAGCTATTCATGAAAAAAGCATCGTCAAAAGCTAATATCATCAAGAGTGTCAAGAACATCTATTATCTATTAGTGCTGAAACAATCCAGTGTTCAAAAATTCACCAGACAGTAATACTGAGTGGAGAAAGTTGACCTTAACAAGATTCGCATACTATACAACTAGAATACATATATTTAATAAGTCTTTCTTTAAATAAATTGAATCTTTTCAATTTATTATATTAAATTTTAGGAAGGAAGAAAATGTCTGTAAAGAAAACGGGATAACATATTATTGTAATCATTGTTTATGTTGTTATTCTAATAACATCAATAATGATACCAATGATAGTCAACGTTCAACAACAAACAAATCATTCATTAACTTATCTCAATTTAATAAAAGAACTATGAATATTGATAATATTGAAAATGCCAACACTAATAATACTATTGGTGATCGATTACACCCGGTAATATGTGAAACAAGCGAGTTCAGTTTAAATACAGATAATCAAAAACGTGAACCAAGCAGTGTATCTACACCATTGTTCAGTATACATTCATCATCCACTCATCAATTACCAGATTTCATTGAATATAGAAAGTTAAATAATAGTAATCATAGTCATAATAATAATAATCATAACAAATCATTACTGATCAATGATCAAGATACATTTACATGGATAAAAAATCAACAATCTCATATTCAGAATCCAATTCAATTGCAACAATTCAATTATTGTAATCAACAATTACAAAAAAGTTCAAATTCAAGGCCAAAGAATACACAGCGCCAAATTCATTCAATGTTCAATGATTTCAGTGGAAATGGTTCTGATTCTAGTTTTTTATATGATATTGATAATAAAAATAATAATACAGATTATGAAAATACTAAGACAATACTGAGGCAGAAATTGATTGAAACTGAATTAGACTGGACAGTAGGAGAAAAAAAGAATAACACGATTCAACTTAATGGTAATATTGATTCACTCTCTCCTTTACTGCATAACGATACACGAAGAAATATCGATTATAGCAGTAGTAGTAGTAGTAGTAATAGTAGTAGTCGACAAGAAAACGAATCGAACAACCAACAATCTGTGCTACCGGTTCAATTTACTGATTTATTTTTTCCACATCTTCCACCACCGCCATCTTATCCACCTCCTCCTCTGCATCAACAGCAAGAACCTCAAGAACAAATGATTGAGAATTTAAATTCAAATAATACTAATACTAACACTACAACTACTACTAATAATGATAATAGTAGTAATCATATTTTAAATAATAAAAATTCATTATTTGTTGACTTACACCGGCTTGACATGCTTCTACAACGTCAAAGAGGCACTGGAAAGACGAGTAGCGGTGGTGAAGATAATAAAACCATTGAAAGTGAACAGTCTGATCCAAATCAAACTTGGAAAGTGTCCAGTTCCAATGAAAATAATACTGTATTGAATATGGCTACATTAGGTCATAGAAATATTTCCTTGACTAATAATTATCATAATAAAAATAATCGATTTTTAGAATATTCACCTGATTTGAACAAATTAACTGAACGTAGAATAATGGAAACTGGTTTAATTGGTTTAGCAACTTTTCGTAAAGCAGAAGAACAAAGTGTAGATTTAGTGACTCCATATGCACAATTTGATTTATCACCAGATTCAAGTATGTGTATAACAGCTGAATAATGAGTAAATTATTATTCTAATAAGAAAAATCGAAATATCTACAATATATATTTGTTTTAATGTATTAAATCCATACACGTTCAATATGTAAATAAATTCACTTTCTGTATTTATAATTTGCTTCAAAATATATCATTTAAAATTTGTATATTTTCATTTTATTTTATACAAAATGAATCATATGAATTTTAAAGTTTATCACTGTTCTACTTGTTCATAAAAAGTAATGTTGAAAAATTTCAATCAAATGAGTTGAATTTCTGTTAGGCGCGATAATTTTTAATGAGCATTCATATAATGTCAACTGATTCATATCTAAATGTTCAATGTGTTCTTTGTCTCAAAGTTTTACTGAGCACTTTAATCATACCATGCATTCCAATAGTATATTCTAATCGACACTCTGCTGCATACTACTAAGAAGCTACCTTTCAATTAGTATCCCCCAAACTAGTTTTTAATGTTTAGTTTTATGCTGATAATGCCAAACGAGTGTTCCCTGGAAAAGTCTCTCCGTCGTTTGACAGCTCCGATGACGAACGCGGTAATTGCGGTGTTGCAATAATCAGTAAACAGTCTACATCATTTGTTCTATTTTTACTCTGAAATATTAAAACCAAAACGATCATGGTACAGTACTTCTTGTAGAGATATATTTTTGTCAGTAAATTACTGTCTGGCAGTAAAAGACTTCATGTTTATATAAGAAGGATGCTTTGAGTTTTTATGTTTGAGTCCCAATTTCGTAGCCTAATTATACAATTATTCACATAATTTCGTATCTAGTACTTTTACTAACTTCTAATTGGAACAATGGTATAAAAATAGATCATTAAGAAAATTGCGTTGCATTCATTTTAATAGACACATCACAAGTGAATGTTAACTAAATACAGACCGCCGAGGCAGTGGTAATTTACTCAGTCTAATCAAGAATGAATAATAATCTTACGCATCAAGATAGACGATAAATAAAAAAGAAAATATACAGACACACTCAGACGAACTATTCCTTTAAGGAAAACATACAACAGATAAAAAAAATGAATAATTATGCATACAAATTATGTACAATATGTGTTGGCAAAGGATACGCTAAAATGTAATCGAATAAAAATTCCTAACTAATTCTGCATAATCATGTAAACCAATTTAGATTCCAATGATTTATCTGTTACATGGTTTGTTTGGTTATTTAATAACATTTCAAATAAGCGTAAATTTACAGAGTAGTTATCAAGAATAACTACTCAGTACAGATAAATATTGGAATGAACCGATTCAACGTCTATACTGATCATTAGCAGATTGATATTGCATCAGGTGTGTGTACTGTGGTAATTATTCTCCGCGAGAGTTAAGAAATTTAGAATTTATCTTTCAGTTTAGTAGTTCTTACATGTTCCAAGTCAAAGGTTGTCGACCCATTATCTTGGATAGGTGTATAAGTACTCCATAGTCAATCCATAGTTACAAATGGATAACAAAGAAGTTAAGAGGTAGTCTATAAGTCAATACACCTAAATGATCTTCAGAAATTTGCTTTATATCAACAAAGTAAAATACAAATTCCAATGTTTGCATAAATCAGTCGAGATCATATTTTATTTAGTTTTTAACTTGTTCAATGTTTCGAGACATTATGAAGTTATTTGTTCAATAAACACATACACCAGCCGAAACAAACTAAATCTTCTGTAAAATATTATTGGATAGATTATAAAAACCTTTAAACGGAACTAATGATATCCAAATATTTGTGTCGGTTGAAAAATTATTATATCTCTCGAGAACACAGAGTTAGTTTTAGTTCACTTTTAAACTTACTAATCTTAATTAACTGGCCGACATCAAACTAATTATTACTGGATTATCAAATAATGGTACACTTTTGTTATATTAGACAATAAACTAACTAAAATACATTGTAACAAATTAGACAATATTGTTAGAAAACATGTAAGCAGACCGCAGACTATCTTTGATTAACTGTTCTTGTATTTTCACCTTTATGTTGGTTTATATATACTTACATGAAGAACGTTTACTCGAAAAGTAATCACTAACTCTGAATATCCAGTATTCATCGAAGCTGAAAAACTAGAAAAAATTGTATAAATCCAAACGAATTCTTAATTTAGCATTGATATCAGTTAAATAGCCGCTAGAAAGTTCTTTTCCTGTATTCTGGTTATATTTTTAAAAAAACATAACTCACCGATGAAGAACGAGTGACTAATTTATTCAATTAAATTCTCTCGCTCCTCAACTTTATGCAAAATACTACTATAAAGAAAGATGTATTACTGGTCTCAGTCACTGCAGACTTCTGTCATATTACTAATAAAGACTTTTCTTTGCTCATTTTCAATAACTGACAACGCTAAACTGATAGATTCTTATAGAGTCACTAGTTATTTTTTTAAACCACTTCGGTACATCTTATGATATCCCAACTTGTACTTTACGACTACTTATCTCTGTGTTTATGTGGATACATACAGATAAGTTAGTAAACACTGATTTTAGGAATGAATCCTCATACCTAATGCTTATGTTTTCGATGAAGCACAGATCTTGCTTTTTTTTAGTATACTCAACTATGGTACCTAAGAAGTCTTAATAACGATCGCTTTATGCCTTCGTTTCAACATAATACCATTCGACTCACCATTGAATAGTAGGATGATGTTGATAGGTTTTCTTGGTTTCAATAGCGTAGCAGTTTTCACCAAAGATCCCATTTATTGATGTGTTTTAGAAGAAAATCATTGCACCTCAGTTTTTTTAGTAGACTCACCTTAACTTCGATACCATCATTTGTTCAGACACAGCTGATATTACTATATAGGTCCTTAGTTATCTGTTCTTCGCTCTTATAATTTGTTTTTTGAGCCATCTTTTATATTTTAAGAAAAATTGCCTTAAAAAGCAAATGTGTGATCTGGTTGCTTGAAATTTATTGTGCTAATATGTAGCCCTTATCAGTATACGGTTGGGCAGATTGTTAAGTTGCATGAAAAATTCTGGTTCAATTTCGTGGATCGATTGAAATTGAACACAAACACCGTTAGATTCCAGCTCCGCGGCTCAAAGCTTAAGAGTCCACGTGCGAAAGTGTAGGTTCTGTGTTCAATTCTCGCATGCAGGATAGAGAATACACACAGCTGAGGATTCCATATTAGGATGAAACACCCGATGTCTAACAATGATAGGTTCATGATTTCAGTGGTACATCACATAGTTTTGATGATTTTCGGTTTTTTTTTGTAGCATTCAATAGCGTGGACAAATAAACACTATGGAGGCCTATTTGACACTACGGCGTGCCTGAGAAGATAGTTATCATACGGAATTCTTATGATGGATTCAACTGCAAAATCGTACACGGAGGTCAGCTGACAGACTCTTTCGAGGTGAAGACCGGTGTCAGGCAAGGTTGCTTACTCTCACCCTTTCTCTTTCTCCTGGTCATCGACTGGATTATGAAGACGTCAACATCCGGAGGGAGGCACGGTATCAAATGGACAGTTTGGAAGCAGCTGGACGATCTGGACTTCGCAGATGATCTGGCTCTTCTATCGCATACGCAACAACAAATGCAAGAGAAGACGACCAGTGTAGCGGCAGCCTCTGCAGCAGTAGGTCTCAATATACATAAAGGGAAAAGTAAGATTCTACGATACAACACACAACAACACCGAAATCAGGATTTTCAATACAAATGTCAAGACATTTCTACTGTATAGAGCGGAAACCTGGTGAACTACCAAAGCCATCATCCAGAAGATACAAGTATTCCTTAACAGTTGTCTACGGAAAATATTTCGGATTCGTTGGCCAGACACGATCAGCAACAACTTACTATGGAAAAGAACAAACCAGATTCAAGTGGAGAAGGAAATCAGGAAGAAGCGGTGGAAGTGGATAGGAGACACTGCGAAAAGCACCGAACTGCGTCACAAGGCAAGCCCTCAAATAAAACCCTTAAGGATCAAGGAGAAGATGAAGGCCAAGGAACTCATTACGCCGAGAAATAGAGAAAGACATGAGAAGAATGAACAAAAACTTGAAAGAACTGTAAAGGGAATCCCAGGACGGAGTTGGTTGGAGAAAATTGGTGGGCGGCCTATGCTCTATTTGGGGTAACAGGCGTAAGTAAGTAAGTAAGTTAGTAGGTAAGTAAGTAAGTAAGTTAGTAGGTAAGTAAGTAATTAAGTAAGTAAGTAATACTTTGTTGCTATTAAAGATAAGGTTGAAACAATAAAAATTTTGAAAAATCTCTTTCTTGTTGTTTATTGAAAGAGTATTTCTGTTTTATTGCCTTTCAAGATGGTATTTTGAAAATTAAAACTAGACAAGTGATATTTTTTAGATATTATTCTATCTTGAAACAAATTAATGTTCACCAAAGTTGAAATCCATTGAATTTAAATAAACTTTCTGTAAATCTTATCTTGTATGGTATTTAAAATGTGTAACACAGCAAATTATATCTGAATATTTTCAAATGATGCTTTGAATAGAACAAAGTTTCAATCCAAATAATTACTGAGAATTTCTAAAAAAAAATGAAATTTTTTCGTCTAACCCTGATTTAAATTTTTATCTCTGAAATGAGTTTTTTTTATATGGTGAATTAATCAGTAATAATAAATTTAAAGTTTTAAAGCATAGTTTACTGTGATCTCTTCAGAATAATATGAATTCTTTTTATTTCGTTCATCAGCTTTATTTCATCAGCTACTTACAACTGACATAGTTATAGATACGATGTTCATTAGCAAAATGTATCATTATTTTGAGAAATTTCCAATAAAATGTATAGGGTTATAGAAATATGTTACAGATGCATAGAATGTGAGAGGAAAAGTTCCAGTATATTGAACTAGTGATTAAAAATCAAACTTTGGAAATAACCAAGATCAGAATAACAGGAAATAATACAAGTTGAAATCAGTGAATTGGAATCAAAATTATGAATTAATGAGAAATAAAAGTGATATAATCAAAGTATAGAAAAGATTTGAAATAAAGGATGATGTAGTAGAATGGATATAATGTTACCGGGTAACGAAAGTTCCATTTTTGTCACTTTTTGAGCACATAAATTAGGTTGATCAGTTGGAATTGAGAATAACACATACAAACGAACAATATTGCTTTCAGGGGTTTAATATAAATGAATATTTATATTGAAATATTAAAATAATCAATACAACATGAATCAGTAATCAGGTAACTTAATCAATGAATGGATGAACATCTCCCAGTATGGTTTATTAAGGGCCAGTTAAAAACAATACGCAGTTTTATCTTGGCACATTTGGTTGATAGTGGTCATATTGTAGATAAATCTAGAGGTTTTTGAGTGATCTATCGTATACATCTATCATTTCCCAACGGCGTTCCATCCAGTCTCCTAAACATAGCAGAAGCCATAGGAATTCGTATATTCAATCCCAATTTATGGGTTCAGAAGAAATTGGTGACACCTCCGTGGCCGCATACGACTAAACGAAATTTTTTTTTTAATTTTGTTATTTTTAGCATTATCTTCACATCTTGAATTTGTTGGTAATTCTCTGCCTCTTTTCGTTTATATTCTTCTTCACTATCTAATCATTTACACACTTTTTAATATATTACGTAATGGTTTTAATGTTTTTGTGGTGATTATTTAAAGTCCAGCGATCTACGTTTGACCTACTATCTCCAATGTTGAACTATTGACAAAACTTTTGTTATCGTATTTTATTTTTCTTACTACTATCAGTACACCTATCACCCTATTATCAACTTGTACTTTTGCTTATAACGTGTAGTGACGTAATCTATTTCATTTCATTGTGATTTTTGACTCATAAATTGCTTTGATTAGTTTAACATTTTCATATAAATATTCATGTATAGATTAGAGTAAAGCCTGATAACGATCTAATCGAAAACAGCAATATTGTTCACTTATATGTGTTGTTATCATTTTCAAAAAAGTTGAAAAGTTGCACATACTTTGACTAATTTCATGCAGATTATCTAGTCAATATGATGATAGCTAGTTGAATATTTTTAGTTTATAATCCATTATACTTTATGATCGTTTAGTACTTACTGTGTTGTTATTCAATAAGCCGATTAGAGAAGTGAATATATATTAAACGTTTGAAGTGATTTTAAATAACGTGACTGAAAATAAGACATTTAGATTTGGTGAATAGTATTTTGTTGTTTGCTTAATAATAATCATAATAATCGTTAAAGTGATTTCATCTCTTTAATTACCTATGAAATCAATGTGTAGATTACGGTGACAAATATATATTCGATTTATTATTCTGTCAGTTGAAAGTTTCTAGAATGCGTTGGCTTTATGAAGATGGAATTGATTTTAGACATTCCATTGATTATTAGCACCAGTTGAATTATGATTATAAGATTTCATGTACATATTAAGCATTGGTAACCTTAGAGTTACACATGAACGCCTTTCATATAGTATTCATGAAAGTATAGTTTACAGAAAATGATTCTATATAACAGCATGAAAGAGATAGTTTTGATTCCTGTTTTCAAACTAAATAATCTGATTTATGTAAAGTTTTGTCAGAAAAGTCTCCAGTTGTCTAGTTATCACATCAACAGACTGAGTGAAGTATCTGCATAATCAACATGGCTTAAGATGAACTAAGGAAATCAACAGTTTTATTAATTCAAGGTTTAAAAGTGTAACCTGAAAAGTGGAAGTTTTGTTAATAAGGAGTTATCAATTGCTATACTGTTTGACTTAATCGGTGTACGTTCAGTTTAGAAAATATCCTTGATCTTAAAAGTATATTAAAATCTATCGGCAGTCACTGACAGGAATCAATGGGTTAGGAAATTTTACTAAATCACTACTTGGATTGGCTACTCAAACAGGTTCACTAATTTTTTACGATTATTTTTTTTATATATATTAGGCTAGTTCAGAGATCGCTAACCTATATACTACCCAATTAATCGACATATTGGCTTTTCGTAATTGATCAATTTTTTTTAAAGAAGTGGGCACGTATAATGAGTCACTTAGTAAGTAATCATGAGATCAGAATGTGAATATTTATCGATCAAGGTGATTGTGATGAGCAGCTACGTAATCCTAGTTACTGACTACACCAATAAAAATAAGTACAGGTAAGAGTAGATTGGAAATCAAAGGCAACAATAATGTGGTCTGAGAGTGATAGTAATCTATGCAAACATTAACTAACAACTTCAATTTTATACAGTTGTCTCCATATTAAATTCTAATAATACACAGTGTTTACTGATCCTTCATTCTTTTTACAAATCATTATCCAGATATTAAGCGTTCGCGCGCAAGACTGAATGTACTAGGTTCGAATCCTGTGTCATGAATGCTCACGACGAAATGGCCGCTTATCGCTTCCAGGTTTGTAATCATAGTCTAACAATGATTCATTCAGCATTTCAATATTTATTCTCTAAATTCAGCTTTTTAATATCAATGAAATCATAACTATTTCAATTTCTTCACTGTTCACATCATAACAAATATAGTTTTATTGTACCATGCAGAAAGTTGAACATTCAAAAAGTGTATTCGTCATAAATTCCACAGTCTTTATAACCGACTAAAAATATTTTTAGATGAGAATAATTTTTAAAAGAAAATTTTTTTTAATTATTCTCGTTTATTTTTTTTTGTTCAAATTTTTCTTACTTGATGATTCAATAAGAAGCAGAAGAATAAAAAAGAAGTAAAAAATAGAATTTTTTTTTCAGAAAAAAAGTATTCTGTTTATTTTTTTTTAATTAAACAGAAAATGATTACAATTTTATAGTTGAAATACTATATAAACCTCTAATTGATGTAAAGCCAAGATTGGCCTGAAAAAAATTTTCTTTCAAAAAAAACTTATCACATAGAGTGCATAAAATCAGAAAAAAACATTTTATTTTTCTTTTAAATGAAAAGCTTTTAACACACTAGCACAATATAAAATATCAGATATGATATTTAACATTGAATGAGAAATTAGCAGCGTATATAAACAAAAAATTTAAAAAAAAGTGAAAGAAACTGCGAAAATTCTGAAAAATTAAATTTGTAAATAGGAAGTAGGATGATAAGAAAATTGAGGATATGTTACACATTAGATTAAAAGTATCTTTTCTTTTCTTATCATTTCATAGAATATTTATGTTTATCTTATAAAAAACCGCAGTTTACATTCAAGTTCTTGATTATTTAAAAAAACAGAAAAATAAAACCAAAACAAACATATTGTAATAATTCAAAAATTGATAAGTGTGTGTTTTGGAAAGCGAGCGAAATGAATAAATCAATGTGATGATTCGATTGGATCATTGATGTGCGCAAAAGATCGCTGTGATCTGGAAGGAAAACACACAAATAAAAACCACAGTATATTGTGTAATAATAGGTATGATAATCTAAGACAATATCATCTGTAAAAGCGCTGGATACCAAGTTTTTAGTGGGACATAAATGGATTAAAACATGACTATATAAGCTGTGCCCTGACTGGCTCATTTCCTATCCAATCAGCGCCTGGCCCATTCTTGGAGAGCAGGCTAGAAAATTACCGTGTTGTTAGCTGTACGCTAATTGGCTAAATCTAATCCGGCAAGTGCTAGTCGATCACTTGGATTAGATTCCAGAAGCTTCTGATGTAAAAACTATGAAGATACTAACGTTGTTCCTATTTCGCCTTCGCCTTGACTTCGGATTCCTACTTCCATTTAATCTTGCTATTTGGAATATAATCTTTTCCTGTTCCACCGAGTTTATTGTTGGCAGAGGAATACTAAGCAATAAGAATTAGCTGGGAATTATTAAGAGAGAGTTATAACACAAGTACTGCAGTTGCATATCCCTCAACGTGATTTAACGTCTTTATAGGTTCTCATTTGCCTACTTAGTGAAGAATAAATTTAGGGAAGTAATACATTTTTATGATTAGTTTCTTATCAGAACTTTACAACAACAACAACTGATCGAATGACGGCTGATAATAAACAGAATCATGAAAATCGATACCGATAAGGCAAAATTATATCATTTATTCTATCAGTCATGAGAGAGCCTGGTAGAGGTGTTCATTTGCCCTGTTGGCTTTTATCGATTTAGATCGTATGTGATGTAAACAAAGTATCCATTTAAAGTGTGAAGCTATGGAGCAGAAGTTTACTTGCTTCTACTTTTGAATGAATTTGAAACTTCAACTTTAGAAATAGAGGATATCTGTAGATTAATAGTATCCGATCTTAGGGGTCTTTGAAGTAATGCTTGAATATTTTGAGACCATCAAGGTAACAGTTTTGAC
Organism: Schistosoma turkestanicum; assembly: GCA_944470395.2. Classification (NCBI taxonomy): domain Eukaryota; kingdom Metazoa; phylum Platyhelminthes; class Trematoda; order Strigeidida; family Schistosomatidae; genus Schistosoma; species Schistosoma turkestanicum. The sequence continues at coordinate 74,754,131 of OX103971.1, read as the reverse complement.
GCTAGAAGTAGAGTATTAGGTAAGTGTGGCAAGTTAATTGACGAGGTAGTTAATGCTTACCAAAGATACTTAAATTATATATCGCTTATGCCGAGCCTACGATACTCATCGACGGACGGTCAGTGTAGCAGTAGGTTGTAAGAAAGCTAATGTTGGCCCAGCCAAGAGATGTTGTCATATAATGAAGGCACTTACTCTTCTGCTGAGCCATATTTGGCTGATAGCTGTAGACTAACTGGTTAGTGTCCGCATGATTACAGAAAGCAATATTTAGAGAGGCTCGGCAGCATATCTCCAAACTGTTCTCAATGGTGCAGATGCATTCAATTTTTATCTCTACTCTTTTTTTCACTTGTATTGGCATCATTAATAATGATACTACTTTTACTACTTTGTGATTCATTTTGATAATTTCATCTAGATGTGTTAATAGCATAAAGGATCTCGAACTAATGAACTAATATGCCAGGTTCTAATTTGTATCTGACTGACTGAACAGGAGGAGCAGATTAATTTTAAAAAATAACTCGCAAAATAGTCAGAGTAATTGCAGCATCATTGATAAAGAGGAAAGCTGGAAATTGTAAATATGGCTCGAAACGGCAGTGTAGAAAATTTTCTTTAGGAGTCTAGATCCAGAAGAAGATAGGTGCATCTACACTGTTGTGATAAATTTTAAGCCATGTCACCTAACATCTCCAACCACTAAACTCTGGCGTCTGCATCTACACATATGATTCAAACTAATAAATTAATCATTACACTAATTATTTATGATTGCTAACATAATAAAATGATAAATACAAGTTTAACATTTGTTGTTAATTTATCATTACTGAAGTAAATATCTGTGCAGAAACAACAGTACCTAAGCAGTAAGATATACTATTGTAATATGTTATGAAGTAATGTACTTAATGTAAATTACACAACATTACATTACACTGATAACCTTCACTTTTTCATTGTTGCCTTATTTAAAGAAACATATTATGTCACTAATTTAAAATAATGTTAAAATCATTTATTTATTTAATAAAGCATAATCAACCTAATGATATGAATATCGTTGTATTGCAGTGAACATCGATCCACATACAAACTAAATCTAATTCTAAATCTATATATGTACATTGTAAACATACTTTTTCACAAATATCACTTGTTTTTTGATTATGATCATTATGTTTGTGAAACAGCGGATGACAATGATGACAATGTATCCATAGAATAAGCATCATCAGATTCCATGACAGATTGCATCATAGTATTTGATTTGTCCGAAGAAATATTTTTTTGTACATGTGCATTGTCGGATGAATTCTTTCGAATCGCTTTACACATATCAAAGAGGAAAGTGAAAAAGAAAAAATGGGAAGTCACTTGATGAAAAGTTGAATTTATGTAATAAATAAATATTCTTAGTTATAAATGAAGACATTAATAAATAGAATGAAAATAAAAGAAAGTACTCATTATATATAGATTATTTGTATTTAGTGTAAACTATCATCCATGCTAACTGAGAGATGCAAGTGATGAGTGTTCATTGCTTTGTACTTTTTTGTATCATTGAATAAATAGTATTGTTTGGCTTTTGTATTACTGTTTTATAAATGTAAACTAAAATGTTAACGACAATGTATAACAGTGTACTCTATTATATCATGAATTAAAACAAACAAGGCGTGAAACTTTTGACTGGTTTTGTTTTGCTATGATATTATGACTTAATTATGATCAAATACTTGCAGTATGTTGATATATTAGTCAAATGAAACAATTAGTAAGATAAATGAACAATCTCATTGTTCATGTGAGTGCATCACCATAAATGATAATGGTAATGTGTGGATATGATTTATTTGAGAAAATGTCAAAATTTATGATCTAGTCATTGATAAAGAACAAAGATATCGACAATAGGATTCATTAACAGTGCACTTCCACAATCTCCACCTGCGGGAATCGAATCCACCGTCTTCGGTCTAGTACGCAAACGCCTAACATCTGAACTACCAAGCCGGTGTTCAATGGCATCAATATCTATCTTCAAAACTACCGTCCATTGCTTTCAGATTTTTAATGGTGGTCTTGTAGTGATGTATTCATGATTTCATTGAAACTGAACAATCTCCAATAAAAAATATCAATATAGATCAGAATGATTGATTTTTACAAAAATGAATCAACCATACGACGATCAAAATAATAATTAATAAATCTGTATTTATTAAAAATAATTTTTTAAAAATAAAATTTAATTAATATACGCATCAAAAGTTTAATTAGATCAGGCAATGTTTTAGTACAACAAAACATACCTGAACTTATTTTGCCTCGATTAACAGGAAGTTTTTTTGAAAAGTCAATATGCTCCGTATCGTTATTATTTGTAGTTTTTCTTAAAGAATTCAAAGCATTTGTCAATTCTGTAAGCATTTCTACACTGGGTGTTTGTAAATTATTTTTAAAATTAAGCTTTTTGACAGCTGTCGCTGTTGAATCTTCAGTAAATGCACAGATGATTTATATAAAATGAGAAAGATAATATGTTTATATATATATATATATAAAATCAAAACAAAGATTATTATGAATAATTCATATAATATATTTATAAGACAAAGTAGAAGTACACAGTGAACAGAAAAGCAACTTATGTATGGTAAATTAATCTACACTTTAATTGATTTTATGATTTCATGTGTGTAACTTAACAATCTTCACAACCCCGTAATGCAGTTACCTGTGCTCTTTAGTGACTAGTTCTGTGAGCAATCTCCTCTGAGTTCTAGAGGAAAGTCGTGACAAGTGAAGTTCAACCTGTTCGTGGGTAGACAGTAATTACCGAAGACAGTGTATGAGGTTGCGAAAGACCGTCAATTAACCGAAGTTAGACATTAACACCATTCGATACCTCCTCAGTGGTCCATAGGTTTGGCATTCGCGCGCAAGACCGAAGGTCCTAGGTTCGAATGTTACGAGGCGCAGGTGTCGTGGATGCTTACTGCTGACGAGTCCCATACCAAGACGGAACGGCCGTTCAGTGCTTCCAGGTTTCTAATGGAAGTCTAACTTGATTAATTCATGATTTCAAATCTTCGATTTATTGTTACTTGATATTTCTTTTATGCTGTTAACTAAGCATAGATTAAACTACTTCAGGTAAATACAAATGTGATGGATTATGCTATTTGTATTTTAAAGATCAGAATTTTAAGTTACAAAAATACGGTGGAAATTTTTAATAAGAATGTTTTACATTCAACTTAATAATAAGGTCAAATATTTATAATACGTTATTGAAGAATGAAGTAAATATGTACTTTTGTAGTGAACATTATATACTGCCAAATGGTTAAGACACAAACAATATACTCGGTATAAATCTTCAAACGAAATGACGATTAAGTGATACAAGCGTTCTTGTTGCAACCACTGACACACGCACACACCATACTATACGAATACTAGTGGTTTAAAGAAGATTACACGAGTCTGTAATAGTTATTTGAGATAAATCTACAGTTTTTATTTACTAGTCATTATTTTTACATCAAGCAGTCATTCAGTTTATTACTTGCTCTCAAGTAAATGTAGATCACAGATGTGAGCAATATCTTTTGAGAAGTATACGATTACAACTATAGACTAAAATAAACACAGTTATTTTCGGTAACACCTAAGCGTTATATCTGTTAGCTGTAATGATAACAAATACACAAGGTAAGAAAATTACAAGAGATATTACGGATAAATTAGATATAATGTGAATAAAACTTTAATTTTATATTACAAACTAAATTAGTGGCCTTAAATAGGACTCTAATTTGAAGGAACGATTGAATATTCTGTAAAATAAATCTTTCATCTAATTTCTGTACATTATTGTCAGGTGAACTCCGTTTGTGAGACGACTTAATTAGATGAATTTGTTTCATACATTCGCATAGGCAGGCAGGCAGGCATTAAAGAGAAACGTAATATTAAAAATTCCCATTGTGAAAATTAGAACAATACACAGCGAACAATATTGTTGTTTTCGATTAGATCGACATATCAGGCTTTACTCTAATATTTATATGAATATGTTAAACCAATCAAGGTAATTTGAGTCAATAATCACAATGAAATGAAAAAGATTACGTCACTTCATATAATAGGCAAAAGTACAAATGGATAGTAGAAAGACAGGTCTACTGATAGCAGTAAGAAAATTATAAAATGTGATAACTCAAGTTTTATCAGTAGTAGGTCATAGGTGGATGAATAGACTTCAAATAATCATAAAACATCAAAATCATTGCGCAATGAGCATATAAATATTCATGTTTATTAGAGTAAAACCTGATGACGATCTAATCGAAAACAATATTGTTCACTCATATGTGTTGTTCTAAGAAACGTAATAGCTAAGCGAATTTGAGGTGGCGAATACGAACGAGTGGATCAATTTGAACGCAATCAAGCATGACTAAGTGTATTTATAGTCAGACAAAAATAAGTAAGACATGTGATAAAGGGGGTAACCAATGAAGTCAAAATAACCAAGGTCATAAGAGAACAGATGATAGAGTCAAAGAACGTGTGAGTAACTCTAAAAGAATGGATTATTTAATTTGCTGAAAGGCTGAGACAAACCAAGTGGGTCTTACATATTAATATACACCATATTATACCATAAATATACAGCGATTATTAACAGGATCAATAATAAGTACATATATGACCTAAATATTATTGATTTGATGAAACCTAATACGAAATCAGTTGAAACGGGATGATAATCTGTCTCTCTCCCTCTCTTTCTCTATTAATCAGAAATGATTATAAAATCAACTATTTTTAGGGACTAAAGCCTTTATACTCTAAACATTCTTGAATGATAGTTTAGAAATAATTGACGAATATTTATCTATTAGTGTAAGCAGATTAGTCCTATATTAATAAAAGTTGAAACTGATATTATGATTTTATTTTTTGTGCACTTATTGGTAGTATCATTAAATTGACTAAGACACTTTTTGTTTTTCTGACAGACTTATTATTATCATTATTAATATCACTTGAGAGAAATGTTTAATACTAACTAGCCTGTTATAAGTAATATAGGACTTGTTAGAATATACATCACTTTAAATTATAATGAAATAAGCAACGTGAAGAATACGGAATTTGAAATAAATACAGTAAATCTAAAGTATAAAAAATAATATTCGAATGTAATTTCTTAAGAAAGGGTACATTTATTTATGTGGCAGACAAAAACACACATTATTTCATGGATCTGAACCAAGTAATCAAGATTTACAGTTACAATTCAGTTCAATAACTATTGATTTGATGCACTGATGCCTTGTCTTGATAATTTGGTTACCCTTAGCATTTTTCTATGTAAACTATTGTACAATCAACTGTTACATGTATTTTTTGCAGTGTAGTAGCTATTAGATACGTAACACATCACTAAACATTTTGACAATAGTCAAATAATAAAAAAATTAACCTTTTAGTTTAACATTCTAAATCTAGAGTACTTATATAACTTGACAGTCTCAATACAACTATCAAAATCCATTCAGTATTACGAAATTTTTTTAATAACAAATTGATCTGTATATGATGATCTTATTTCCCCCCCCCCCTCACCAAAAAAATAATAGTTCACTAGTTGATCTAACATTATCAAAATCATATATTAACAATGCTACAATAATTATAAAAGTGAATGTATTTTAAATCTAGCTTAAATCTATATTACAAGGATTAAAAAATGAAATTTCATTGAATGTAGTACATACATGATTAGGTCATGTATATTGTAACTCTTTCATGTCAACTATTCACGAGCTAATAAGAGACACAGAGAGAAGACTTTCCGTATAATTTAATATTCTTAGCAGAATCTAAAAAAAAAAATTGAGTAAAGTCGAAATTATAGTTAAGACAGGGTGACATGATTTCATTGGTTCTCATCAGCTGCTTACTATTATATATAGATATTTATTAAAGTGTAACACTGAGATATGATACAATGTGAAGCAATAACTTGGCACTTCATTGATACTGGGTCTTTCATTGACACTTTTGAATCCTTCAAGATTATCAGTGAACAAAAAAGAACACCTTGTCTTTTTTTTGGCTTGCGAAGCCGTAACAGTTAAAAAAATATTTAAATATTTTTGATATATTAAGAAAGAGATACCAGTACTAGTACTTGCAGTTATTATGGTTGTTATTGTTATAATTATGTACGCTAAAATTATCATTTTTTTTTTCATGGTTTTTTGTCCTCTTACTTAATTCTCTAAACACGGAAAAATGTGGTCTATATGTGAGTGCTCGGGTATCTAAATTATTCTAGTGCACAGTGCAAGTGAAACTAAGGAATATAATATTGGAGTGGTAGAGTTGGTAGTACAAGTAGCTTTCATCATAGTTAAATCAACTAAAAAAATGCAGAATATGATTCAAGAAGAATACATTCACACTGTAACAAAATAGTACAATTTTAACAGATGGACTTAAAATAAACGTTAACTGGAAATAAATGCCAATGATTTTATACAATGTCACTATTTCAAGTCACCTAATAGTGGTCAATATAGATTTTAACGATACAAAGTAGCTGACATTTCAAAATGTAGTAAAACTATTTGTAAAAGTAATATCCTAGTCAAAGTAGATAAAAAAGTGAATCTATTTTTTAAATCAAAACAAAAAAATAGAAAACCATTTACCTCGTTCACCATTTGTACAACTATTCATTCGAAGTAAGAATGAATCAGATTTACGAGAATCTTTATCTGCTGAATCAACTGAATAGGCACGCACAGCCGAATACGAAGGCAATGATGGAGGTGGAGGTGGAGGTGGTATCCGTGGCGTATTTGACGTCGATTTTTGGTACGTAGATGTCGGTGGTGGAGGTGGAGGCGAATGAGATCTTTTCTGTGAATCCTGAGAGTCAAATAAGAGAATGTATCAATTAGGCATAATATCATGTAAGTTAAGTTAGGAAATTAAATAGAAATTACAACATCGCATTGAATTGGTCGGATAATCCACTAACATTGAGTAATATTAACAAAAACAAGCAAAATTCACTCACCATAGAAAAACCAAGTAATAGAAATGCGTTTACCGAAGAAAAATCAGCGTTTTAATTCAGTTATTTAAAATAAAAATGCGTGGAAATGAATTTAAGGTCACTGTGACTGGAAGAAATACTCGCACAAACCACAGCGATTTCATAAAATTTGGGTAACAAATCATTCCATGTTTTTTAAACTAGCGCTAACTACTGTTAGCAGTCTATTCGAAAAATTCAAAATGAATAGTCAATCTGGAAAAATGTTACTTCACAATAAGACATAAGTTATTTGAACAAATTGGCCTCAGAATGTCTGGCTCAATAATTGAGTGTCTAGTAGACCGTCACTATTTGGACTAAGATTATCAAACGCACCCATATCTACTCTGCTCTTTTCTACATATTTCAATCAAATGTATCACAATTAATATTATGGTGTATTGATCAGATTAGGAATTCAGTCGGTCATAATGGATGTAGGAATATTGATACATTTTAAGTAAATTGGTGTAATCAATTACAGTAAAATAAACAAAACATGGCTAAAAACTTTTATTTGATCATTTTATGTTCATTGTGGAGAAGTGTGAATGCCAGCAGTCTATACAAACGCACCTCACTGTTTCTCGAATAAATACAATACACTCATTGCAATAATCATGTATATATTTTACAAAGGAGGTATATATATATAAACGAACCTTCTTTTTAGTGGGATTCACTTTGGTCGGTGTTTTACACCTTATTTCTTGAGAATGATTTTTGGCAGTTGAGAGTCTATTTGATTTGCGGTCTAGTGAGGAACAGAAATAATATCAATTACCAACAACTATAACACACACAAATAATTACGACATACAATAACATTCAATGCACAGAGACAAATATCAACAAAAATATAATTTTCATCGAGTATGAACATCTGATGGAAATCGAATGCTAATATTGATTTGTAATAAAGCTACAATAGATTCTCTGATGGTGAAGTGTTGTATTGCTCTTATGATAAAAATAGCATGTATAAGAAACGTTCACTTCATAAACTGTTCCAATCGATTAATGTGGTTTAGGAGTGGAAATTTTTACTATTCTATTACTGTAATTACTCAAATTCATATGAATGAAGAGTCACAAATAAGGGCACATTCATGACAAAATAAGACAAAATGATATCACTGAATATTATTGATGTCGGTACAAATTAATTGTAGTTTTCACAAATAACTTAGATTCGATATTTTTTAGGAAAGAATAAATGCCGTCTGCGCCGATGAGCCATGCTGTCTGACGTAGGAGCAGGCCGGTAAAATACCAGGGGTGGCCAAACCAAAATATGGAATGAATTCACAACTGCATTGAACTATGTTGAAATATTCAGTCTACCCATTTATGGTCTACGAGAAAATAGTAACATGGCTCATAGTCATTTGCACTGGCGTAGGTGCATCCATTATTTGCTTTCTCTCAAATCCTAATCTTTTGAATTCATCATTACCTCTTTTAAAATTTCTTTCGCCGGATTATACTACATAAATTATTTATTCTTCTATATTACTTCTGATACTACTGCCACGGGATTCGAACTGACAATTCGATTTTTCTTTGCCGATGTGGTATGGCAAATTCAGTTGATGTGTGTTCACACCAAGTTCTACGTTAGAGCCAAATGACTGACTGACTGACCACAGTCAATCTTCCCGTCAAAAATAGACCTTTGGAATATATACCATCAGATCAGTTTCCACTATCTAGGCTTAAGCTATCACTTGCAACTGTTTATCAAAAGTAGTAGGGTATATATTTATTTCTTGTACAAGTTTTCGTTGGATCAAGGGTGAATTGAAAGTCTGGGTGATACTTTTAAGTGTTCACTAAAGTATTTCTTTACTGCATTCCTGTAAGTTACATAAATGAGGATCATTACATTCTTTGCCTTCCAGGCAGTTTCAATATGCACTTATTTTGCCTCATATATATCATGCTTTACCATTATAGAATAGCCTGTAATTCAAAACCTTAATTTAGTTTCAGCGCTTATGTATGTCTTGATACGTCCATGTTACGTTTTAACGTAAAGATTACTTTAATAAAGGTTCTTAAAATCCAGTGACTTAACACACACTCTAGATTTCTCATCCGCGTTATTTCTATTTTACGGCAGATCGGATATTATCGTACACATTTTCAGAGATAACACCCACATCTCTCGGAATTTTACTGCATTTTATACGGCAGAGATGAACGATGGTTAACAGAAAAAATGTATTCTATCTAATATTTAGAGTAGTGTGATGGAAAAACATATTAATCTTTTTTAATGTAACTCATCGACCAAACACTGTTTGATGTACTCGGGTTTAATCTTTCTAAGTGAGGGTTATGATCATTTTGTGTAAATTGTTGAATGAATTTATAGAAATTAACAGGTTGAATAGTTAATCCTTATTCCAGTTTTTAAGTATGAGAAATAAACCTCTGTTACAAAATAAATACAACAAGAATTCGCTGACTCATAATTCAAAGAGAGTTAATATCAAGGGAGGTGGTTCGTGGAAAGTGTATTATTTTTGTAAATGAAATCACGAAGCTGTTTCACTGTTAGAAAGCTGAAAGCACTTCATGGCCGTTTCTTCCTACTGTCGGACTCATCAGTATAGCGCATGCACAACTCCCGAGACTGTGTATCGAACTCAGAACCTATAGCCTCGCGCCGAAACGCTTTACCTCCAAAACACCGAGTTGAGGTTAACATCCGTATCAGCGTTGGATACCAAAACAATGGTCTAGAGGTTAGGAGTTCGTGCACGAGAACCAATACCTAGGGTTTGATTCAAACGATCGGGAGTTGTGCATGTACACAGTTGAGATGTCCAAAGGTAGGAGGAAACGTATATTCGGTGATTCCAGGCCTCTAACAGTGATCCAGCTTAGATCAGTTCATGACTACAACTACAGGAATAATATGATCTCTACGAACCACCTTCATTAATAATAACAATGTCTTAACTGTCACCGTCTACAATCGACGGCGTTCGGACCACTCAGTACAACAAAAATGCCAGAGTATCTATTCATCAGACGCTGAAAAACTTCTGAAAAACTCAGTGTAATTTTATACAAACTGTGATCAACGAAAGCATGAGTAAAAAGTATAAAACTGAAAACACCGTGTATACCAATCCATTTAACGTCTGATGGTCCAGTTCCGTAGGAAAATGTACAAATGACTGTGGTATATCGACTGCTTACTTCAGCAAAGTTTTCGGAAAAAGAACAATATAATAAATTTACGAAAACTCAGAGTCGTTAACAGCCTTCCCGTAAGAGAAAATCTCCTCTCGTAAATAATAACACTACTCAAGTGATACCACGGGAATGATAATATTTGGAGTGCCTTGTGTTATTTATGAAGATAATATACAAACAAGAGTCAACTAGACAAAATAAGGGCTTGAAAAAGGAAAACTTCATTTGAGCAGTGGTACTTTCACATATTTAAATTATTTAAACAATCAGTATCGATCACAAAACCTATTGAAACATTCGTGTTTGTTATTTTAAAACAAACGTATACTGGTTTAATCACTAATATTTAATCTGCCAAAATAACTAAAACAGATATAAATTGTGCATGATAAGAAATTCATCAACCGGATGTGATTCCATAAACTGAAGAAACCTGATGAAATAGATCAATATTTCAATCTGTAAAGATGTAATTAGAATCAAATTTTCAAATAACAACACAATGAATTGATTACATTGTTTACCTTCTTGAAAAGATTCATCATCTGAACAACTACTCTTTTTCTGTGAGAGCAATCCAGATTTACGAGAATTTTTATGTGTTGATTTGAGCATGTTGACATTAGCAGTGGTTGAATCAAAAAGTGTAGGTGGTGGAGGTGGTGGTGGTGCAGCGATTGAATGACATCGTCTTTGTGATTCCTAAAACCGAAATAAGCAAAAGTATCAATTACTTTTACTATAACTACTACTACTACTACCACTACTACTATTACTACTACTACTACTACTACTACTACTACTACTACTACTACTACTACTACTACTACTACTACTACTACTACTACTACTACTACTACTACTACTACCACTATTGCTACTACTACTACTACTACTACTACTACCACTATTGCTACCACTACTACTACTACTACTACTACTACTACTACTACTACTACTACTACCACTATTACTACCACTACTACTACTACTACTACTACTACTACTACTACTACTACCACTATTACTACCACTACTACTACTACTACCACTACTACCACTACTGCTACTACTACTACTACTACTACTATTACTACTACTACTACTACTACTACTACTACTACTACCACTATGCTACCACTACTACTACTACTACTACTACTACTACTACTACTATTGTAGTGAACGAGAACACAGGTGGAACAACCGAATTGTATTTAAGGAAAATTACAGAGTTACTCAGTAAAATCGGAAAACCATATCTTAAATCATTGATTTCCAAAATATCAATCCATCATATCGAACTGGACTGTTTCTGTTGCGAAACATCAATCCATTGTCTGACGTTTCACTGTTCATGCGTTTCAGACAAATCAGATTGTGTTCCCGCTCTTCCTTTCTTGATATTCCACCATCTTCTGTTGCCAGACATTACGTTGACACTCACGTCATATACTACTTATAAGTTGCTCGCACAACACTATTACTACTAGTATTATTACTATTACTAATACTACTAAAACTATTACTACTACTACTACTACTACTACTACTACTACTACTACTATTACTACTACTACTACTACATTGACTACGTCCATCACTACTAGCAGAATATCATGTATTTACATTGTGCATACATTATCAAAAGTATCAAAACAATGATTTACGAAATTCACAATGAAAACAATTCATGAAACAGTCACTTATAAAATGAACTGCAAGTTTGCTAAAGACAAGTAAGTGCTTTGAATAAACTACTTAAAATTATTTTAATACATGGAATGAAGTCTAATGTTACTTTGATTGAAAAACCAATACTGGCATACATTGAAGAGTTTTCGCAAATTTTTAGTAAAAAGTCATTTTAAGGTTTTCGACCTAGAACTTATTATTATATAAGCCAGTTCATTGTGAAGAATGTGACTGTTGACAATGTGTAATTAAATAACTCATTAAATTAATTAAATTTGTTAGTTATATGAGTTTCATTCATTTTATGAAACTGAAAAATCATATTTCATACAATAAGTAAGGTATTGATTCATTTGTGAATGGTGTTTGATTCCAAAATTTCATGATTGTTCAGTGTAAGTGAACAAAAGACACAAGAGTCGATGTTTTAAGAGATTGTTTTGAATGTATTACTGAAGCCATATAATTATTTAATCAGGATATTTTTCTATTTTCTTGTATCGTACCATATCGATAACCGTTGAATGATAAATAGTAAATCTGCAAAAATGTTACTTCACAATAAGACATAAGTTATTTGAACAAATTGGCCTCAGAATGTCTGGCTCAATAATTGAGTGTCTAGTAGACCATCACTATTTGGACTAAGATTATCAAACGCACCCATATCTACTCTGCTCTTTTCTACATATTTCAATCAAATGTATCACAATTAATATTATGGTGTATTGATCAGATTAGGAATTCAGTCGGTCATAATGGATGTAGGAATATTGATACATTTTAAGTAAATTGGTGTAATCAATTACAGTAAAATAAACAAAACATGGCTAAAAACTTTTATTTGATCATTTTATGTTCAGTGTGGAGAAGTGCGACTGCCAACAATCTATACAAACGCACCTCACTGTTTCTCGAATAAATACAATACACTCATTGCAATAATCATGTATATATTTTACAAAGGAGGTATATATATATAAACGAACCTTCTTTTTAGTGGGATTCACTTTGGTCGGTGTTTTACACCTTATTTCTTGAGAATGATTTTTGGCAGTTGAGAGTCTATTTGATTTGAGGTCTAGTGAGGAACAGAAATAATATCAATTACCAACAACTATAACACACACAAATAATTACGACATACAATAACATTCAATGCACAGAGACAAATATCAACAAAAATATAATGCTCATTGAATATGGACATCTGAATATAATCAACCATTATTATTCTTTTATAATAAAGCTACAGTAGATCCTCAGTCTGTGAAGTTTTGTATTGCATTTATCACGAAATTTTCATGTATAACAAATATCCACATCAATAAGTGTTCTAATCAGTCGATGTGGTTAAGGAGTAGAAATTTCCACTGTACTTTCAGCCTTACTACAAGAAACTAGTCGCAAACAAGGCTTTCACATTTGACATTTATCTACTTATATTGGGATTAAGCAATAGCCACGGATGAGGACACTTTCAGTTCAGAAGACGTTCACCGCATTAACGGATATCAATGAAAATTTATATTTTTGGTACAAAGTAACTGTAACCTTAATATTAGAGATCAAGTAATAGACTTGCAGTATATAAATGTCTTTCTGAAGCATTTTTTTACGGACAGGTTTTTAGTTTGAAATCCATTTACCAGCGAATGTGTATGCAGTTTCTTGTTCTTCTAATTCCACTAGATTTACTCAACCATTTACCTTTGCATAGACTAATGAAGAGTTAGTCTATGAACAACAAATCAACTGTTAGTTTTGCTGCTTATTTAGTGCGTATAGAGGTGCTCTAGTTTAGTGCTGGTTTATTTTAGCACTTACTATTGCTGAAACTAGCTGGTTCAGATTGTCGATATTATGAGGTTGTTTCTATGCTTTCTCAGAAGTAGGGACGATTAGCGATAATGATAATCTTAAAATATTCATTCAAATCTCAATTTTAGTTTGTACCACAGTCAATGGAAATTGACTCAACGCCGGCCTCAACTAGACTAGATATCTATTAGCCACCAATGTAAAAGGCTCGATAGAAGACTGCCGCTCAATCTGCAGAACATTTTTAGATTGAAACCATGCTCCAGTGCTGGTGCGTATTTGTCTTCATCTTACTAGACGTGGAAAACACACAGGAAGTAAGCCCTTAGAGTTCTACTGAATGATAGAGATGCCAAGATCATGACTAGAAAAACCGTTAGGCAGCCATGTAAGTGATGCCTATTAGAGGCATTTTGGAATGATATCCGAAGAACTGGGGAAACAGCGGTGATAGCTACCAGTAAGTTATACCATAAGGTCAGAGGAAAGTCACGGATATCATAAGGATCTGCTGAACTGATGGATGCTCGAAAACATTTCCCATCTGTCTTTGTACATGATGAGGTCCGAAGTCGGCGTAAGTGCAGGCTAATAAGAAGCCTACTCAATGATCATGAACTGTGGTGGGTGGCGAAAGCAAAAGCGATGTAAAAGGCAGCGGCGTTAGGCAACAGTAGACAACTATTTAAACTTATCAAGAAAACAGGTATTAATAATTCGACTGAAACTGAGACTCTCTCGGAGAAGGATGGTTGTATCATTTATCCCGAACCTAAGAGATTGGATTGATGGGAAGAACACTTCAGGGATCAGTTAATTTGGTCTTCAGCCACACTTCGGTTGCCCACGATTTCCAGTCAACCTGCATGGCAAATCGACGTAAATCCTCTGACGCAGTATAAAGTTGAAAAAGCTACGAGAAATCTGAAGCGACGGAGAGCATCGTGTCCTGATAGGCTTACCCCTGAGAATTTTAAGGATGGTGGTTCCGTTTTAGCAGCTAGATTGACCGAGATCTTATGTAGAAACTGGGAGATCGGTGTAATCCCATCCCTGATTGTCCCAATTTATAAGAAAGGACAAAAGTTCTCTTGTGACAATCACAGAAGAACCAGTCTAACTAATATAGTGTCTAAAATGAAATCAATCAATATTTCAATCTGTAAAGATGTAATTAGAATCAAATTTTCAAATAACAACACAATGAATTGATTACATTGTTTACCTTCTTGAAAAGATTCATCGTCTGAACAACTACTCTTTTTCTGTGAGAGCAATTCAGATTTACGAGAATTTTTATGTGTTGATTTGAGCATGTTGACATTATCAGTAGTAGAATCGAAAAGTGTAGCTGGTGGAGGTGGTGGTGGTGCTGCGATTGAATGACCTCGTCTTTCTGATTCCTAAAACCGAAATAAGCAAAAGTATCAAATACTATTACTACTACTACTACTACTACTACTACTACCACTACTACTACTCCTGATACTACTAATACTATTAATACTACTACTAATACTACTATCACTACTACTATTACTACTACTACTACTACATTGACTACGTCCATCACTACTAGCAGAATATCATGTATTTACATTGTGCATACATTATCAAAAGTATCAAAACAATGATTTACGAAATTCACAATGAAAACAATTCATGAAACAGTCACTTATAAAATGAACTGCAAGTTTGCTAAAGACAAGTAAGTCCTTTGAATAAACTACTTAAAATTATTTTAATACATGGAATGAAGTCTAATGTTACTTTGATTGAAAAACCAATACTGGCATACATTGAAGAGTTTTCGCAAATTTTTAGTAAAAAGTCATTTTAAGGTTTTCGACCTAGAACTTATTATCATATAAGCCAGTTCATTGTGAAGAATGTGACTGTTGACAATGTGTAATTAAATAACTCATTAAATTAGTTAAATTTGTTAGTTATATGAGTTTCATTCAATTATGAAACTGAAAAATCATATTTCATAAAATAAATAAGGTATTGATTCATTTGTGAATGGTGTTTGATTCCAAAATTTCATGATTGTTCAGTGTAAGTGAACAAAAGACACAAGAGTCGATGTTTTAAGAGATTGTTTTGAATGTATTACTGAAGCCATATAATTATTTAATCATGATATTTTTCTATTTTCTTGTATCGTACCATATCGATAACCGTTGAATGATAAATAGTAAATCTGCAAAAATGTTACTTCACAATAAGACATAAGTTATTTGAACAAATTGGCCTCAGAATGTCTGGCTCAATAATTGAGTGTCTAGTAGACCATCACTATTTGGACTAAGATTATCAAACGCACCCATATCTACTCTGCTCTTTTCTACATATTTCAATCAAATGTATCACAATTAATATTATGGTGTATTGATCAGATTAGGAATTCAGTCGGTCATAATGGATGTAGGAATATTGATACATTTTAAGTAACTGGGTGTGATCACGTTCAGTAAATAAAGTACTGTACAAATTACTTTCTTTTGACAAGCAGAGTGAACCGCTTTCTTTTAAGTCTTAAATTTACCGAAGTTTTTCATTTTTTGTGTCTGAAACTTTAAGAAAATCTATTTCCATTCTGATTATTTTCTTAACATCACCTGATGCTGCTGTTATTTTGTTTGCGCCAAATTATTTATTCTATTAGCAGCCGTTTCAGCTTATCGATGTCAAGGTCATTACTTTTTTAATGCTGGTTGATAATGCAATGCTGTTGCCAAACGAACCAAGATATGACTACGTTGCTAATTAATTAATCACGATTGTAATTTAATCGCAATGTTTTAAGCTTATATGTTTGAGTTCGAAATAATGTATTGACAAATGCCGAATACAGTTTTATTCACATCACTTCTAAAGAAAATAAAAAAACTCTTCTTGAAAAGAGAAATATATTTTGGTATGTTAAAATTAATTTGAAAGAATACCCATACACAGACCTTTTTTCCATATGAACTGACCATGGTAGATGATTTACGCTTTTGAATATCTCCTTTATCTTTCACAATGCTTGTAACTGATTGTTTACTATTCAATAATTCATGTGAATAACAAATATCAACTGAGTGTTTATTTGTTTGAGGTTCTAGTAAATTGTAGGAAATAATACAATGAATATGAATCATTTCAATATAATTTGTCAACAACAAATTGTACAGTCTGAAGCAATACTCTTGAGAACAATGAACTAACCGAATACCTCGATGAAAAACCAGTAAAATTAAATGTATATTGTTGTAGTTGAATTTCACAAGGGAAATAAGCAATTGTATTTTAATTATGGAAAAATAACTGATATGCTCGTCAGTTGATACACTTTTAAATATTACGAGTTCACTTAAGTCGGTAAACGAAAGCGAAGACAAATGATCCAGTGACACGATAGGTTACTCTATAACCTGAGCCTCCCAAGGCCTCACTAAGTAGTGGTAGAAGTCTTGACAAGAAGTAGACAGTGTATCCCACAATCATCCACAATATATTAGGTTGATAAACATACAAATCAAGTTTATTTATGCATGGTAGAAACGTTCTTGTAAGAGCTACAAAAACGGCGTACTAAAATAATACATCAACCAATAACAGTCAAGGATTTTCCGGTTGGAAAATGTAATCTCAAGGTCAAGTGATCAACCACAAAATTCAAATTTAGGACTTTTATCAAGTGAGTTCTGGGGATCTAACATCCCCAATAATTATATTTCTATAATTATCTTGTAAAATTCTAAATGGTTAAAGTCTCAACTATTGAATAAGTCCGATAGATCATTTGACGGATTTTAAGCATACAAGAATTACATAAACAATTAATGAATAGTCATTAGATTTTCCAACAAATTAACTCAGCAAAAATAAAGTAAATTGCCTTTCCCAAAGAATTATTCACTTTATTTTTTCTTTACTTATTTAATTATCTGATTTGTTTTTCCCCTAATGTATAAGAAGCAATTAATAAGCCTATATAAATGTTAAACCATAAGCACAGTCCAGTTGTCTTATGTTTCTAATTACAAAAGAAATATAAAATTGACCAGTCGAAAAATAATCCAGTGAGACTACTACAACTTACCAACAGCTGATTGTCGTTTACCATCCAACCTTTTAAAATCACCTTTCTGAGTTGGTAGTGTTGCATAACTAGACGGTCGTATCTTGTCAGGTATATCGGCAAAAGGAGATAGATGTCGATGAATTATTTGTGGTTGACCAGGTATACTTGGCGCTGGACCCTTTTTATACTTAATTTGAATTGCGGAAAAAAATAGTAAAGCAGAGATCACAAAATTAACTAGGCTGCTATTCATCTTATTGACAATCGTTTAAGTATTTTATACATGAAGTTTAAAATTCAACCATTTTGATTAGGTAGCTTTTATTAAATATTCATGCAGAAACTACATAACGGACTATTTGCTTACAACCAAACCAAATTGATAAGCAACTTAATCACAAACCGAAATTCCTTCAAAGCCTGAATGATAATGACTCACAATTCGATGTAAAATGATAAGTGTGGTCTGTTGCAATGTTCAAAATAAGGACAGATGTCTAATGATCACCAGAATTCTTTAGGTTATTTACATGAGTCTGTGATTAAAATGTGACAAATGTGAACAAGCACCAAAATAAACTACTATTATTATCACTATTAATTCTTTCGTTTTATATAATTCATTTACATTATTTTAAAAATGATTCTGCCAACTATAACTCATAATTAATGATAATAATTATCTCTATTCTTTAACCAAAAGGCACACAAATGTGAAGATGATTGATTGAGATGACCTTATATGGTGTATACTAAATTAACTATATTTCCGCGTGTCACACTCAATTCCACTTCAACTAATAACAGATTTTTATATGCCTTACATGAGCTATTATAAAATAATATTTTAATTTATCACAAATATGTTATTTCTATAATGATCTACAGAGTGATTTGGCTTATTACAGAGTATTCTGACCGAAAATATCAATAGTCTAGTAATTCTCATAAAACATATTAGCTCATATCCACCGATATAACGATAACGTTAACCAAAGATTATAATTAAAACGCAGTGATTTTGTAGGCTGAAAAATTTATCTGGTGTTTACAAATCAATGTGTCAGTAACTAAAATGATCTAGAATCAATGACTTTCATAGATGATTACATGACATTAGATTTTTTCATCCTCCTACAATACTAACTAGGGTTTCACATAGCTAGCTGGTAGTAAGTGACCTAAGCTACAAAAAACAATTCACACGTTGAAAATTAAAAACTCACCAAATGACAGACCAACATAAATTCTTAACTTGTGAATGGAATACACATCAATGATGTTTTAAAAATATCTATGGATGGTATCTTATGAACTTCAGTTACCATTATATACCACGTTTTTAAAAAATAACGATATAATACGAACTGATAAACACTAAACTTGCTCTTTGATAAGCCTATGATATTGTCAATGTTAGCAGTAGCTAATGTATGCCTGCTGAAATTTTCTCATCTACTAATTCGATATGGTTGATGAAATTTATCATGTAACTGATGAGGTTATTTTAAAGAATGGTTACACAAAATTCTTACTTCCATTTCTGAGTTGGATCGTGGATAGTCATCAGCTTGAACATTTCCAGCTGACTTTGAGTTTTTGCTAGATTTACCTTTCCCTCGTTCTGTAAGATAAAAGACATGAAAAATTATGAAGAACAGATACACTTAGTTATCAATATGGTGAGTAATTTTCAAGTATTGAAAATTTCTAGTAACCGTAAATCTACATAGTTGGAAAGATTACACTTTTTGCTTAAAGGGAACCAAACATTATTACATTATAACTTCAACTTTGTGGAGAATTTTTGCAGTCTTCACAATTTGTAGTCGTCGGTGAGTGGTTCTTTTTCATCTAAAACATCACCGGAACTACCTACTTATGTGTTCCGATATATAAATGACATGTTTAGACTATTGAAATACAACAGTAAGCAAATTACGTAACTAAGCAACAACCAAACATGCAACAGTTGCTAATGAATTTAAATAGGCTTAACATCAGATAGCTTCCCCAACTGTTTACAAATAAGCTAATCAGCAGTCTTCAAAGAATGATTCAGTTAATGGAGCTTTACAGTTCAAATATCCCGATCTCATTTGCTGTTTTTTGAACTGTTTCATATATATTTAGCTTTACATTAAGACATGTATTTTGTTTACTGTTCTCATTTAAATAATTTACTTTTACATTATTTGGCATTTCGTAGTCTTATAAACACATCGGTTATTCTTTGTCAATAAGCTAAGAGTTAAATTTTCATTCTTTGATTGGAGTTGTTGCTGTTTAACTATGGATTTCATACTTAAACTTCCATTGATTTTTATGTTATTTTCCATACAAGGCTTGTTGTTTCGTTTTTTTCTTTCAATGTACTAAATGCTTTAAAGTATTGTAATAATTACATGGTCTCAAGTAGCGGGATTGATTTGTTTAACACTTACTATAATCAAACTACGAAAATCCCTCTCGATCCAAGTATGTAAATGAAGTTTTTCTCTTTTTAAGCATGAACCGAATTCTACTTGTTCATGACTGATCTTAGAACATTGTCACCATAGAGGTGATCAAAAGGCTAGTGTTTCGGAACTAAGAAAAAGGCAAATGATCGACGAACTACCTATTAAACCTGAAATCTAGTTAGTTCTGTAGTCATAAAACTATGCTTCAAACCCAAAGTATTACAGAACCAAGTATTTCTGTCGTCAGAATACTATTTTTAAGCTATGAAGATATAGGGAAGTAAAAGCCAAGTTAAACAACCCTTGGTTATCGTACCCAGTGACTCTGAGTGGAAGGTTATCGAAAGCTATTGGTTTTCCAATCTTGTTACATCCATATCTGTGTACTCAAAATCCAGTGATAAAGGAATAACTGAACCACTACAAAGAAACCAAAACCAAACCACTAACCTTTAAGTTCAATTTGCTCCGCATTCTGGCGTGAAAAGGTACCTTTTGGGTCTAAAACTGTTCCCGTTTTGGGATTAGTAATGGAGTAATTATTTAGATCAATACGAAACTCTGTAGACACCTAAAATGAAGACAAAGCGAAATAGCCAGCGTAAAAGTATGCCTAAGCAAATTGAGCACATCAGACACTGAATAGCAACCAGAAATTCGGTCTGTTTTACTCTATGGTTGAGAAACATGGTCTATAAAGGTTGAAAAAATGTATCTGGTGCACATATTGGACTGTAAGAATTCGCGAAACATTGCTTGATAATCATGGAACAATCGGGTGATCAGTGTTGAGGTTAAGTGAATGGTGTTAGAGGAAGATACTTAATCAGCTGGTAAAACTGTAAGCCATAATCGACTGACGTGGCTGGATTCATTAAACATCTTTAATCACAAACTACCTTTATGTCCAGTGGTAAGTGGTATTGAAGCCAGTTGGAAGAAACGGAAGGAGGCTAAACCAGTGCGTGAAACCAGTTTATGAAAACACGGGTGAAGAATAAAAATCAATAACAACGAAAAGAGGTTGCAGATGTCGGTCGCTGTGAGTCGAAATTGCGGTAAAGGTGTATATTCATTTGCTCTTTATCTTAGATCTTAGAACTGAATATCACTCTGTCATTATGTTTCTGTTTTATTCTAGTCATATTCCTAGTGATTAGTCTTCTTCATTCTCATTTTTCTGCTGAACAACTTTGCAATAACATTTCATTGCGTCGAGCTGCAGTTCGGATTGATTTACAATTGTACCAGACTGTAAATTGTAACCAAATTGAATCGAATGCCCAACCAATGACTACTTTGACAAGTGAGGTTGTTGGATGTAGGGGTAGGCTGGAAGAAAACTGGAAGCAGCAAAATCAAAATACACCATAAATCCATGTAAGTAGATGTAGACTACCTGGTTGGGGTTCATGAGACAATAGTAATCGGTGGTTATAGACTTTGAATGACATGGCTAAACATAGTTTGCAATGACGCACGTGCATATTATTTGTGTTCTCTCAAATTCTAGATTTCCGAATTCTTCATTACCTACATCTTTTTTTCTCAGATTCATCTTGCTGGATTATAATTTGAATTTTTCGAACCCTAATCTTCTTCATTAACTCTGATGCTGCTTCTGCTTTTATTAGAATAAGATTTTAGTTGACGATTCGATATAGCGGTGCTAATGCGGGATGGCAACTTGAATTGGTGTATGTATGTACCAAGTTCTACGTTATAACTAAATGACTGGGAAACTTCGAAAAATTGCTGCAAAATCCTATTCACGAGTAAAAAGAGCATATCCAGTGCATATGGTATCTGTTAAAACCTGCAATAAGTGCAAGCATTATACCAGATGTTGACAAGGATTTTATTTTTGAGAAACTAGTAATTTCAACGAGGAGATGGACATACCGCCAGTCGCTCTAGACCTTTAATTTAAAACTATCATCTGATTGCAAAATACTCCTAAGGACAAGTATAGATGTATTTTAACTATTCATAGATGTGAAATAGACGAGAACCACATTTCCGCTAAAAAATCATTAGCCTTAGTAACTGCCCAATGTTCGTAAGAGAAAAACATAGGTACGAGATGAAACAAATGCGTATGCGCTCAGATTCCAAAAGAACAAAGGCTTAGAAACAGTGATACTAACAGCGATGAGTAACTTAAACAATGAAGTTGACAGAAATAAAAGTACAGAATGAACGTATGGAGCTAACATTCAGTAAGCTTATGCATCATTGCATCAAAGTATTATGCAAAATTTAGTCAAAAAATGCTTACCTTTTGAAGAACTTTATTAATAGGTTGATCTAACTGACCACGGACGACAACCATGCGATTTCCCGGTAAGTGTACAATAATCCGATGTCCCAGCTGATTTTGAAAATACACGTAAAAAAGCAGCAGTTTTGGCTTATCAAATAACGCATATTTACAGAAATGTAGATTGAATGTCTATTCTTTTATAATACAGATGTAACAGACTTACTGTCGTAAAAACCAGTTTGAGGCAAACAACTGGTAATGAATAAAACACAAGTATGTGAGAATAAAAAATTACGAAATATAAGTTGTTCAGAAATTAAATGGGTAAGACTTAGAGATTATGATATAAAGCAAAGAGACGAGTATTGCATGATAAATAACCAATCAAATGTGGTAGTTATTTATAGTCTGCAAATAAACACTAGTGAAAATTAATCATCATTAATCAACATTAACGGTTTAATTTTTGGTTACAAAATCATTTGATTTATAGTGAGGCTAATGTGTATTGACTTTGTTTTATAACATGGTTATAATTACTTTCTCCTGTGTCTACTCACTTCACTTCAATATCTTAAGCCTAACCACTGAAACTAAATACGAAATCATTGGTAACTCAGTAAATGGAATAAAAGTATTTATAACTTACTTCGTCCAAAAATTCTTTACCCGTTTTTATAGGTGTTATAGGATATTTGAACTTCCTGTCAAGAAATGGATACTGATACAGTTTTGCAGATCTTTTGAAACAGCATTTAGCCATGAGCCGAACCATAGGCGGTAGATTTCCTTGGGTTGTAACAGGATTGATATACGAACCAAGCGTACTACTAGGTGCAGCACAAAGCCAACAAATGCCCCGAGCTCCAGAACGACTGTCGCTTGGGACTAAAAACGTATAGTCCGTTGCTTTTAAACCAAGTAATGAACAAAGTTGGAGTAGGAAATCAGAACATTGCATGTTGAAATTCACACCGGAAACGCGGATAAATTCATCGGTAGCGATACATTCGACATCAACATACGAGCTATCGTCACCACGATTCATATTATAAAATGACGTAGGAACATAACTTGTATTACTGCGAGTAGTGCTGGTGGAATCTGAACGACTTTTTGAGGGCTTTGAATTGACGAGGTTTTTGAGCCTTTCAATTGCATCCGCTAAGCCCATATCTGTGGTTAGTATGAAATATTAAATTTTGAGCAGTTTATTTCTCGCGCAAATTTCCAACCAAGGATTTAAGAGTCGTCGATGGATTGATCTAATTGATTGGTTCAATGATTTCTTCTAGATGTAAGTTTACGCGTAACAATTTAGGTCAGTTGCTACCTGAAATTAAATTTAACGAAGCAACACATGCTAAAGATTTGAAACATGGTATTATTACAGACTTTGACTTCGAAATTTGGACAG
This sequence comes from Schistosoma turkestanicum, assembly GCA_944470395.2. Taxonomy (NCBI): domain Eukaryota; kingdom Metazoa; phylum Platyhelminthes; class Trematoda; order Strigeidida; family Schistosomatidae; genus Schistosoma; species Schistosoma turkestanicum. Next base: position 74,730,059 of record OX103971.1, on the reverse strand, counting down.
AGTTAAATGTATTTCAGATTACTAAAATAACCAGCTTATGTTCCCAACGAGAGATAATTTCAGCAGGGCCGTTGTGCGTCCTTCAACGGATGTAGCTTCATCTAGATTTAAATACTAACTCAAATGTTAATAGCTACGAGAGTACAGAATGGGCCTTTTTATTATCTGATTACTGATGATATTAAGATTAAATATTCCCTAATATTTCATTTTCATTCATTTTTTCCTCATATTAAAAAAATATATCAATTGTGTTGTTTCTCACCTCGTATTTGACTGAAAATAGCTTGAAAAAACTTTGAGGCAGTCAGGAAAAAAGAAAACCCTATGACCTTGCGTTTTGTAATTAATCTAGGGCGAAATAATATACAACAATCGAAATCCCGCCTTCGTTTCCTATTGGACGGTACAAATATTGCTTCAGAGAAACAAGCTTCAATGGACAGACATTTCGGGAAAAGAAAAAGGTAATATATATTCGTTCATTTATCTCGGAAAATTAATTCTTTGAAGTAGTTTAACTTTACAGGTAGGTACTGCCTTCTTAACGTGCCGGATATTACACTGAGTCATATTCAGAATCATATTTGTGTTGAGGATAGAAGGCCTGCGGCTAATGTTAGTCTCTTTATGGTGAGCGTCTGTTAATATCCCGGACTGTTGGAACGATCCATCGGAAACTGCTAATATCAAGTCTTCTGGTAACTTGCTCTAATTTTGATTAGCTGGTGCGAAAACTAGTATTCAAGCAGTATTTTGTTCCTTCTCGACTTTTGTACTCTTCTGCTTTACGTTCTTAGTTGTCTCCATATATAATAAAGCTGCTCTGAAGGACTCTTTCCACAGTAGCATTCTTCACTACCCTATGATCTAAGGTTATTACAAACTTTCTTATTAATTACTCATCAGAAAGACCTGGACTATTCGATCTAGTGAGATATCTCCTATTCTAGGAGATAAGTTGACCTGCTTAGAAGTTTAGGAAGCTTATCTTTGTGTCTACTAGTCATATGAAGACCCAAATTTTCATGTCCGAGTTAGCTAGTTCTCTAGTGTAATCAGTTCAATGATGACTCAAACGCAAGCTAAAATGAACTTAACATGCCTAATCAAGGTGTACATGTAAAAGGGTTTAACATAAATAAAACCCGTCATATCATAAGAGTTGGAGTGTGAAGCATACTAAATTGAATCATTGTTGATAATTATGGAACAGTAGAACATGAAGATATCGATGTAGCACCTTTCTAATGGAGATCACAATATCCAGTCGACGCAGGGATGATGAATGAAGGAGATCGACGGTAAGTTTGAAGAACTGTTGGAACGTTGAGAGATGATTAGTTTGCAAGCTCTTGATTAATCTGTATGATTTGTTTTTCAAGGTCAAATGAGATAAGACAAAAGCCCGTCAACTTTTTATAACTTGCATTATCTAAAAATATTACACTCACGGGGTACACTAGTGTACCAGTCTAACTGAGTGCATTAGTGCACCCTACATTTTCACCCATTACCCGATTTATTGCGAAAATAGATAAGTTATAGCTTTACACTCTTGATTATCACTCATAAAATAAATGTACATGACACAATTTTTTATTCACTCACTCACTTCTGATGTACTTGTTAATGTTGTGTTTTCGTGGATTGTATTGGTTGTTAACGGTACTCATAATCCTAAAATTCGGTGTTCTGGCAGCTGAGTATTCTCAAATAAATACACAGTGATAACAAGAGGGTTCACATATTTTAGGCGTGTAGGTAATTGGATATTATAAACTTTGGTAGAAATAAGAGGAAGTGAACTCTTTAAATGATCTAGACTTGTGCAAAATGCGTTACCCAAGCTACCTACTTGGGGTCTGGTGTAGGTTCACGACGATGCCCCTTAAGTTAGGGTATATCCACTAGCATTAGTGGGGTCACAGTCAATGTCATCGTACTGCAGAATTATTTATTTAGATGATTTACAAGGCAGTCCACTTAAAATATCCAACCTAAGTCCTAGACATAATCGAAAGGATAATGCAAGTTGGTGCATATATAAAATATCGATTTATAACAAAACAGAAGCTGGATTCAGTCGCCAAAATGTAATGGGATAACATTCAGTTCAAATGTTATTTAGTTATGAAATGATATACATTTACAACAACTTGTTTACTAACCTTGTTGAAAACAACAGTTATTAGGATGTCTTCACATCCGAATGAATCATGCTTACTAATTAACTGTCCATACAACCAGTTATCAAAATCCAAACCATCATCAGTTGTAAGGTGGAAATAATCCACATTGGTCAGTTTTATAATCGTAGATTCTTTCATGGGATACATGGATGCGAGATACGTGATGAAATGCTTAATAAACAGGCAAAGAGGTGTGGCAAGATCCTGATTGTTGACAAAAATGACCACTGAAGCTATTGATGTTCGCCAGGTCGTACTAGGTTGTCATAAGCTGACATGTGCAGGTAAATTTTGCTTTAGCATAGGTGGAGTAGGTGAAAAAATAATTTCCCATGTTATCGAGTATATCCTGGAGTTTTCACTTACCGTCTTTGTGTTAAGATCTTCTACATCGCAAACATTTGCGTGTTTCAACCAATTCAGCCCATGCTTTATGGCGAGCTACTGTCGTTTTTACTGAGATTAATGACTTATTTGTGAGACAGGTGAATGAAGTTTTAAATAGCTCCTTGAGTGAACTAAATATGGGAGATTTATGATTATAGTGTTAAAGAAGTTCATGTAGACGTATCATTTTAACCAAAATGGTCAACTTTGTCGATCTACAACGACCATGAAATCTTTCAGTCATTGAAAAGACGATAAAATATCTTCTGCGTTAGAATGATTGTTCGCACGTAAACAAATCAGACCACAATTTATTAGCTTGTACAAAATAAATGCAGTTTTTAGAGGTAACGAATACGACTCTATTTTTCATGAACGATTGGATAGATAATCAGGCAGATATTCTCTTTTATTCTCGTGTACCGTTAATGTGACGTCGGTAATGATCAAGCAACTTATATAATCTTAATTGTTAACTTGATCAGATATGCTATTCGGCGAACACATAACCAATTTCTAGAATGAATTTGAATACGAATGAAATATATTTTCAGGAAATTAACGAAGTTACTCAAGGTTTAGCCGTACAAGTAAACTATTATAAACCGCTTTGAAAGTGAAAATTAAAGTGTACTATTTTTTTCTGAGGAAACCTCATTAATTGACTAGAAAATTTCAATACAAGATTGACTGTGTTGAATATCTTATGAACTATCTTTGCTAATCTACCGTGAGCGATTTAGCCAGTCACCTTGGTCTTAATTATTAGTTAAGGTTAGTCTGAAATCAAACCAGGAAAGTGGGAGAATTTAAGAGCAGCTAGAGCAAAGTATGCCAGAAACACAAACAGATGGTTGCGCGCACAAATGTGTTATAAACAAAAAGTACACTTAAACGATCACTGGTAGAATTGGTTATAATAATGTATGTTTCTATCAAACGAATAGCTTTCTGTTTGTAAAAGTAGTCCACTAAAGAAGTACATCCCTAGAAATGCTTTACGCTTTAGATAAGTAGCAGTTTCGTTCGAAGGGAATGATCGACTAATGTGTGAATGTGATGCGGAAGGGTTGACGAACAGGAAGTGATCCATGAAGCTTCAGTTGTCGCCGACTGTCTTTTACAGAGAACGTTCTAGCGGTAATGTGCCATGTTTGCTGCCACAGAGGCGTGGCTGATATTCAGAATCTGAAGAGGGCATTCGTTGCGGTTAGGACCAGCAAACGCTGCAGATATAGTACGGAAGGTACCAGAAACGACCATAACGATTAAGTTCGTAACCATACGTCTGCCAGATATATTCCAGACCAAATCATCGACTGAGTACACTGATAAAAGCGTGGGTGATCAGGCCAGCTTTTGCCAAGACTGACTGAAGTCGACAGTACCAACAGGACGATGGTCGAAGACGTGTGCTCAGCATAAAATAATAAAAGAAAGAGATAGGTGTAGCATTCATGTAGTATGAGACGAATATTCCTAAACCGCATCCGTTGTTGATTGAGTGTACAGGTAGGCATGCGCGGTGACTGAAACGCGAATCAGTAGTCTCGTGTGTACCTCATGAACCCGCAGACTCATCCGGAGCCAAGGGTGGCGTGGTCTGATAATATGGATGATTTGAGACCAGAGTCTCACCCTTAAATTGAGCTGATGACACGCGCTGTTGACTGAGACATGAGAATGAGGTCTGTGATGAACCTAGCGTGGGATCTGAGGGAGAAATAAGGATCCGACCGCATAGTTGGACGGGTCTAGCATCGAATCTCTGTTTACCAGGTAGGGCACTGCCATTGATGTGTGCTGCTTCGAGACGACCAATGCTGACTGTGTCCATCAACCTTGAAGGTCTTTTCGTGACGAGAGATCAGGTGAAAAGATCCTTCCTAAGGCTGTTGCAAAGGTTTGTGTACCGAATCCATTTGTATGAAAACATATGGTCAGGTAAATAACCCTAGAAGGAGAGTGACCTGTTGATGTTATATTCGACTTCATACCGGAAGCAGTGTTCTCATATGCTCAGACAGTCGTTGGACGTTATCTAATATACATGAAATCGCTGCTCCGGGCATATGAAATATCGTGCCGTTAACTCATGAGTGCTTTCAATTGAAGAATGAGATATTGTAAAATACTTTCGTTCATAGATCAAGCTTTATCTGAACCCCCAATTTCCGTAGACATAACAAGTTTATCAGTCATATATAATGTCAAATGATTTTCTTTACTACGTGATTTACTGCATTCTTATCTAGACACATAAAATTGAGCAAATACAACATGAACTTAGAACAGCATTTACTGTTGACTTATCGCAAAGAGATAGATAGGATCGAAATATCATAAATTTAACTTACATTTGTTTCCTTACTGTGTGGTGGAAGATTTTAATGCTTAAATTAGGTAGGACCTTGAGTTTCGATTGTTCCAGAAACGAAGCGATTTCAGTTACTATACCACCTCTAATCTCATGAACCAAAGGGAAAATAAGGGACTGAGGTATCCGGTAAGTATCCCTAATAAACACTACCAACACTGACATTATGTGAGTCTTTACTTGTTTATTTTTTGTCAGTTTTGACGTTGATTGATTTATATTTCTTTATTCACTGTCTTAAGCGTACTACATTCTAGTGCGCTTTTAACTACCAGCTCATTCTTGTTATCTTGTATTTATTTTTATCTAAAGACCTAAAATTTATTCTGCGCTAATATACAACACTGTTACTATGTTTTACCGATGGTTCAACAGCTTTAACAGTCGGATATGCTTGTGGATGGTACAGGAAGAATTAGTCCTTGTAGTATAACCACTTTGAAAAAGCCTTACATAGAAAATGGAGGGAGGGTGGAGTTACTAACCATCAAAAATTGATTGTGAAGGCAATGATTTTAGTACGCCTATGTTTGTGAGGTAGAATACCTTGTTTATCACAGGTTGATTGATGATGAGGTTACTATTCAGTGATACTGATCTTCCATGTTTACGACCTTATATTGGTTTCAACTTTGAGCCAAAACCACTCATAACATGCTAATCCAGACTCTCAAGCTGAAATCAAAACGCTGTTATTCAATGATAATAACAAAAAGCAGTAGTAATGAAGTTACGTAAGTTTTTGAACAATTTACGTTGCTTTCATTTTTCCGAAATTATCAAGCACTAATCCCACTTCAGCCTTTCTTCCATTAGTTCAAACCATTGCAATTCACTTATTGACTGCGATTCATCTGTACTTGCAATGTTAGTATCATTTTAGTGAAAGTATAAGAATAAATGTACATTCGCCTAGGTAACAATTTTTGTGAGGTTCCATTTTATTATTGCAACTGCAAATTAATTATACAGTTCTAACATAAACGCCTATTTATTAACTAGTCTGTGTATCTGCATGAATACTGTTTTGTGCAATTTCACAGAAATCATCCTTTTGATAAGCTCGTCTGAGTAATATTTGATTAGTAAATTATTAATCATACCTGAAAAAATGGTATAAACCGTCTGTCAGAAATAAATTATTATTATTACTAGTTGACCGAATAAAGACTGTAGATTCTGCTCACCGTACTTTCTTACTTCTGAATGAATAAAGGGGGTAGACGAAGGAATACGTCTTGGACCAACAGAATTCAAGACAATCTCGGACATAGCTCAAAGTAATGGTCGTCAATCGAAGCGTATTATCAAGCAGGTTGAGAACGTTTGATCTACGGGCAAAAAACATATGCTCGGGGTGGATAGTTATTATCCGTATACAAATTGGTTATCGATTCAAAAGACTCAAAGACCATAACAATGGATTTCCGGAACTTGAGCAGGCATTGTATGAATGGCATACACGAAAATTTGTGTAGGTTCTAGAACCCAATATTGTGAAACTATTGACCGATACAGAATGTGAATTGGTTTGAATGTTGTGGATAAAGCCATAGATAGACTATAACATCATCAATGGTACATTTAGTATTTCTAGTTTTCATTGTCTTTTTTAAAAAAATGTATAAGTGTTTGTTAGGCTATTCATCAAATATCATTTTGTAAGAGTAAATTTTACTGGTCGATCCTAATTGGTCAATATTATGATCGTCCTAGCCATCAATGTCACGTACTTCAAAGCTGTCTCTTATTGAACGTCCTGACTATCACTTCGTATGTTTTTTTCTATTGGTCACCTTAACTGTCAATGTCACAGATTTCGATGCTGTTCCTATTCGACCTAAATGTATAAATTCGCTTTATCTGTAACGTTTTATGACCCGGACACTTAGTCCGGGATCCTGATTCTTTTCTGGACTCGGACTTTCTGGATGTTTGTAGAATACAGGTTCTACTTCATGTCAAGTCTTCTTATTTTATTCAATGGTTGTTGGGACAAACGGATTAGAGTAGCATGTCGTGTCGCCGGTTCCTTGCTCTCGTTTTCCAACTAAGATAAACTCGTAATAGTTCAAGCATCTTAAATGACATATTTACGTTCAATTCAAAACAGTATTTCGATGTCTGTAAATAAGCCCCTGGTGAGTAAATAACTATAATGTAACATATTGACGCTGTTTACTTTCCTCAAAAATAAATCTTGAACATATAGTTTCCGAAACGAAGGATAATTTAATATTGAATAGTATAATTGAGTTCATTAGGAAGTAACTATTTCAAGGCGCTTTTAAAAGTTTTCTTCACGATTACAGTTACTTCATTGTTGATGAACTCTACACAGAATGTTCCGAACTAACATAAAAAAAACGCTGTATAAACGATGAATTCTACTAGAAAACACAAGTACACTTTCATTTAATATAGAACTCATTTATCAAATTAACTGAAATATTTTAACAGATAAATCTTTTCATATAAATAAAGCATAATTACATGTTAAAACACAATTGTTAAATATAATTACACACACACACACACACACACACAAAACCAACTGATTATAGAGAAAATCTTATGAAATATATTTGTTATATCATCACAGTGTCCAGTGTTCAGCATTACTCATACGCGAGAATTTATTGAATTCAGTTTAAGAATTATCATAAACCATGATTACAATGATTTCTGCATATCCATAAGAAGATATTCATAAATGTAAAGGGAATTAAATAAAAAAAAAAAAAAGAACAATACAAGAAATAATAATGATTAGAAGAAGGAAGTTAGTTTTATCACTTCGAATATATTGAATATTTCATGTAAACAGTTAAACAAGACAGGATAACATTTCATAGTTATTATAATTATGAATTATTAAAACCAACCAAAGAGATAGGAAAAAAATAACTGATCGTTTCCATTGAAAATCAAAGCAACATCAATCAATGCTTGTCTATTCATCTTGTTAGGTATTTTTTTTCTTCTCAACTTTAACTATACTACTACTACTCGTGTTGTATGAATAACAAACAACCAAAAAAAAAAAACACAGCTAAGAGTTCAGACAAATAATGTTAGTGAAAAAGAATATGTATGTAAGATGATATACACAAGTAAAAATATCAAATTCACAATTCACAAAAAGCTATATATATATATATATATATCCAAATTCACATATATATCACAACTGCTAAGTTGGAGTTAATATCAATTCACCAAAAAGAAAATATATAACCAATTTTTGTAAAATCATACTTTATAGGTTAGTTACTGAATTAGTTATTTGATTGGTAGAGTAGTTCATAGAAATGATAATTTATTTTTGTATGCTGAGAAAGGAAATTTAAAACAAAACAGAAGATTGACATTTTCACTTCAACATGAAATACATTAAAATCACACGCAAAGTCATATTTTTATGTAAAACAAAAAAAAAATAAAATATTGATCATAGGATAATAAATACATGCAATAATAATAATAATAATAATAATAATAATAATAATAATAAAAAGAAAAGGAATTAAACAGAAAAAAAAAACAACGAAACAATCATCAACTCTCAACTCAACTCAAATGAAATGAAATGGAGAAGAAAAAAAATGCAACAATTCATTCATTCATTCATTCATTGAGGTTTCTTTCATTGATCAACTACTACTATTCTTCTTCTTCTAGGAGAAATAAAATTCTATAACAGAACAACACTAACCAGTAAGTTTATTGAATTCAGAGAAGGTCAATAAAAAGTAAACTATTTTTCATTAAATAATAATTAATAATAGTGATAAAACATTATCCATCTGGTAAATATTCAATAATTATTGATTATTGATCATCTCTGATAGAGGAGTTTTATGAATAGAACAGTGAGAAATATAGTCAACTCATTTTGATGACCTCCATCTTCATTAAATGTTCAGTCAATCATTATTAGGAAAGAGGAAAAAGCCAATGTTTATCTCTGATGATGGATGATTTTATAGTTAGTTGAACATAGACTAATGACAAGTAATCAATAATCATAGTGCATGATTTTTCTTTCATTTGTTTCTTTTCTTCTGGTCGTCATCATAATAGATGAAGTATTGAATGAACACCACAAAAATAGTAGCAAGCAATTAATAAAACATTTTCACTTTTTAAATTAGAAACAAATAAGTGCAGCCATGCCAGAAGCAAAATTAGATTCATGTGAAACAACTAAAAAAAGGAGAAGATATGAGCGAGAAATGAAATTATCACACACACACGCACACATAAACACAAACACAAACGATGAAGAATTATTCAAGTACAATGACTTGATAAAATTGTATGTGCACCACCGGATGATGATTTACTCCATAGAGAATCGTGAATTGTTACAGCGTCTACAACAGGGCTTAAATGTTTGGTAGAAGTGATTTCAGTAAATTGTTTTGCACCACTATTATATCTGAAAAGAAAAAAAAACATAAAAACAGTAATATAAAACCAAAATATATGAAAAACTATATACATGCATATACATAAATGAGGAGAAATTGTTTTTTTTTCATTTGACAGTGTGATTTAAGCTATCAGTTGGTGGTCGTTAATTCCGCCTGAAGTCTTTCTAAGGTTACTGCTGGTTCCAAGTCCGGATAAAGGAGGCGAGTTGGACATGAGGTTAGCGACCCTATCCAGTAGAAATCCAACTCGCTAAAAAGACGCTAACCAGAAAAATAATTCAATGGTTCGTGGCCTATGCTCTATTAGGGGTGACATGCGTAAGTAAGTAAGTAAATAAGTTGATGTTAGGTTCAAATATTATAACAGATTGTCGTTATAAACAACTTGATCTATTCGTTTTCAAATAAAATTAACATTGAGAAACGCATAATAAACTATTTAATTAAAGAATAACTAGTCTACTTATTTAAACTACAGATGAATACATAAATAAATATACATTATACTATACAAAAGTATCACAATAATGAGGAACGAGATCAAATCATAATCATAGTAATTGAAACTAGCATAAAGAGAGAGGAAGTGAATTGAATTGTGAATCTCCAAAAAATGCATATCGTTTATTTATTGCTTAATCAATGAAAAAAAGTTGTTCATATACATACAGTTTTGCCGCAGACTTTACTTTCAACACACAAAAATTCATTATCATGTATAAATCAACTGTTGTGCATTATATCTAACACTAAAATAAAATGTAACTTTAATTTTAAATTAAAAACATGAATATATCTTCCATGAAAGTACGTTTCTTTAACATTTATATAAGCTACATATTATAGAGGGAGTCTACTAAATCCCGAACGCTTTTAACAATACGTATAGTTAGTCTCTTACATTTAGAGTAAACAAACAACCAATCAGAAACACCCTAAGCAAACTTAGAATCAAGAAACTGATCAAATGGGCGAAACAATCAAAACAGAGGTGCGAACAACGACAGTCAATGAAGATCGAGGTTAACAGAACAAGCTACGCGTCAAACGTGGAGAAATTTGAATACTTCACTTCTTCTATCTGAAGTTTGTGTTGATAATGTTGTTCAGAGAAACAATCTAGGCTGCGCAACCAAAACATTCAGCTCAGAGAACGAAACACTACCGCAAGTAATTCATAATTTCAAGTAACAACAACAACAACAAATGAATGCAGAATAAAATAAACAGTAAGAACTGTATCTGGTCGGAAAAAAAATAAAGTGATTAACTATTCTCATAGCAAATTAGTTGAATGATAAGATTATGCAAAAAATACACGTTTTGTATCAAAATAATCACTAGTAATAACCACATTATATTTTTATTCATTTTATTATATAGAAAACTTATTTTCATTAGCTACAGACTAGTTTAAACATAATCAATTAATGTAATAATCATCATATCACTCTAAGCATAAATTAGATAGATATACAAGTAAAGACCAAGCATTATTCGAAATGGGTTAATATAAATGTATTATGAAAAGCGGCAATACTACAGGAATTTATTTTGAAGGTAAGTTTGAGTTAGATATTTTAACCGGAAAACTAAAAATGCCGTTTTTTTTTTGAACAAGTAAAAATAGGGCCTACTCAAATTGGGCATTGCATTTCGAATAGTGAGTGTATTGTTTAAACCGACTTGATAATAAAATATTGAGAGACTTTTATGATAGATTTCAACTTGGAAGCTGCAAGTGAGAAATAAATATGATAGAAATTTTAAAACAATGATCACATGATTCATTGACAGCGATTTCTGTAAACAGTTTAATTGTAAAGATGGCAAGGAATATAAAACTTACTTGAAAAATCGATTAACCATCTCGTGTGTAATTCGTCTAGGTCCATTGCCACAAATAATTTTTAATTCTTCTGATTCAAAATCAAATGAATACACAGCTCGATACTGACATCGAGAATCACGAAATAGTATCATAAAATGTGTACCTTCAGTAGCAGCTAATTCCTATGAAGCGATGGAAATAGTGTAAAGAAGTCTTTTATACATATACATGAAGAAATCGGTTACATTATTAAAAATTTTGACTAGTCATCATTATTCGTAAAGTAAATATATGTTACTGTTGGGGGACGTTAGTTCCCCAGAACTCACTTGGTAAATGTCCTCATTTTGGATTTTTTAGGTTTTCGCGCATAAGCTGCTTAGTTGACTTTCAGCTTACACTGTCCACTCGGAAATCCTTTGACTGTCATTGATTGATGGATTATTTTAGTACGCTATTTTTGTGGCTTTCCCAAGGACGTTTCTACCATGTATAAATAAGCTCGATTTGTGTGTTTGTGGACTTCGTGTTTCTGGGTGCTCGTAGAATATACTTTCTACGCCTTACCTATACTTCTTGCATTTGTTAGCAGGGCCCGGCATGACGGATTAGAATAGCCTATCGCGTCACTGCATCATTTGTCTTCGCTACGTTTACCGAGTAAGGTGAACTCGTAATAGATCAAGCATATCAATTGACGATCATATCAGTTACACATATCTCATTCTCCTCAGTTATTCAAGACCCTTGGTCTCAGAAAGTTACCTACTTCAGATTGGTGTAGGTATTAAGTGATTAGAAATATTATTGCGTTAGTCGCATATTTTGTACGGATTCACGTCTCCATACCATGACAGCAGAGGAAGATGAAATTATCAAGATATGTTGTACTATAGTAGAAGTAGTAAGCAATATCAGTAGTGACAAGAAGAATGAATTAGTGAAGTATAAATTGCAAAGTTTAAATTTCAACATCTAAGGAATGACAGGGACTGTATGTACCGTTGTGACTGATCGTGAGTCATGTGATTCAAGAGCTCTGCTAGTTAGTAGAGCCGATAATTGTGAGGACGCCAACCAGATAGCTTGTATCTATCAACAGGATTGAGTTCAACAGTCAGCAACTTTATAAACCCCTTGATTGCCCGACTTTAACTTAATTAATGAAAGGATGTGTTCACTTCAAGACCTAAACTAGTGTCAAGCCAACTACTCTATAGTTTCTGGTTATGAATCTATTGTTTTCTTTTTCAGCTGACTTCACTCTCGTGATTAGGAATAAATTTAAAATTTAATATTTTCTACAAATAAATCCTAGTTGTTTAGTTCTGTAGTGCTGATCAAAATTCGATCGATCATGTTGCAGTGTGACTATAAGTCTAAGTGACTCAATATAATGTGTACAGTTGTTCAGCCAGTCAGTTAGTTACAACGTAAAACTTCGTATGCACGTACATCAGTTCAGACTGCCATACCACATTAGCACAAAGATGCAATGATCAATTCAAATCCCGTAGTAGTAGAGGTAGTAGCAGAAATCGGAGAGATTAGGGTTTGAGGATATTATTCAAGAAGTCGGATCTAGTTAAATAAACTTAAAAAGAGAAAGATAAATGTGATGAAGAATTCAGAGGATTAGGATTCGAGAGACACCAAAGAATGGACGCACCTGCGCCACTGCAAACGGTTTTGAGCCATGTCATTCAAGATCTCTAACCATCGATTACTGAACAAGGTGAAACCAAATTGTTGGTTTTACTCGGGTATCCTATGCGCGTTTCGGAGACGCAACACACATCGATAGTACAAGTTTCCAGAGTCCTAGCTAATGAAGCCTGCTGTCCTTTTTGACACAATGTTCGGTCATTAGAAGCTCCAACATGTAGTTTATAGGATGGCGTTTCAGGAGACGAAGAGTAAATGGAGCTGCTTCTTTATTTTGACAAGGTGAAATCGGATTATTAATTTTATTAGGATCCTGTATGCGCGTTTCCGAGACGCAGCATACATCGATGGCACGAGATTCTAAAGTACTAGCTAACGAAGCCTGTTGCCCTATTTGACACAATGTCCGGATATTAAAAGCTCCAACATGTAGTTTAGAACGGGGTTTCAAGAGACCAGGAATGAAGTCTCGTGAACTCGAATCGTTTGCATTAGTGGTGCAAGGAGATAAAGGAATGTTAGTCCTGGAGGTAAGAGAGATGTTAGTGGATGTAGGAAGGATTTGAATGTGACCAATTTGGTCTCCTGTGCTGTTACAGGGTCGACTTTATATCGAACCCCTTCTATCACTGTGAGAAGACAGCATTACTGCTGGTCGTCGGGGGGAAACACCTTACTGATGTCACATCCCTCTGCAGTCAGCAGTACAACTTCGCCCTCAGACCTTGAGTAGCTGCCTTTAGTCTCATCGTTCTTCAATCGACCTGCCTGGTATGGTAGAACCTTCAGAAACATATATTTCAGGTAATATAGCTCGGTTGGGTCGTCGCGACAGGCAAACCCGAACACCACGTAAAGGTAGTAGCTACGGTCAGGGTGTACAGATGTTATGTGATTACAAGTAATCATCAGGAAACTCGTAGGGAGTACAGACAAAATCAAGATTATGGATATACAATGTTGATGAGTGACAACTATAATCAACCTTACATCTAGGATTTCATGATAACTTCCTCCAAACACTTAACAAAATGACAAAGATGATAATCAAATTGGATATTTGCTAGTGTATATAAATAAAGTGTTTGTAGATAATATGATAAGTGAACAATCTATTCAATGTAACTCATTGTCATAAATGAAAATAACAACTAAAGACAGCACTGAGTAAAAAGTTATACAATTGCAAAAAAAAGAAACAAACTTTAAGTGCAAGTTGTTTTGCTGGTTCATTGACTGTTCCAGCTAAACAACAATGACTAATTGCATTAACTACAACAGTTCGATTGGATTTTGCTTTAGGTTTCACAAATAAACGTGGTTGATTTAAACATTGAACTGGTACACCAGGACCACTAGATGGAGATTCTGAAGCACCAAGTCGATGTAATGCTAGAAAATTTTATAAGAACACAAAAGTCATGTTCTCCTTCGTTAAAAAAAACAGGTTAATGAGTAAAATTATATATTTTTTTAGAATATTCCAATGTGAAACAGTTAACCTGAATATGGAATATGTCTCTATTCATTTTGGGAATTTCGCTTTCGTAAAAACATTGAAACAGATAATTGTCACGATTGAATGTGAAGGAACGATAAATTTTAAATTAGGATGTTTGGTTCTTAACACAACGAATAATAACACTTCACTATAGAGAAGTCCTATGGCTCCAGGGTGTTGAGTTCTAGATAGTTTATTCTCTAATCTTCCACTGTCCAGATATTAAATTCTCACTGACAATGAACAGTTACAAATTATGAGGACTCTCGATAACTCTTACAACTCTAAATCACATTCCACTTCGCTGAATTAATTAGTTAGCTTATAATGAATAAGAATAGTTTACATTAGATACCTCAATACTTTACTTACTTACGCTTGTTACCCCTAAGGGAGCATAGATCACTGAAGACACATCAGTACTTTTCTAATAATCTAGTTCTAATAAAAGCCATGTTGAAAAAAACAACTATTATTGTTCAGGTAATTATGAAATTTTAAGATCAAGAAAATGACAGAGCTTTGCTTTAGCCAATGTGAAAATGTCTACTTACAAGTAGTTTAACATATATTATTATTTTTATATTGAATTTTTATTGTGTATGCAACAAGTTATATATAAGGAATAACTCTGAATTCTGATCAGTGCATGTTTGTTGACACTATATTTACTGCGTCGACTGTAAATTGGAGTAAATTTCGCATTATCTACTATTCATTCAGAGAGGTTTTGTGAACAGTAATAGAGTATATATATATATATATATATATATATATGTTTGAAAGTTATCAACTTACATGATAAACTAATTCCAGCAGGAAGCGGATTACGGCTAGACGTATTATTATTAACAGCAGAGCTACCATTGACAGGACGATTATGAGTTGCACGAATTTTAGTTTCTCGAAAAGATGAACTATCACAATCAGGCTCAGTGTTTGGTGGTTCCACAGCTTCACCATCACCACTACCACGTATAATAATCGATGAAGGATGTGGTTTAGATTTAGCCGAATTTAAACGAGAATTCGGTTTCGACGATGGAAAAGTATCCAACGAAGCAGCAACTAATGCGCTTCTATCACGTTTCGGAGTAGCAGTTGATCGTTTAGTGACACTATGCTTAGGTAGAGATGTAGATAAATTAACTTCAGATTTAGAAAGTGATGATGAACCAGATCTTACAGGGTATGGATTATTGTTAGTATTATTATCCTTAGTAGTAAGAGTACGACAGTTTGGTGATAAAGAAGCCTAGAAAACCAAAATAAATAAACAGTAATACAAATGGTTTCCAGAGAAAAAGGATTTTTCAACGTAAATCAATAGAGGTATATTAGGAAAAGTTTACGAATGCAATTTGTTGAAAGAAGATTTTAAACAAACCTCATGTTGTTTAGACTATAATTCAAGTATGTGATTTTTTCTGTATACTTATGTATTTATATTTAAATTTGTCAATTATTAAATATAATAACAAATAGAATCTTATTCACAACTTCATCCATTTCTTTGTGAATTTTTCGATAAATGACACCTATACTTCATGGTGATTGAATGATGTACAAAAATGTCCGTTTCAATCATTTTCAAGTGAATAATAATAATGTTACCCACATATAATCAACTTAAATCCTTACAATGCTTTGCAAATGATGAGTAGGAATAGGCATAATAAGTTAGTATTTTGTACAGAACATTGGAACTTCATTAGTTGAGGTGGTTGGGACATGTGTTACGTATGGCTAACCACCGACTGGCTCGACGAGCTATGTTTTGTGGCATGGGAGTAGGTTGTAAGAAATCTAGGGGCGGCCAGACCAAAACATGGCAGAAATCCATGAAGTCACTGACTAGTAGACTGAGTCATGTTGGTAGATGTAGACTACCTGGTTGGGGTCCGCGAGACGAAAGTCACCAATGGTTAGAGACCTTGAACGACATGGCTCAAAATCGTTTGCAATGGCGCAAGTGCATCCATTCTTTGAGCTCTCTCAAATCTTAATATTCTGGATTCGTCAGCACCTCTACCTTTGTCTTTCTAACCTTATCTCACTGAATTATACTTCTTGAATAATATCTTCGAACCCTAGTCTTCTTCATTACCATTAATACCTCTACTATCTTTATCACTATGGGATTTGATTTGACATTTGCGTCTCTGTGCTGATGTGGTATGGCAACATGAACTTATGTACATACGTACGAAGTTCCACGTTGCAACTGACTGACTGACAGAGCTAGTTTGTATCAATTTAATCCAATGTCAGATGATAAGTGAGGTGGCCAGGTATCTGTCTGCTACACATATATTTAAAAAGTTTCTATTGTCTCAACAGTCTTATTATTATTATTATTATTATTATTATATGAATAACCTTGGTAGTACAGACTGTTAGTGGGCAGTAGATGCTAATAGAACACACCTATTATAGTATTGAGGTGGTGGGGAAAATCTGTAACTCAGGTGGATGATTGCGATAGAGTTTCGTTCTCTGAGTTGGATATTTTGGTTTGTGCTGATGATGTTGGCCAGAAGAACCAAAACATCCAACTCAGAGAACGAAAATCTATCACTCGCGATAGTCTTCTGATTTGACAATAAATCACTGTTTTACGATGATCTTATTAAAGATAGATTATTAATCATGCTAACTGAAGTTGATTGATATAATTGAACATTTGTAGTTTGTCCTTCTCTACCATTATGAGAATGTCCCATCTAGCAGATTTACTAAAATCATTAACATGCTAGAGTGAATTTTCATGTATCCACTGGAAGAAAACTAGTTCTTATAAACTAAATCATCGTTTCTTTATGGTTAACGAAAAGTAAAATATTTCTTCTCGCTCAAATAATTTTTGCTTTATCGATTTGCATTACGTTAGATTATTTATTAAGGAGAATGAAAAATTGATTCTAGTTTGCTGACTGGAAAAAAAACAATAAAATATGATAAACAAATGATAAAAATTACATAAACACAGATTGAGATATAATAAACATTGTTTTTTTTGAATGCCAACTTACCATTATATTTGAAATCGTCAACCAATCATTGTTAGATCACTATCAGAAACCTGGAAGTACTGGACGCTCGTTTTATCCTGGTATGGCACTCATCGTAAAGTGTGTTTACTAGTGACAAGCTTCGTGAGAAAATCCTCAGAGTTCTAGAGAGAAGACGTGACCAATGGAGTTCAACCCTGTCGGGTGTATGCAGTAACTACCGAAGACACATAGGTGAGGTCGTGCGAAATCTCTAGATTGATCAGAGTTAGACACTAACACCGTTGGATGCCGGCCCAGTGGTTCAGAGGTTAGGTGTTCGCAGGTACGACCGAAGATCCTGGGTTCGAATCCTGCGAGGTGCAGGAGTCGTGGATGCGCACTGCTGATGAGTCCCACACCAGGACGAAACGGCCGTCCAGTACTTTCAGGCTTCTAATGGTGGTCTAATAATGATTGGTCGATGATTTCAAATGTGTAAAAACAATAGTCTCCATAACCCTAATTGAAAATTTATCATCATATGCTTGTCTTAAAGATATTCATTTCAAGAATGAAACATGGGAAACATTGGAAATTGAAAATGGCAATTGTCATAGTATTTGGATGAGTAGCTTATTCGAGAGATAAGAAAAACGAATGATAATTATACACATTAATAGAGATTACATAACGCTACCAATCCTCTGCTATGATAGAAAAGGTTAAGGAAGTTATTTGGCATAGATTGGTTTCTAAAAGTTCTAACTGAAACTAGTATATACCTAATGAGCAGAAAGTTTACTGCAAATTATTATGTTACAAGTCTGGTATAAATGTTAACATAAGGGTATTTTGTAAATAATATATTTCTCAAATAAAAATGAATAACTAGAAAGCTTTAAAGAAATACAAAACTAAATACGCATATAAGTTCTTTTGTAATACAAGACAAAATATTTCGAGAAAATGTTTAAACATAAGAGAGAGAGAGCGAGTAAGTTAGAATGAGGAGCTAAGTAGTTGGGTATTGAGCTACTTCAACAAATATAAAATATTACTCACTTCTTTCTTAGATAAATGTGCTTGTAGTACAGCTTCACGTCTTTCTTTTTCGTTTAGTTTCCGTTCAAATTGTGCACGATCAGCTGCTTCTTTCTCTTTACGACCAGTAGTACGTAATGCTTCCAGTTGTTCAGCAACCATGGCTCTTTCTGTAGCACGACGAGCTTCTAATCTATCCCTAGTACGCTGCATTCGCTGTAAAATAGAGTATACAATTTAGAACTATTAAGTCATATGAGTAAAGGCAGAAATAAGAGTGATATATATAAATATATATACAAAAATGTCTTTTTGAAAAAATCTCAACTCAATCAGATGCCATGTCACACGACAAACAGTTAAATTGGACAACCATAAGAACGGTTTATTAAGATGTATATAAAATTACGCATGTAGCCTTTCTAAGATGACTGTTTATTTCAAGCCAATAGACAGAAAACTTGTTTAAAAAAACGCTAACCAGAACAAATAATTCAAACTACTTAAACGCTACCCTGGCAGTTGGCTTCTTATTTATAATAGCTATGAAACCTTATGGTGAAAGCTGAATTTCTTCGGAAGTCACGAGGCTGATACCTCTCCTTTGACATATTTATATATATGCCAAAAGACAGTGCCGAGGTTCTGACTGGATAATTGACGAAGTAGCATGTACACGATTATCTCAAACTAATAACTTGATGTTAAAAATTATTAGGTTGGAAGATCTAGTTAGTGTGAGAACAGAGAATTCAACCAAATAAATTAAAATCTATTAAAATTATTAACAGATAAATGTAGAAAAACAGAAGCCTACCTCCGGATCTGGTTCTTTGAAGCCAATAAAGAAAAGTTTTCCTTCAGGATTAGCATCTGGAGTTTTGAATACAGGAGATGTCATTTGTTTCTGACTATTTTCTACAGGTGAAGGATTTGATGGTGCAGTTGATGAATTTGATAAGTCAGTAAAATTATTAGTAGAAATTGAACACTCTTCAGGATTACCATTGTAAGACTAAAACAAAAAAGGAGAGAAGTTCACATTTATTGTAAGATTAAAATGTTATTTGTGTATAATAAATTAGATTATTCTAAAATATACTAATTAACTACAGTTTTGTATGATTGGATTGCGGGTGCAGGTGAGTGAAACTGCATCACTAACACTACTGAAGATAAAAAAAAAAGCTGAGTAGCGTGATAGATTCTAGTGTTAGGAATTCAAAAATCTATAAATCAAAAGCAAGAAATGGTTTTTACACAAAGAAAAGATAATCAGCATAATTTTGAAAATCATTACTAGTTAGTTACCATATTGAGGAATGACAAAGAATGTAACACTCTACAAAGTGGATAAATAATATAACGACAATGTTTTAACAAAACACTTTTGAATGATGTTATACAGAAAATAAAATGGAATGTAATCATTAACTAGATAAAAAGGTTATTCAATAAACTGATGTGTAATCGTGACTTTTTTTACTGGTTATGTTTAAATTTGAATCTATCTAATCACGCATGATTCACACGTAAGTTTGAATTCCGAGAGAAAAATTATTTAAAATAACCGGGAAGTAATTTTGTCATGTATGACAATGTAAACAACAGAACACATTTCCTTACAAGATGGTTATAACAATGAGGTCACGCTTATTGATTAGAAAAGTTGTAGAAAATCAGAACTAAAAGTTTATTTTTCTAAGTATGTCATGTTAATTAAATAAGTCCAGTCGTTTAAGATAGAACAATTTTATGTGAAGTATTTTTGCGCAGCAATGAAGACTATAATAGATGTGTGGTAAGAAATCTTTCATCTACAATAACGGAGACTAGTTGATGATGATTATATAAGAACATATTTATGCATTTTCAATACAAATGTCAAGACAGTTCTACTATATGGAGCGGAAACATGGAGAACTACCAAAGCCATCGTCCAGAACATACAAGTGTTTATGAACAGTTGTCTAAGCAAAATACTTCGGATTCGTTGGCCAGACAACCTTCAGCAACAACGAACTGTGGGAGAAAACAAACCAGATTCCAGTGGAGGAGGAAATCAGGAAGAAGCGGTGGAAGTGGATAGGATGTACACTACGAAAAGCACCTAACTGCGTCACGAGACAAGCCCTCACATGGAACCCTCAAGGCAAAAGGAAAAGAGGAAGGCCAAAGAATACATTACGCCGAGAAATAGAGAAAGATATGAGAGGAATGAACAAATATTGGACAGAACTGGAGAAGGAAGCCCAGGACAGAGTTGGTTGGAGAAAACTGGTGGGCGGCCTATGCTCCATTGGGGGTAACAGGCGTAAGTAAGTAAGTAAATGTTTATGCATTATGCGAGGTAAACTGTGAAGGTCTGCAAAATAACAGTAAATAAATAAGTTTTCGGGACACTAATATCTGATCAAATATTCTCATCATTGAACTAAAGAAAAAAAAGCCTCAATGAATTGAAGCTTAAATTATAACATAGTAGAATACACACAATATACAACTTACAGGTTTATTAGAAGCAACTAAATTGTGATTATCATCAGCTTGTATAACAACTGATTCATCTGTATTAATTTCATTATGTTCAATGGAACTATTAACTAATATTGAATGATTATTATCAATTGATGCATGAACATTATGTTTTACACTTAAATCACGAACAATAGGTCTATCACTCCATGTAGCACGTGTTGTAGATATATTCGATGTCGATGTAGACAATGCTTGTGTATGATACAATTGACTTACTGCCGATGGTGTTGATGATGAATGTTGTGGTGGTTGCTGCTGCTGTTGTTGTTGAAAACTACTTGCCATTAAAGCAGCTGCTGTTGTCGCAGATGATGAAGCCAATAATACTTGTTGTTGCATAGAAAGACGTTCAAAACCAGAACGTAAATCAGACATATTTCGATTGATTTGATCTAATGTAACTGGATCAATAACAGATGTGTGATTATTTCCACCACCTATTGAATTCATGTCAACTTTATGTCCACGTGGACTGACTACCCCACGAGATGAAGCAAACGATGGAGCTGGAGAATAAGCTCTACTCTCGGATTCACCCAATTCATATCCATATTCTGATGATTTACGACCACTCGACCTGTATCTATTCCTAGAAAAAAAAATAATACATATGTTTGCATTAGGAAGTTAACTATGAGATGATGAAGAATGTTTGCAGCTCAGAACAAGGATGTTGGAGGTGTTGTGATCTCTGAGCCAAGTGGACTGGTTGTCAGGCTTTTCTTGTTAGTCCGATCATCATCAGCACGTAATTTCATTCGGCTCAGAGATCAGAACACCTACAACGAAGTAGATTGTGAAATTGACAAAGTGAATAGGTAAACGTACTGTCACTTGGATAACTATGAGAGAGTTTAAAACTTGTAGTGAATGGTACACATACACAAAGTTAGTTAAACTTAGCATTCAATATCATTGTTTGGTTCAGAATAGCATGATTAAGTTAGATTTTATTTCTGTATAAGAAAAAGGTTTATTTATGTATGGTCAAAACAGAATTAGTATAAAATAATATTTGACCGGTAATTACTGGAAATATATTTCTTCACGTTAAAAAAGTAACAATGGTATTTTGTTGTAGTCTTGTGGGGACTGATGCTTTGAGTGAATTCACTGCCGATGACCTCCGACTGCTTAGCATCACAATATAGTACACATGATATGAAGGGTCTTCGATCGACCAGATTTAATCAGCACTAAGAAGGAATTGATATGCATGACATCGGTCATTACCCAAACCTATAAATGATAGGTAGTGACTTAAATAGTTCAGTAACAACATTTCTGATTTGCAAGTTGACTGGTTCGGGATTGAATCCTCCAGGGAGTATCAGTCCGTTCAGTACTAAAAGTGTACTTTGCCAACGAGTGTCAAACAAATTGAAAACTTGGTCAAGTAGGGTTTCCTATCAACTACCTTCAGACATCATCTATCGGAATAGCTTACTACATGTAAGCACTAACGAGCTACTTGGACGTAGCTATCTGGTTAATGGTATAAGAAAGTGAACTTAGTCAAAATCAGCTCACATGATAAATATAATTATATTAATAAAAAAAGAGGAAATTCTCATTAACCTACTTTGAACGTGATTTCGGTAGTCTAGATAATGATTGATGCGAAAACCGACCAGAATAAGACATTCGACTAGTATATGGAAAGGAATGATAATCACATGTTTGGGCGGAATAATCATAATCGTCATCATCAGTTTCTGAACTTGCTTCATTGGAACTGCATTCATGATAATCACAGCTACGTATTACTTGATTTGGGATATTATGACGACGATAATACCGTTGGGATATATGTTTATGAGGAAACGATCGGTCATCGACAGGATTTTGTGAAGGAATATCACGTGGATAGTTTTTATGATTGATATGGCAGTGTTTAAAAGGAGATTGACCATCATGAAGTGAATCAACTGGAATAGGACCATGCTCATGATAGGCAGTAGCTGATGACATGCATCCTGGATATGTTTTATCCACATAGTTTCGTTGTTTCGACCCTTTATGAGTTTGAGGATATTGAGAAAGAGCATAGTGATAATTCACGTCTGTAAATAAATCAAGTTGAGGAGTAGACTCTCTTTCAATAAATCTAGACTTGGGTTTTTTAGAATCACGTTTATGCTGATAGGGCAATGTTTGATACTGAGGGACAGATTTAGCATGGTGTGATTCTTCACTATCGGATTGTTGATCTCTTGAAGGCGAATTTCGATCAAGTTCTCGATAAAGTGAATCATAATGATTGTTCATGTGAGCAGCAGTACGATGATGTAATGAAGGCTCAGCAGTTAGATTAGAATGATCATTTGTTTGAATTTTATTCTGACGTAATTGTGGAGATTTAGGACAAGGAGGAATTAATGCATTTGGTTCATTTGTGAATATATCAGAAGTATCTTCTACTGATCCATTCGTTGCACTACTTTCCATATATACAGTAGAATCTTGTAAAGGCTACAAGTAGGTGGGATGACAATAATAAAATTTTAAAAGATAATCAACTTGTACAGATGATAATTATACAGAATACTAGTACTATATGAATCGTAGTAGTGGATTTTAGATAGAAAGTTATTATTAGTATTTCCATTCATGTAAGATGATAATGTTGATTGAGTTTTATGATAAAATAGCGGATATATTTAGGAGATTCGAATGTTAGTAATGATGAACTTACTTATTTACTTACGCCTGTTACTTACAATCGAGCATAGGCTGCTGACCAGCGAATTATATTTCTGGTTAGCGATTTTTTAGCGAGTTGGATTTCTACCGAATGGGGTTGCGAACCCCCAGCACAATCCTTCTCCTTTATCAGGGCTTGGGAAAGGCAGTAACCAAAGAAGGACTCCAGGTGGAGTTTGGGATTCATGAAACCAGTACATAAATATACATACATTGAAAAGGTTATTTGTAAGATATTTATTTTATGATATTTTTTATATTCTCTCGATCGTAGCTGGTACCTTGTCGTGGTGATCGGGCTTGTTTTTTGCGATAACTAGTTAACTATAGGTAATTTTTAAAAAAAACTTTGCATAAGAATTTCACATTCATATAAGAAAGACTAATGATGATATGTTCATTTAGTAGTAAAATAAAAAAAGTGATCTAATCAATTTGTTTGAATTCAGAAAAGATGTACGACCATATAATGTTTACATTTGATAGGCATACTGTGTAATATTTGACAACTGATCAAAGTGTAAAAGAGACCAGACAGATAGATTGTATAATGAAACAATGAATAAAGATAAAAATGTCAACCATTGATTGTTTTTCCCTATGTATGATAGAATTGCATTATATGAACTGTGCACAGTTTAATGATAAGATAAACTTCATCTTAAAACTATGTATGCATCTAGGGTTAGTGAAAAAAAATTAGCATGATTCACCAAAAACATTGACTATGTATATGTATGCGAAAAAATAAAATTATCTGTATGGAGGCTATGCCAAATAACTAATTGCTGTAGAAATCATGAACTAATCTATGTTAGACAATCAACGAAAATTCGCACAACCATTTCATCCTTGTAACAGACTTTTCACATAGATGCAACCACGTCACACACTCCTTAAGTAGAAGCGTATACAGAAAAGTTCCGCTGCTTGCCAATACACTCACTTTTATAGTTTTACACCTATCCGCTACAAGAGAAATTTGGTTAGATGTCTCACTAGCAGAGCAAAAATGATCTGTTCAGTGGATACTTTAAGTCAGCAGGCGGAATTCATCAACAGTTCACTGACCGAGATCAGCTACCCTAGCGTGTTCATAGAGAAGTATATGTTGAATGTGAAAGAAAGAAGTCGGAGACTTCGACCGTTTGAAAGTAGCCTTTATATATTAAACTATAAATCAACGGAGATGTGGCTAGCGGTCCTCTGCAGGACAGAATGACGAAGATAATTAGTATAACATTTTACGCAGTCAAACTTGCGTTGACCTTCTCAACTGGACCAGCGGTGTCTACCCAAACGAAGGATAAGTAAGCTGAGTTGGCCTCCCTCACTGTTTTTACACATTCAGCTGCACCTGTGGAGATAGCTATATCAGGCGTGGCGCATTACCAGGCAACTTAACCAACGAATGAGTGAACACCTCCCAGCATGGTTTATGAAGGGCAAGTTAAGAAACAAAACAGAGTTCTATCTTGGCACACCTAACTGATAGTGGTCATGTTGTTGATAGTGTTGTTGCGAGTGATCTAACGTATACCTTTATCATTTCCCAACAGAGTTCGATTTCGTTTCCTACACAGCAAAAGCCATAAAAATTCGAATATCCTACTACTGAGAATCAACCACAGGAACTGTGGTCTCGTGAATCAAACCCAAGTACTGAAATCTAACAGTGTACATGTCTAATATCAATCAACTTTTGATGTTGAAAGAATATTTTTTAATCGTTTTCGGGTAAAGGAGTGGAGTTGTAGATGTTCTGTTACGCCTGCACGTAAACACGCCATTTTGACATGCTTGAACCATTACGAGTTTACCTAGTCGGAATACGAGAGCGAGGATCGAGGATCCGGAGACACGACATGCTACTCAATCCGATTATCCCAACCCCCATATTGAGTAAAAATAAGAAGACTTGGTTTGAAGTAGAACTTGTATTCTACAAGCATTCAGAAAGTACGACGTCCGAGTCCGGAAGGGAGTTAGGATCCCGGACTAGGGATCCGGGACCGGGTCCTGGTTCTCGTCATAAAATGTTACAGATAATGCGTATTTATACATTTTGGTCGAATAGGAAACAGCATCGAAGTCTGTGACATTGACAGTTAAGACGACCAATAGGAAGCAACATTTGAAGTGACATTGATAGTCAGGACAACCAATAAGTAACAACATTGGAGCACATGACATTGATATCTAGGACAACAATAAAATTTACCAATAGGAATTGGCCCACAATTCTCTTAGGATATTGGATGAATATCCTAACATGTTCACTATTGAGTGGTCATATAACTAGGACGAAATAGGTGCCCAGTGATTTAAAGTTTTCAATGTTCGCCTAATAGGTCGGTCTGTGATCTCAAAAGATAAAATTACTAAACATAACTGTTTTTTAACATCACCAACGAATTCTAATTATCATAAGATGAGTAAAGTAAGAAAAAAAAATTAACATATGAAACTAACACTACTAACCTCAGAAATATTCGGCACGGTAGATGAAGAATTCATTGAGAAATCTTCATCTAAATCTGTTGCTTGTTCAACATTAGACCTAGACACTGTAATTTCATCTTTATCTGTTGTGAAATGAGCGCATACTGAGTCAACACAAGCACGATTGGACTTTTCTGATTGGTTAAATTTTGTAGGCAAAGAAATTGATGAATTTTCAATTTCTGATACTGTTTCACCATCATTCGATAATTTAGATTGATCATTTGGCATACTTTGACGTTGATGAAACTAAAAGATTGGAGATAAATTAAAAATTAATTGAAAACTACCAAATAAAAACAGTCTGAAAAGACTTAAATTTTTTTTGAAAATTTCAAATAAATAATGAAATTTCTACAATATCTAATAATTTTGATTTTGCATTGCTGACAAAATCGTAGGCGTACATTGTCAAGGAACATTATACTCATCAGTTGTAACAAATGTTATGTTTACCAGCATTTTGAATGCATCTTCAACTGAGATTAATTAGTTGTGAAAAAATTAGTTGGAAACGAATAATAATATTTAACCCAATGATGTTTTTAGATCAAGCCTACAATGCTCACTAGTGACCAGCATCGTGAGGAAATTCTCGGAGTTCTAGTGAGAAGATATGACCAATGGAGTTCAACCCTGTCGGGTGTAGGCAGTAACTACCAAAGACAAATGGGTGAGGTCGCACAAAATCCCTAGATCAATCAGAGTTAGACATTAACACCGTTGGATGCCGGCACAGTGGTCCGATGGTTAGGCGTTCGCGCATAATACCGAAGGTCCCGGGTTCGAATCCTGTGAGGAGCAGGAGTCGTGGATGCGCACTGCTGATGAGTCGCATACCAGCACGAAACGGCCGTCCAGTGCTTCCAGGTTTCTAATGGCGGTCTAACAATGATTGATCGATTATTTCAAATGTGTAGGTATTGAGTTCGTCACTAAGTATGCTTGAGGCTATTACGAGTTCACCTTAGTCGATAAACGCGAACGACACAATGAACCAGCTTCCAGGTAGGCTACCTTGAATCCAAACGGTAAAACAGAAGTCTTGATAAGCGTAGAAAGTATATTCTACAAACACTCAGCAATCACAGTACAATCAACTATACAACTCTCGTTTATTTATACAGCATAGAAACGTCCTTGAGACATTTAAGAAAATAGCACACTAAAATACACAGCAGCCAATCACAGACACGGATTTTCCTGGTGGGAATTGAAATCTCAAGGTCAACTGATCAGCCCATGCTGGCAAACGTGAAATCCAAAATAAGGCATTTATCAAGCGAGTTCTGGGGATCTAACATCCCCAACACTCCTCCCCTTTTTAATAGCGTGTGCTCCTGGGGTCGACTTGCATCTTGACTGTCGTTCGCCGCTGTCTGAGAGGATACCTTCGGGAACGAAGAACAGCTTGCTGCTGAGTTTCTTCTCGTGGCGGGCTCTTAGTAGGTCAAAGGTATCAAGCAAGATGTCAAGGGGAAGGCTTTCTGCTCTTGATGGGCGATCTGGGGCTAGCCGTCTGCGTATCTGATTTCGATGACGTGACCATTTATCACCTCCTACCTCTACTTCGTACATAACTCGACCAACCCTTCTGACCACTCTCGCTTCTACCCAAGGACCATGGTTCGTTCTGTAGTCGCGGGCAAACACAGGGCATCCTACTTCGTAAGTGGGTTGTCTTTGCTTCTTTGTCTCTACTGATGAGGGTGCATTAGTTGGATGCATCAGACTGTGGATCGTTTTCAATCTTCTTCCCATTAGGATTTCAGCTGGGGAAGAGGTGAATTGAGAGCCATTGTCGGATACGATCACATCTGGTATGCCATTTCGTGAGAAAATTTTAGTTAGGAATTGTATAGTCT
>OX103971.1:74635851-74701528 GCA_944470395.2 Schistosoma turkestanicum | reverse complement strand
TAACCGTCGAGTATCTTCTACTCTCATTGGCCATGTTTCACAGCCATAAAGTAAGACAGAGCGAACCACTGCACAGTACACTCGTCCTTTAGTCAGCAAACGGATATCTCGCCTACGCCATAAGTGACGCAGGTTGGCAAAAGCCAATCGAGCCTTCTGTATCCGTGCTGAGATTTCGTCTATGAGAAAATAATTATGCACGAAAGAAACGTTGAATAATCAATTTATTAATATAAACAATGCAATTGTACTAACGAAATTTAAACTAGTTAACTAAATCATTTTTAAAATCGAAAAACGATTTTTTTCTTTAGTTTTGTAATGCTTTCAGTAGAACAGTGATTATAATGTAATAGGCTAAGGGAAACATTAGAAAAACTAAACTATATGAGTAATGAATCAATGCTACTAGGGTGAGAATTCAATAGAGAAGTAGAAACCATCATATTTATGTAAAAATCTTTCCAGTGTTCTTTATTTTAAGTTTTAAAGTTGAAGTCGTACTGGCGACTGTATTGGGATGTGACGGCGGTGAGTTTACTGAGGATAATGAGTATCTATAATGATTCAGCCTTTGCGTAACGGGAGCAATCAGAAAAAGTCAAACTTAGAAGTAGTAAACCTTATCTTGTCATACAAACTGAGAATGCAAGCGATGAAATCTAAAAAGTAGGAAATTAGAACATTTAAAACTACTCAAGCAAAAGTCTCATGTGATCGACCTTGAGTAAGTGTTTTGGACTCGGAAGTCACGCTCCCGCATCAACAAGACAACTACTGACTCTGTGTATTTTCTACGTTATTCACCTACTACTCTGTAAAGAATTGGAAAGCAGCGTACTCAAACTACTAACAGCTTTAGAAAAATTAAGAATCAGATGAATAATAGAGGGACAAATTATAATATTATCAGTCGTTTTCGAGTATTAATACATTCAGTGTCTATTAAACTAATGAAATTATCCTGTAAATGGTGTTTTAGGAAAGGCGAACATAAGCAATAGAAGACAGGATACTGATGTTGATCGGTTTAATTTGTTACAATTTAGGAAATCGATAAGATAAACAGTGAAAAAGTAAATTTAACAACTTCACACCAAGTAAGGAGAAAATATGGAAAATAGCTATGACGAAACAAAATGAAATCTAACGATGAGAACCATAGGATAATACGATGTTAGAGCAAAATCAAAATAGAAAGCATGTATACTGTCATCACTGAGATCGAGTTAGATCAATTAGTTTTGATTGTGATTTTACTCATCACACCAAAGAAATGACTTGATTTTATCATTTTTTAGTTTTATTAATTAAATGTTACACTAGGCAACTACGGCTCGATAGGGGTTAAAATTCTTAGATAATGGACCTTTATAACTCATTCATAAAGTCAGATGATGAACTTACAGAACAACTTTCAGTTCTTTTCCAAACACACTGAAGGCTAGACGAGTTGGAGCGATATCATATATACTAACAAAAAAACTCCACAGACATGTTAACATTGATTTCCTTCCCAGAGAGTTTACAGTATTCTGGTGAATACTATATCTAAATACTTTATGCGATACAAATCAGTGCAACATGTCCAATAATGATTATGCAAAACTATCGATTACAAAAATGATGTTTCAAATGTATCTGAATTGTAAAAACATAATGATGCAACAATTCCAACCAATCCTGTAAAGAGGTTGATGTATAGATTTCTAATTAAGCATAACATTTAGACAGTTTATTATAACAAATGTTAATAGTTTATAACTAACTATACGCTATTTTTAGTATTGAGATTAATTAACAACAAAAGGGGGAAAAACAAACATTATCCCGATTTCATCCATAACAGAATTATTTGTATACGTTGGTTAACAATTGGTACATGTCAAATTTTGAATAGAGATCTTTTTGTTCACAAGTATATACATTAATTTGTACTATGGACTAAACAGTTTTGTACGAATGTATGTAAATCACAACGGCAACTAAGTATGCTTTCTTCAATTTACAGTAACATAATCATAATCTGTGTAGCTGCCATTATCAACATTATCACCGTAACATTCAATATGAAATGCTGCCATACTGTAACTTAGTGCATTCATTCTTTGTGTTCTCCCAAATCCTAACCTGAATTCTTCATCACCTTTATCCTTTTCTTGTTAAGTTTATTTCGCTAGATTCTACTTCTTGAATGATATTCTCAAACCCTAATCTTCTCGATTGTCGCTAATGCTTCTACTACGTCTACTTCTATGGGATTTGAAGTGATAACTGCATCTCAGTGCTAATGTAGTGTGGCAACTTGAAATGATGTACGTACGTACGAAGTTCTATGTTGTTGTTGACTAACTGACTAATTAATACTGTAACTTATGGGGTAGCCTGATTTCAAATAATAATCATCATCATCATCTATATTACGGTCTTAATTCAAGTCAACAGTTTCTTAGCAAATCAGATTAATCAATCACCTGTATAAACGGTAGTCGAGCGTGTTGACTGACGAAATCTCAGCTCGGATACAAAAGGCTCGATTTACTTATGCCAACCTGCGTCATTTATGGCGTAGGCGAGATATCCGTTTTCTAATCAAAGGACGAGTGTACTGTGCAGCAGTTCGCTCCGTTCTCCTATATGGCTGTGAAACATGGCCAGTGAGAGTAGAAGATATTCGTAGGTTACTGGTTTTCGATCATAGGTGTCTTCGAAGCATTGCTCGTATATCGTGGGACAACCGAGTAAGCAATGCTGTCGTTAGGAAACGAGTACTAGGTAGGGATGGCAGATCAATCGATGAAGTATTGAAACTTCATCAGTTGAGGTGGTTGGGACATGTCTTGCGTATGCCGAACCACCGACTGCCTCGACGAACTTTGTTTTGTGGTGTAGGAGTAGGTTGGAAGAAAGTTAGGGGCGGCCAGACCAAAACATGGCACAAATCCATGAAGTCATTGACTAGTGGACTGAGCCATGTCGGTAATTGTCGACTACCTGGTTGGGGTCCGCGAGATGATAATAATCGATGGTTAGAGACCTTGAATGACATGGCTTAAAATCGTTCGCAATGGCGCCGGTGCATTTATTCTTTGTGTTCTCTCAAACCCTAATCTTCTGGATTCTTCAACACCTCTAGTTTCGACTCTCTAAACTTTTCTCACTGAATCATACTTCTTGAATAATATCTTCGAACCCTATTCTTCTTCATTACCATTAATACCTCTACTATCTTTATCACTATGGGATTTGATTCGACATTTGCGTCTCTGTGCTAATGTGGTATGGAAACATGAACTTATGTACAAACGTACGAAGTCCTACGTTGCAACTGACTGACTGATAAACGGTTGTCGTATCAATGTTTTATTATTTATAGAAGAAATTAAAATTTACACTACACATAAACATAAGAAAAAGGGTAATGGATTAGGAAATTTAGTTTAGAAATCAATAGTGTAATTAGTTAAAGGTTGTCATAAACCATAAACATATGGTATGTAGATGTCAGATGAACACTGACAATCATGCCAACATCTTCAATTTGGATAGATACTATTCACTTAGATTACTTTCTTGTGGAACAAACGAACCATAACGATATTAGTGTTATTCGTGAACCAACCAGAACCTTCAACACACTGAAGACAATCCAAATGATTTTCAAACTACGACTCGAAGTAGGTTGATACGGAAGTACTTATTTTCCATTGAAAAGTAGACGGAAAATGTATTCCAATTACTTTTGAATTATAACTCAGGGTGTTCAAAACACTTTTTGAATTTATCATCATTTCTATCAAACAGAATTATGTAGCGTACGCACACACAGACAACAATAGGGTACCACTGCAAGACTAGTCAAGAAAAAAGTTCTCCCCAGATGCTTATCAATGAAAGGAAATAACCCAAAACGGAGAAATATAGATTTAATGAATCACAGTTCACATTACTATCATAACTGTAGTGTTCGGGTAACGATACTCCAGACCTTTAATTTCTTTATGATATATAATTTAGTGTCAGTGAACTTATTTTTTATGTCGAGATGACGGGCCTTCATTGATCAAGTATTTGTTGAAGAAACCTTTTCAGTGACGAAGGCTACTAATGATCATTGAATAACTAATAAACTGATGATTTTTGAAGTTAAAATTAGTTTTTACTGCCTTCAACTTATAAACGTTTCACAATATAGACGTTTATTATTACTATTATTGAGTGATAATAATAATAATAAGTTCAATAATTATTTATTCATTGAACTGACAAATGCAGATAACACTAGTATAGGCTACTGACAAGTAGTATGCATATAATGAAGAAATTTTTCAATAATTCTCCAAGACACAATAGTTTGGCTGAAAAGTAACGATAAAAATAAACTAGATAACTGTTGCTAAAATTATTCCGTAAGATGTTTTGAATATTCACTATTCAGACCTTAATGGAATCATTACGTTTAGGGTTGATGTACTGATAATTCCTAACAGAATTAGATGAACAAAACAAGGACGATATTCACGGTAGTTTATGCTGATGATGTAACAAGATTCGAATTAACTATTTCCGAAGCGAGAATAGCTCTGATTCTAAAACATAACTAAACTTATTCTGTTTTTGGGGGTGTAGGAAAAGTGGATGAGAAAAGATAAGATAATATATCACTGGTCATTTTTGTATCAGATTTAGTGTGATACGGCTTAAGCGGCTTGATGATAACGTCTTGGAATGATGTATGTCATAGTTTTAGCGAGTATGAATATATTTAAGGTTAGGTGAAAATTTGCCTAAAGATTTGTGTAAAGACTATGACTTAAACTCGAAATTGCCTCCACTTATATGAGTCATTGGGACTATCTAAACCA
Source organism: Schistosoma turkestanicum (assembly GCA_944470395.2). NCBI lineage: Eukaryota > Metazoa > Platyhelminthes > Trematoda > Strigeidida > Schistosomatidae > Schistosoma > Schistosoma turkestanicum. The sequence continues at coordinate 74,696,663 of OX103971.1, read as the reverse complement.
ATGAGCAAAAAATATTCAAAAGATCAATTGATTCAAGGAAAAAAGAGCTGAGAACTAATCCTGGTCGCATAAAAGAGAAATAAGATTTAATTATAACCAAAACTATCCCTATAAGTAAAGTTACAGCTAAATAATAATAAGCTGATAATTTAGAAAGTGACATCAAATGTTTAGAAGCAACCCGAAGAGCGAACAAATAACTGTAAGTTTTATATAAATTAAATCTACACATGAATTCTAGCATTTTCTGTGATGCTGAATTTTAGCTGTAACACTTTAAGTAAGTTTTTCGAGAATGCCAACAAAACCTGAAAGGGAAAAACGACTACGGATAGACAACCTGCTTCGATTTGGGTATCCAGACAGTATCACAGCCCACTCACAGACTCAATAGTTTACGTGACGTATAAATACCCCCTTGCATCAATGTTTGTGTGTTTAAAATGAAATTAAATAAATAACTAATACAACAAACAATGGAACGCCTGTGCATTAACTGTTGCACATTGTTGTGACTATTTTGCATTAATATTCTTGCTAAGAATTGAAAGTTATATGGATGAAGTCAACGAGGTGTTAAAAATTAGCGGCAACATGGATCATTATTCATTATGATAGAAATAAATTTTGTTTCCGTACAAGCTAAACCGCCGATCGTTTGCCTACTCTGCTCTTATTTTAACTATGATATTTCGCTCCTACTCCATCTCCTTTCAGTGAAGTAATAAAATGAAAGTGATGTTAACCGAATCATGCTTGTGTAAAACAGAAAATTATATACTGTTTATTGAAGTGATAAAAAACCGAAGTCAACACCTGGAGGGCAGTTTAATATGGAACTAATAAAAATTAGGTGTTGAATAACTTCACTAAAATGATCGTCAAAACTTTCCACACCTTCATGATTCTAAGGACACATTACAAACGTTTTCACTTTGGAAAAAATAATACATATCACTACGTACAAACACAATGGAAACAGCTAAAACAGAGACGAAAACAAATTTACCTTGTGACCTAATGAAAATTTAGCAAATGTATGGATCACAGCATTCAGGAGCCAATTTTCCAAAGTTTGATGATAAGTATGCAATTGATCCTCTGTACTTGATACAAATGAGTCGCCACTTGTGTCTAATCTTAAAACTGCTTCTAACTCTGGAGGTATATTGATTCGATGATTTCTAGAGAGTATAGAATTTAACAACATAAAATGTTGCAGAAATTAATATAAAGACCAAACGTTTCGCAAAGGTAGAGAACAAAGTTAGATATAGTGTCTAGCTACAAACGGTAACAATTGTAGTAAGTTTAGTCAGAATAAGTGAAAGAAGAAATAATAACGTTAGTAAAATATTAACAACAAATAAATTTTGAGATCTTATATATTATTTCTTATTAAGGAATAAAATTCTCCATATTCAGTTGCCTGATAAAGTTACATACAAAAGTTATATTGAAACAGTCAAACAGTTACGCTAAATATTAGTGTCACTTAGAGTCGAATGGCACCACCATTCACTAAATAATGAAGACTATTTCAAGAATCTAATTTAAATTGCTATTTTAAATGAATTCACCGAGAGCCACTGACTAATGATGGTATTAGAATTTGTCCCTGATTCTTAAGTGCTCAGTTAAAAAAATTTAGCACAAATGACAAACCAAAGAAAATCGATAATTGCATAATGCAAATTAATACTAGCTGACAAGCTGTTTTCACTAAGTAACTGAGATTTGAAGAGGAAAAGTCAGTCAATCAGCAACAATGTAGAACTTCGCAAGTACGTACATCAGTTCAAGTTCCCAGTCTAAACCACGAAGAAATAAGTATCTAATATTTCTTTAGTATATATTTTGCCTTCGAATTGGTCCATATAGACAAACTGTGGGTTAATCTTTCTCTATTAAAAATATTGGACTACCACTCATGGATTGTTGAAGAAGAATGACCTACTTATGAAATCTAGGGAGCACCTTATGGAAAGCGGCAGTTGAATCCGGCCACCATGAAAATGGATCTTCTTACGTTGCTCGACTGACTTGTGTATTGGATTTTCAGGTCAAAGGCTCAGAGTATGGTCGCCAAAGAAAACTATCTGGTTCAGTTTGAGGGTTCAGGGAGTATCCCAGCCTGCAAACAGATTCACTGATTTGTGTGACAAAAATATTTATATGCTTTTTGTACCAAAGTTTCTGTTTAAATAAATAAATAAAAATGCAGAGGCAGTTGGAGAACCTGACTTCTGACAATCTTCAGAGATGTCTGAAACAATGGGAACAGAAGGAATAGATCTAATGTCTTAAATAAGGGTTATTTTGAAGAGGATAAGACTGATATAGCGTAAACTTTGTAGTAAATATATAATGACTCAAACCCACATACTTATCGGATATCATTATGAGCACAACATCTGTTTATCACTTTGACAATTGAAAAGGATCTAATACTCGTTTCAGTTAGTCAGGTGTTTTATTAATAAAAGTAATTTCAGAGAACTGTAATATGTTTAAACGAACTGAGCGCTTGATTTACCCGGAGTTCTCAAAATTCTTGTAATAAAAATATGTCATCTACTTTTCAACTATAATGCCCACAGAATTAAACATCAATGGCTGATCAACAAGATTAAGGAAGTTGAGTTAAGCATTCCAACAACCCATCATTTCTTATTTTATCAAGAAAGACAATCATAAATTAAAATTGGGTCACAGAAGGACTCACGCAACAGGGTTTTGTGTGTTATTTGAGGAAGCGAAATTTCGTACATCAGAAGTCATCTAAATGCCATCTGAAATGTAGAGTAATTGAGAAGTTTGAAATCAAGTTAGCACCACATCAAGACGAGATGGGCTTTAAATAATTCATTTTCGACAGGTATTTAGAATAATTAATCAGACAGAAGACTCGATAAACGTTTGTAGTCATTATTGTTAAGGGAATTACAAACCACTAGGCCTATTTCCTAAGATAATGACTAGAAACCTACTATTCACACTGATAACAGCGTCGCACAAATAGAAAAACAATACCAGATAGTTCAGAAACCAGGTCACATAACTTCACGCAAAAATAAGTAACACATATCAATGTTAGCTTTTGAATATAAATACTTCATAAGGACTCTAGTAGCTACAAAATGGTCATTTTTTTATTGATTAACTATAATGTAAAAACCTCTCACTAGGAAGTTTAATTATCGACTTCAAATATACAGATGGTAGTCCTAAATGGCAAAGACGTTCGCGTAAAACAATCTTCTAGACTCTGAGTATTAATGATGCCGTGTTTAGGATATGTCTCTTTCCTTTTAAATACAGCATATTGTTTCAAAACTGGTTAGCACCAGCGCATACATTGACCACTGGAAGTGGGTAGACGAAAAACTCATCCAATAACGAAGGATCAAGCATGTTGTGTAGCAGTTTTCGAAGATAGTTCGCCAGTTTTTGATTACAAACTCCTTTCACACTACTCGTGAATAGTTAAACAAGCGAATGAAGACAGTGAGGTTAGACATAGTAGTACGGAAAGATGAAGAGTCGGTCAATAATGTTGTGATTCATCATCGACCGAGTGTTGGAAATACGTTATGCATACCGAATCACTGCCTAGCTCGACTTGTAGTTAGCTAATGTGGGAGTATATTGGAAGAGTGTCAAGAGTGGCCAGGCCGAAAATTTGTGTCAGGTAGTGGAATTACTGTATTGTGGTCTAAGATATGTTGGTAGATGCAAACTGCTAAGTCGGAGTCCATGGGATAATCACAATGCGCTTCTTGACACTGCAATTTTCTAGGATAGATCACAAAGGCGTAGATAAACTGGTTCCATATCTTACTGTAGATATTGAGTTGTAGGACTTCACAATATAGACCTTTCCATTCCTTAGGCTACATTCTCATTATTTAGTTCTTCTAAACATCATTACAATCAATTTGATTCAACTATTAGTCATCTTGTTATGAAAATGTGGAGCGAAAACTTGAGCAAATGGATATTCGTGCCACGTTTATTAATAGCTTGCATTTGATTTTAGAACTCGGGAACCTTACACCGAGGAGACTCAATGCTTAACCTCAATTCAAAATCCTGAAATTGAATCAGAATTCCTCAATTTGCCTCAAAATCAATAAATCGTTTATAAGGTGTTGATACTCGAGTTGTGGAGACAGCTTATTTGATGGCTAGTAAGATGGCTTGGCGATCAAACCTACATTTTATGTCGAGTGGCTTGATTCTGCTACTTAGTGGCTGAAAGTAATGTTTCCACCAACCGCTCCGTAACCATGTTTTCTTTACACAGTAGGATATTAGGAATGTTTTACACGAATACCACCATGCTTCGTTCAAGTAATTTTTGTTAAATAAGAAGAATATCATTGAGTTCGTAATCGCTCCAAACATTAACTTATATATTAATACTAGTAACGTTGTTAATTAATAGTTATTGAGCCAACTCTGAATTACATGGTAACCATCTTTGCGTTTTTCTTAAACTATCTATTTTACAAGTTAAACGTACTTGACATTACTCCATAAATCAATACGAAGCGAATGTTTGTTGAATGTGTAGCGGCATCATCATACTAAGCGCGAGGTGTAATTGTGTGCACATCGCTTGCCGATGGTTGCAAGTATTCCGATGAACAATGTTTGCGAAATAGTGAAGTGAATGAAACTTAATTCAGACTCTTAGGCTAGCTTTTTGGTTCAAGGTATCAATCTTGTGTTCTGCACTATACTCATTCCCATTTAGATGTGATAAAATACTGTGTGCAATAAAGTCATTTTATATCAGCAGGGTTGTGTTTTATGATATATCATAATACTTTACCTCTTCATAACTCACTAGTTCTTCTGGTATGTTTACTGAGCCTGAAATAGACGATCAGACAACTAAGCTACCGTAAATCCTGTCTAGAAACAGATATTGGTAATACCTGAGAACTTTCATCCTCTATGACTAAGCAGGGTAGTTGTGAACACTGCCTCGTGCCATCATATGGTATGACCTACACACACCAATAGATAAGACTCTCTTCTGGCAGGAAGCACAGATGCATGTCAACTCTCACCTCTTTATTTATGACAGGCTAGCAAAATCGGCAAACTCCACCAGTAGAACCTTCGGGGCTATTGCCGGTCCCAAGCCCGGGTAAAGGAGGAGGGTTGGACATGGGGTTGGCTACCCCATTCCGTCAAAAACTTACTTGCCAAAAAAACGCTAACCAGAAAAAATAATTCAAACCATTTTAACTCTGCCCTGTGAGTTGCAAGAAGAATTATGACGTGATAAAAGCCGAGTTCCCTCGGAAGTCACGGGGTCGATGCCTCTTCTGACAACCAGAGCAACCATTCTTTTAGGTACATGAGAGGTTCGTACATTGTGGGAGACTGGAAGACTATTTCAAGTTGCGGCAGAAATGAAAAGATACAACCTCGAGGTGCTCGGCATCAGTGAAACGCATTGGACACAGGTAGGACAACTGAGACTTGCTTCAGGGGAACTGCTGTTATACTCTGGTCATGAAGAGGAAAACGCTCCACATACACAAGGAGTTGCACTGATGCTGTCCAAACATGCACAAAAGGCACTGATAGGATGGGAATCTCATGGACCGAGGATCATTAAAGCATCCTTCAAAACAAAGAAACAGGACATTACAATGAACGTCATCCAATGTTATGCACCTACCAATGACTACAATGACGACGTTAAAGATCAATTCTACGAAAGGCTGCAGTCAATCGTCGAAAAATGTTCACCAAAGGATTTGACTATTCTTATGGGAGACCTGAATGCCAAGGTTGGAATGGACAACACTGGATATGAAGACATCATCGGACGACATGGACAGGGAGAAAGGAACGAAAATGGTGAGAGATTTGCAAACCTATGTGCCTTCAACAAACTGGTCATCGGTGGCACAATATTCCCGCACAAACGCATACACAAAGCTACATGGAGTTCACCGGACCACACTACTCAAAACCAAATTGATCATATCTGTATCAACAAAACGTTTAGAAGGACCATGGAGGATGTGAGAACCAGGAGAGGAGCTGATATAGCTTCAGATCACCATTTGCTAATCGCCAAAATGAAACTGAAACTAAAGAAGCACTGGACAACGGGGCAGACAACATCGCACAAGTTAAATACGGCCTTTCTTCGGGATGCTGTAAAGCTCAATGAATTCAAGATAGCTCTCACCAATAGGTTCCAGGCCTTTCAGGATCTACTCAATGCAGAGGACACAACATTGGAGTACAATTGGAAAGGGATTAAGGAGGCAATCACTTCAACATGTCACGAAGTTCTGGGTCACAAGAAGTACCATCACAAGGAATGGATCTCTGTTGATAAGTGAAGAAGAGCATCAGAGCTGACAAACGAAAATATGTGGAAGATCTATCAATGACGGTGGAAAAGGCTGCAAGAGACGGAAACTTGAAACAATTGTACGAAACTACAAAGAAGCTGGCCGGAAACTATCGTAAACCAGAACGAACAGTGAAAAGCAAGGAACGGAAAATAATCAGCAACACTGAACAACAGCGACATAGGTGGGTAGAGCACTTTAAGTAACTCCTGAATCGACCAGCTCCACTGAACCCACCCAACATCGAAGCAGCATCCACGGACCTCCCACTTGATGTTGGCGCACCTACGATTGAGGAGATCATTATGGCCATCAGACAAATCAAGAGCGGCGAAGCAGCAGGACCAGACGACATTCCAGCAGAGGCAATGAAAGCAGATGTAGAAGCAAGTGCGAAAATATTTCACATCCTCTTCAAGAGGATTTGGGATGAGGAACTAGTACCATCAGATTGGAAAGAAGGATACCCGATCAAAATACCAGAGAAAGGTGATCTCAGCAAATGTGAGAACTACAGAGGCATCACTCTTCTTTCGATACCAGGCAAAGTCTTCAACAGGGTATTGTTAAACAGAATGAAGGACTTCGTAGACGCCCAACTTCGAGATCAACAGGCCGGATTTCGTAAGGATCGATCGTGTACTGACCGAATTGCTACATTATGGATCATTGTGAAACAATCAATTGAATGGAACTCACCACTCTACATCAACTTCATCGACTACGAGAAAGCATTTGATAGCGTGGACAGGAAAACATCATCGACGAGAAAGGTGGATCCCATGCATATGTGAGGGCACGGATCGGCAAAGCAAGGGCCGCATTTCTACAGTTGAAAAATATCTGGAACTCCAAACAACTTTCAAACAAAACCAAAATCAGCATTTTCAATACAAATGTGAAGACAGTTCTACCGTATGGAGCGGAAACATGGAGAACTACCAAAGCCATCATCCAGAAGATACAAGTGTTTATGAACAGTTGTCTACGCAAAATACTTCGGATTCGTTGGCCAGACACCATCAGCAACAACGAACTATGGGAGAGAACAAGTCAGATTCCAGTGGAGGAGGAAATCAGGAAGAAGTGGTGGAAGTGGATAGGACATACACTACGAAAGGCACCTAACTGCGTCACGAGACAAGCCCTCTCGTGGAACTCTCAAGGCAAAAGGAAAAGAGGAAGGCCAAAGAACACACTACGCCGAGAAATAGAGAAAGATATGAGAGGAATGAACAAACATTGGACAGAACTGGAGAGGGAAGCCAAGGACAGAGTTGGTTGGAGAAAACTGGTGGGTGGCCTATGCTCCATTGTGGGTAACAGGCGAAAGTATGTAGGTAAGTAAGTAAGCAAATCCGCATGAACTCCGTAATTGCTCTTGAACCCAGATGAGAAATTTTTCGCAGCCTCTATCGGAAATTAAGGCTATAATGTCTTGGAATGATCGGAACAACTGTATAATTAAGTTCGCACACAATTACCCATCTGCTCGATTTGTATTTTTTAAACTGGTTCTAATAAATCATGCAAACGATCAACGTTTCCTTTCCGGACCTTAGTAACAGTTCACCACCTGCATACTGTTTGAAGAGAATTCGCATGAAACCATTAAAAATTAAAGTCCAGATGCTGATGTTCTTTGCATTTTGTTGAAACCAGACACATGTACTTGCTACCTTGACACGACTTGGAACCGTACTAATGATCTTAGTAAAGTTTGTCCGGCGCTTTTTCAACTGGAAAGTATACGCGTTAATTCCTAGTTTTTAAAATGAGCGTCGTAAAGATATGGCCTGTGATCATTGAGGCTTGGTTAACAGCGACACTTTCTTGAAAGGCAATCACGCCTTTCAACATACCCGTTGGGTTAAGAATATGGGTCGATGGATAACAGTGGATGAATTCCAAAAGTTGATGTTCACTTTTTTAATCAAACACATTTAGAATGAACACCAACTATATTATGCTCTGATTATTTCCAACTTAGTCTAAAAATTCTGCTAATATAATGGACTCTGAGGTGCAGCTCATCATCTTTCGACCTGTCTCCTTTATTGACCACCATTCAGAGGTCTGGTTCGCGCACACTGGGAACTCAACTCAAGATTCGCCACACTAGGTGGCAGCGGCGAAAATATTCCTAATCCACGTAATCTAGACATAAGTAACAAATAGCCACTGTTCGCTAGCTGGTCCTCAACCCTAATAAACCAGACGTCTACGATCACCTCAGAATGGCTATTCTCAGACATTTTCTCACATCCAGGAAGGGACGACTGAGGAACTTATCAGCACATCATCCTCTCAGTGCTGCTGAATTGATTCGCCACCTCGCAAGCCTCCAGCCTCTGTAAGGATATTCGACAGAGGAACTATGGCAAGAATCACCACGAGTGCATCCGCTGCCCATAATCATTACTCGAGGGAACCCTGCTTTCTAACGTCGCATACAAAATCATCGCGAGGAGTAGCATCAGGAACAACTATGTAGTTGCATCAACGTCAAATCCAAACACGCACCTTGATGCTGGTAAGCCGCAGCTCAAGAAGATGAAGGTTGTTGTATTCGTAGTCGTTTCATATTTTGAGAAAGAATCGACGTTCCAACAACTCACTCTCCTCTGGCCCAGTTACGATCACATTGGGCTGTAGCTGGAGCCCGCCCAAAGTGAGCACATTCCAAGCCATGTTCAAAGGCGGCAGCGGAAGTAAGCATTAGTGTTACGGGAGAAATGAAGACATTTGGCTGATTAAAACCTTTATATAAATATCATTAATTTCACTGTGTTTTTTGGGCATATTTGTTTTACTTAACTTATGAACTTGATTGAATTATTGTTTTCGGCCATTTTTGGACACCTGTTTGTCTTGGTTTGTTCGTTTGCAGTTTTTTTGCTCCAGGAACCTACAAAATTGAAGGTAATTGTAATTATGATAATTATTGTTGTTAGAACGACATTGGTCGTCTATTTGTAATAAACGAACGACATTTTGGTCGATTATTGTGACTTAAGGATAAACTTTGGTACCTACTTTGGAGTTTCGTTTTGATATAAATTTGGGTTCGTGAATTGCAAATAGATCGACACACAGTACTTCTAAGGAGAAACGAGCAAAAAATTGGACCTAACAATTAGTCTTTGCTGGCTTTACTGTACCTTCGGGCACTGTGCCCGTCGTTGTCGAGCTCCATGCTCATGCAAGGCGAGAAACTCTCATGCTGGCTAGTAAATGCGGTAGTAGTAGCTGGCCATTCATATCAGGTTGATCGTTTGTTTGACGTGAACAGTCACCACACTCAGTCAACACAAGTGCCCAAGTTTCTATCATACTGGCTGGAAGCAGCAAGTCTCAAGCTATAACGCCTCAACTGCGTGCTGCGAATGGCTCTGTCGTTCCTACTTACGGTATATAATGGATTTTTACTCTTGCAGTTCACTCCGGCTCGAACAGAGTAGGTTCATACGCGTTCATCCAGTCAGGGACCAAAAACACTATAATCCTGGGAGAAAACGGTTCAAAACTATATTACACCTTCGAGCTTCCAATTATCACAATGGGTTCCGTTTCTGGAAAAATAAATGCTTCCAGTCAGTTACTACTAAAGTATCAAATCCAAATATGGCCGTAGCCATATTAAATATCAAATTTAAACAACATATGTACAGTTCAGAAGGAAACATAAAAACTTCAATATAAGGACAAGATATAGAAATAATAACAATATACAATGATAAAATCTCAAAATGGAATCAAATAAAGTACCAAAATGTCAACAGAAAGAGTCAGTCATATCATAACACAAATATGTATACATGGAGGGATTTTCCAAAAAACAAAACCTTCAAAATAGATTCTACACGGTATACAACAGCTAACGATTAACGTGAGCATCCAACAACAGTAACTGTGTACGTTCATCCTTGAACATGTTCCAACAGCCATAATCGTTATCGATTTCCTACAGCACTATGAACTGACAGTCGATTCATGTAGGCTGCAGTTAATCAATCTGTCTCAAAGCTCAAATAGATGTGTGTCGGATAACTGGTGTGTTAATTTTTTTCCATGGAAATGTATTTCATGTTTTATTTGATAGACTACCCCAGTGAACTAAAGCGAGATTTAATCGGTTATTAATTATTTGATAAGCCATATCCTAACCCACAGACCCCCAATCATAGCGAAACCTAACCGAATGGCACCGGACAAATTAGGGTTTGCGAAGCGTGAGTTTGACACCTTATTTGTTATATGTATTATTTCATCCTTTTAGTGATTCTCGCACCTCTCCTCACCTTTCTGCTTACTGATTGAAGACCATGTGGTGATTACGGAGTACATAAGGCAGATATTCACTGTCCCGCCGCTGACCTTGAATGAGGTCCGATATTGCGTCTTCCCCGGGAATACCTCGCACAACGAAGCGGCAGTGTTTGGTATATCAGATAACGTCCAACGAATGTCTGTGTACATGCGAACACTGCCTTTGGTGTCAACTGGAATACTGGAATATAGCTCCCCATCGAAAGTTATTAACTTGTTTACAAGGTTTCATTCAAGTGAATTCGGCACATAAATCTTTGCAACAGCCTTAGGAGGAAATTTTTACTTGATTTCTCGTCATGAAAAGACTAGCATTGATAGTCTCAAACCAGCACACGTCAGTGACATTGCCCTACTCGATAAATCAAGATCCAATGGTAGGCTAATGAAACCCACCAGCGGTATCTCTACATTCCGTTTGGACCCCATGGTAGATACACCAGGGACTTCTTTCTCATATCCCAGACAACAGCACGCGTTGTCTGCACTGTCTGCGGATCAGAGTCAGGTCTCACATCCAGACCATGTTGACCTCGACTTCGGACGAGACTGCAGTCTAAAGCTCTTAACCACAAGGTATGAATGAGTCTACTGTCTCACATTTCGGTCGCAAGGATGATAAAACTGCAAGCTTTCGTGACTCACCTCTCAGCAAACAACGTTTACGGTATGGGATTCTATCCCTAACAACTAGGTTGCGAAACTTGTTTATTATTCCTTCAATTTGTTTCACGCTGTGCTCACGCCTCCAACCATTTCTCTTCCTGTAACGTCTAGTTAGATCAATCATGGCAGTAATTAACCAGATTACTAACCTGATACAGACCACACTAGACAAACTTACAATCTCGAACTTGATTGCCACGGTCGTTCCTCAAGTCCCATCTCTACATGATTTTGTCTCTTGTCTAAAGAGTTTTCTTGCCCAGCCCCCTACGAAAACCATCTTTACATACTGGATACAAACGACTCTGATGTGAAAAGCATGTTAGTCCAAATACCACTCTACTCCAAAGAACTCCAGTGAAAACTCCTAGATAATAAGCCGCTTTCGGTTCGTAAATTTTTAATTATAATAATAAGATATTAATCCCCAAATAACTGCATATTACAAGGAGCATGCCAGTTTACAGGCCAGATCAAATTGATACAAATGCCACCAAATTAGCTGTAGAAGTGTAGTAATTAGAAGTATATGTATCAAGAATTAAGATATGCACAAACGAATGTATTGTATTTAGAATTCGAAATCAAGCATTCCACAACAACAAGAAGTTACTAGTTCATTCAAACACCACATCCGCCGCAGCTTAAATTGGAATGTATATGTCTGTAATCAATTGTACGTCTTCTTCTCAAATTCATCCTGTGTCTGTCCGACAGTGTATTGGATAAAGGCTCTGTATTATCTAGAATGCTCTCATTAGTATTAGAATTAACAACCGAAATTGGAACAGACTCACCTGGCTCTTGGAATTGTATTTGATCAACATGTCGATTGTGTGTACTTAAGTCATTGATATCTAGAAGTCGCACCATAGATTTCCCAACATTCTTCAGAACAATCCCCGTGGATGGTCGAAGATCATTGCCACGATAATATGTAACTCCTGCAGACTCCAAACATCTCATATTCGACCGAGGAATTCTTCCTTTTAATAGTTTTGATGGAGTCTCTTTCGTCACTGAATGTCTGGCATTTCTATATTGCAGTAAAAAGGTATCTACTCCCCTCTCCAGCTCATTAAATGTTGAGGCGGCAATAGAATCAATAGTAGTTTTCATACCTCCACTGCACTTAGCACACGTGGCTATCGAATCTTTAAGTAAAGCATCAGAATTTTCTTTAGAAACTAGGAAAGACAACTCCACTTTAAGTCTTCTCAAATTCTTTAAACCCAGTATTGACAGTCCTGTTTCACTAACTAAAAATTCACAAGGTATGTATGAGGAATCATCATCTCTTATTAGCAATTCACAACATCCTCGTATAGGCAGTCTGTGTCCAGTAATCCCCAATATTGATACTTCAGTGGGTCGTATCACAACGTTCGGATCTAACGATTTCAGGTTCTTGAATGAAATAATGGACTCTATACTGCCTGTGTCCACAATAAAGTCATGACATGAACCAAGTGATGTATATAGTCGCTTTTGAATATGAGCATTACCTTTCGAAATGGTAGTTAAAGATAAATGATCATTAGGATCAGCTGAATTACTGGAATCTAAATTACAAGCTTTAGTACTACTTGAGGCAAAATGAACAGTATCTTTGCATACTGCTTGAATGTGTCCTATCTTACCACATCTAAAACATTTAGCATTACGAAATGTACAATAATAACGAGAATGAAGTTTTCCACATGATAAACATTTGCCAAACTTGGTCTCACCTTTTTGATTTCCTTTGTAATTCTTTTTTGAGACACCGTTCATTTTTACACGAGAATCGGAACCTCTGTTAAACGAACACAATTTTGATTGACCTTAAGATTGTTTTTCATCATGACAACTAATCAAAGTATTGGAAATCTTCATCGACTGAATATCAAGTTCATTCAACGCCTCGTAGTTAATGCACGCAGTTCTAACATCTTGAAAGGAACAGTTTGACATTCTTAACAGCTCTCTTTCCAAACTAGGTATGTTAATTCCTGCAATTAATCGGTCTCTCAGCTGCACATGAAGTTGATCACCAAAATTACATTTGACAGCCTGTTTCTGCAATTCAAGAATGAATTCCTTAACATTTTGGTCATTTTGACGAATCATCTTATGAAATTTCGCTCTTTCACGGCATTCAAAACCAGGGCACTTTACATGATTCAATAATAACTCCTTTAGCATAGCATAGGGAAGTGAAATAGGTTTCTCTGGATATGCCAAGGTTTTCAATAAGCTGTACGCTTCTTTTCCGATGAATGTTAGGAAATGAGCCACAATTTTATCATCTTTGACATCTTTCCTGGTCATACTCCAGATTTCAAACCCTTCCAAATAATCTTCAAAAGCTTCAGAAGTAGAATGAATATCTAGCTGTTCCATTGCAAGTTCCATCGCGACGCCAGTGTAGTATTTAGAAGTATATGTATCAAGAATTAAGATATGCACAAACGAATGTATTGTATTTAGAATTCGAAATCAAGCATTCCACAACAACAAGAAGTTACTAGTTCATTCAAACACCACAAGAAGTTAGTGAGGTTATATTAGAAATAAGAATCTGTTTCCGATAGCCCATTTACAACAAGTAACTGAATGGAACAGTTTGATACAGCCACATTTCCAGTGAGTGAGTACAAGTATGGACGGTACACAGTAGAGTTCTTGGGTGGTTCTCATAATTCAAGAGTGAATTTGTTGGGAAGTGTCAATTGGAAAGCGCAGTTGTTTCAATACTGGTAAAACCTACCTCTATGCGGATGACCTAAAAGTGATTTATCAATCTATCAAATCTGACTTGGGAAATTCGTTGCACACAATCTAGCATGAACTCAATACTGTAGATGTCTGGTGTAAGCAATGGAACCTTGAACTTAATACTGAGAAGTGTGGCTGGATGTGTTTCAGATACACGTCTCCCAAATTAGATCTCACTCTCAACAGGAGACTCACATCCGAAACTGATCTTGGAGTGCATTATTCGCACAGCTTTAACTTCTCCGAACATATCTCCAATAAAGTTTCATCTTTCGTAACTTCCTTCATAGAGAATCCAGAACAATTCTCTACAAAACATGCGTAAGACCTATTGCTGAATACTGCTCTTTCTTATTTTCTAACTTACGCCTTTCTGACATGTTGAAGCTTGAAGGAATACAAAGGAACTTTACTCGGGAAGTCCTAAACCATAGCTCACTCATTGACTATCCAACTCGATGTAATGAACTTGGGCTTGATCCATTATGGAAAAGAAGGCTTAAGTCCGATTTCCTGGGCGCAACCTTATCAACACTTACAACCGTGTGAGTTTCAAATTGCCTATTATCAATTATACTGTTCTCAGTTACACGCTATTGACTTACCTTGATCCCTTAGTGTTATCTATTTCTCCACTTTTAACCGTGATACTCTATATCTCCTGCTTGGCTAGTTAAGTACATCTCCCCCACTACATTCTAAATGCTTATATCTTATTTGAAAATCCACTCTTTATCCATAACCGTTAACCGTATTGCATTGTTGCCTAACCAATAGTCCATAAGTTGTAACAGCCAAACAAGTTTGTGCAAGAAACTTGCAGAAATAGTGTTTCTCAACAGGATGTGAGACATAGAGCACCAAGTAGAACTCAATAGTTTCTTTTAAACATTTAAAATGAGCCTAACAACAAAAAAGGAGGGACGGTGGAGTTACTGACCAGCAAACATGGATGGTGTGGGCGATGACTTCAAACCACCCATGTTTGTGGGGCAGAACATTTTGTTTACTTTCGGCTCTTTAGATCGATGAGACGACTAATCAGTAACACTGAGGTTGCTCCTGTACGCTTGCTACTTCTGAGGTTCATGTTTCCAAAACTATGCTGGGGTCGCTATTCTGTCGAGACACCTGCAACATTCTTACTCAGGCGCTTACAGTATGACTTAGAGGTTGGCATTCAATAATAATAATAATAAACAGTTAGACAGTGAGAACTTTTATTCATCAATTTTTTCTTTCTACAAACTCTACCCTTCTGATTTCAACGTACATAAATCCAGCTTCTTAATTCGACTTCTCTTCTATCCACCTGACAATGCACAACTCTTTCTTCTTTTTTGCAGTACTCCTTTGTCTGTGGGTTATATTCTTATATTCCCATAATTTACTTTAATTTAGGTGGTCAGTTTGAATTTTATCTTGACGTACTACTGTATTGACTACTTCAACATTACAGGCTAAGTAGTGCTTTGGTTAGATATATACACTTGCCACACTGCTGCCTTTTTCTCTCTCTCTTTTCTCCTTTTCAGAACCCCATTCACGGTCGGAAATCCTTGGCGACTCTAGGGAACATGCACCCTAGGTGCATGACTGTCTGGATCACAGCTCGTAACAAGCGCGTTCCATTTGACCTCTCCCAACAAATTCACTATTGATCTCGACAAATCGCCAGAAGAACCTATTATGCACCTTCCTTATTTGTACTCAAATATTGAAAATGTGGCTGTATTATACTGTTTCTGTCAGTGACATGGTGTAAATATGCTATCAGAAACTGACTCTTATACTTCATTTAACTGCTATAACTTTACAGTAATTGTGAAAGCATTTGTGACAATTTGATCTAGCCTGTAAACTGGCGTGACTCTTGTAACGTAGTTATTAGAGAATAAATATTATTATTGATACAAGCTAGGACCAGGACGTGCACGTACAGAAGGTGCATTTTGCGAGAAGGCACCATAAATGTAAAACTGCGAATAGCGTCCTGAGAAGGTACATAAGAGACGGAGAAAGAACCAGTAACGGATCAATTATATATATATATATATATATATATATATATATATATAACTAGAGCGCTTCTTATCCTCTCATGGTGAAGTAAACAATGCAGTGATAAGTCAAAATATATTTCATGCTAACTACTAAAATTTAAGTAAATTGTAGAAATATAGCCCACAAATTACGGAGTAGAGCACTAGAGAAGGGAGGGTTGTGGAGTATGTCAAATGGATAGAAGAAAAGTTGCAATAAGAAGCTGAATGACTGTACATTGAAACCGAAAGTTCAGTAAGAAGAGTTAAGTTTTTAAAAATAATTGATAATTGTTTTTTCACTGTCTAACATTTTTTAAATCAAATGCCAACCACTAATTCATACTTTAAGAGTGTGAGTAAGAATTTCGCGGGTTTTCTTGGCAGAATAGCTACTTCAGCATATTTTTGGAAACATGAGTCTTAGAATAAGCAAACGTATAGGAGCAACCTCAGTGTCACCCGTTAATCCCCTCAATAATAAAAATGAGTCAAATGCAAAGTTTCTATCTCTCAGACATCCGTCCTGAGAAGGTACATAAGAGGCAGACAAAGAACCAGCGAGGGAACTGGACTTCGGAGATTACCTTGATCTATTGTTTAGTCGAATAGTGATTTGATGTATGAAATGAACTAAAAACTATTCAACGTGATTGCTCATAAGCAGTCCAAAAGATGTGATACGAACACGTGTATTTAGCGAACGGTAATAAGTATGACATAAGAAAGATGAGCGAGAATAATGAAAATCAACCTAAACCTAATTATTTGGTAAACAAATTGTTTGTACATATAGAATGAAATTACGAAAATTAAAAAATGATGACAAAAATTGTTTATCAGTCAGAGTCATTTTGACCAACTCCACACAAGGCTGACATGTGTAGCCAAAAGTTTCCGAAATAAACTCATTCTTCAAAGTGGTAAAAAATCAGCATGTACTTTTTTAATTCTAAATATTCTTTTTATCAGCTCAACAGTTCTGTATAAATAAAACAGAATATATACAGTCAACGATAATAAAATCATAACAGTCACTGGTGAAAATGTAAAACTATACTCTACTGGATTTTGTCTTAGTGAAAATCGTAGACAAGGGATTATTCTCCCAATAATCTATTCAATCCTAACACTTTGTTCCGTTAGCCAAACACAGCGGCTTCTGTCCGGATTTCTAATAGTAAACTAAAGTACACTCTGTGAATTATAAACGTTCTCATTAATCCGGTGTGTATTTAAGAATGAGACAGTTCTTGTATTCAGTGTCCTTTTAAGATAGAGAAACAAACATACATTTATGAACATACAAATCGTGATGTTTTCTTTCTGTTTTAAAATAAAGCTGGTATGTTCAGGAGAAAGTAAAATGAGTATACTCATTTTAATCATGTATTTTTTTGAGATAAATAAAATTTAAATTATATGTGTAATTACTATCCAAGTATTTGCTGTGCATGCATTAAAAGACAGAGATTTACATTTTCTTGTTTGCCTGGTTGTTTTTATTGACTGTTTTTTCTAGTCTTTAGTTCATCAAGTTTCTCTGTTGACATTAAAAGGACATTTTCGCTAGGAATCTCTGTTTGCTCTTATTTCCTTTATGGTTCATCAACTAAATAGTAGATGATTTTTTAGAAAAAAACTAAGGAAGAGGGAACCATGGTTTCAAAAACATTAAAGTAAACATCTGACCCAAAGCTATTAATTATGAATTAGAATAGTAACAGTAATAATGAAAAGACAATATTAGTTAATGATATAATAATACTCATCTAAGATAAAATCTGATCCTTTTATAAGATAAGTGTGTTTAGAGTAATTTACTAACTATTGTACAACTTATTTCTTGAATATTTAAATTTTATTATTTCATTTTCCCAGTTGTTGCAAATAAGTAGTCTATCAATAGCAGTACATAAAGTTTTATCAAACATTCAACCCTCTTTATCAATTACATTGAAATATTATCCGATTATGAAATTATTTCTTAAACCAGACATTTTCTGAAGCATATCTTTTCATTTGTAGATAATTTCTTCAATTATATGGCACTGGTAATTATAGAATATATTATAGTAGCAGAGTGTGAGATGTAAGATGTGTTCAGGAGACGTTCATTCGTGCTATTTGTAAGACGCTCTGCTTACCTTATTGTGAATGACGCTACACCATCTCATAACGCAGAATGTTTTAACCCCAGCCTTAGTCATCATTTGTAGGATATCACGACACCAAATTGGCTATTGGTGTATATTATTCTTTTCTGTCATTTAAGACAAAACTACCGCTACAAGATATTTCAAAAAGTAGAAACAAATTATATCTCAATCGAATACAGGTTTTTTTATCGAACAGTTAAATATCGGGATCTGGTTCCTCAGGAAAACGATGCTTCTGTCCAGAACTAGCTTTTTCAATAGAACATAAGCTACACTCGTAGACAAATAATAAAATAAACTAATGTTGTCTTTTCAAACCGGAAGTCTGAAAATGTATGAATAACCAATTATAATCAATGAGTTGATCACTGATTTCTATTGATAGAGTTATCATTCAAAAGGACGCGGACTGTATTTCATAATCATTCGTTAAGTTCATCGGATACCAGGTTAAATAAATACTGATGATGACTTGTAGGCAGAATCAGTTTATTACAATGACTATAAAAAATTTTTAAGTAACGTATGGAACCTAATAAAAAAATTCCATTACAAGCTAACTCTTTATATTCTTGAAATTCTAAACCTTGAAGAAGTCTGGGATAAAAAATCACTACAGGTTACATTGTTATAAATTTGATTAGATGAAGTTTCATAGGAAATCATAGGGTTAACAGAGGGTACGGGAGCTAACCATTATTAAAAGTACAGTTTTAGATCTAAGTATGAATTAGAAGCAGGTTAGATTCATTGCAATATTGTATACTGACGCTGACATTTTTACTTTAGTAAAGCGTTTATTAATACTCCATAAGTTGTCGATTTCCAATACTATAAGCGTTTCCTCCTGAAAAGCTTAGATTATTTGTGTGCGTGATAAATACTAAAATCCACCTTAAAGTCAACAATAATTTGAGAAGCAACTTATCAATAAATCTGTAGAATTTCGTGAAAGTTGGGGTCTTTGAAATTTTAAAATAACGATAAATCTCTATAATAGCATTTTCAGGCATCCAAGTTAGTGGCATAAACCGTTTTCACTTATTTTTAGGATAGTGTGACGAAAGACAGTGGAATTCATTCAGTCATTGGAATAGCAATACAGGAGAAAAAGTGAGTCGATTACTCAGTATGTGCAAGTTTGACTCAGTGATTGAAATAATGTTTTTCTTTTGGGATAGCAAGTGTTTGTGCTGAATCATTAAAAAGAGTAATTTGTAACTGAACAACAATTTAAAAGCAGTAAGAAGCATAAAACATGAATACTACCAAAGTTTGACCAGTGCATGGCGTGATATAGACTATCTGAAGATTGCAAATTCGTCATAACCATGAAACTCAGCCATTTCACTTGTTAAGTTTGCAGCTGTTTGGTGATTTACTCCATCTGTACAACAAGAAGGAGAGGGTGTGAAAGAAGAATGTATAACAATAAACAGCTCAATATCAGAATATCTTGTTAGTTCCGAAATCTGTGCTATATCAGATATATTTCCAGAAATCATCTACGTGAACAAAGGAATAAGTTTGAAGGGTGCATTATTCAATTATTTACGCTTAATAAATAATTTTTTCATACTTCATAAACTACTTGTTATTCTTTTCTTTCAGTATTTTTAGAGTTTATATTTTAGTTTCTTCATATTCATCGAATGAACGGTTGTCTTCCATACATTTTAATTTCATTCGACTATTTTTTTTTACCAGGTAACTCTATTCTTTAACTTACAATTTCCAAATACTCTATTATGTAATTTTCTTATTATTGATAAATGGACTTCTTTATATGTTAAATCACTATAAATACAATTTTACAGTTTAGGTAGATGATATGATGGAAAAGAAAGTTCTCCTTTCTGATCTGTCTTTCATTTTTATTATCGATTTAATGGGTTAATTAAATTATATGAAAACAGATTTGGTTGCCTTATTATGAAAAACACTAGTAGAAGTACAAACTTGTCGAAGTCAATTACTTCCATATCATGTCAGCTGTCAGACTAAAATTACATTTTCTTTTTAATTAATAATTGAAAAAGAACGAAGCTGACTGGAAAACAACTCCTTTAGAAATAACAACTTTATCAAATTTTTAGAAGAATATGCACTTAGCTCGAAATTATTCAAAAGATTATATGCAGTCTGGCACTGAACAGGTGGTAACTAGCTATTCAATAATATAATTATGTAATCAAAATCTATGTGTTATGGTCAAAGCCATAAGATGATGAGTTGTGATTTTTTTATTTCTGTAATTTCATACTACTTATGTACCATTGTTGAAAACGAATCTATTATAAACTTGAACAGCATTTAATCCACAAAGTCAATCAAAAATGATACATTTACAAAAAGAGAAGAGGAAAATTAAATTTATTCATGCCAATTTCGTTTGTCCTCAACTGTTTGTTGATAACTTGTCAGTAAGGTTTGTGATTTGAATTTATTTTAATATCAGATACATAATTCAAGAAAAAATATAGAGGACCGAATTGTAGTCTGGACAATAATTTATTCAAGAAGCATTTTCTATTCAACGAGTAGGGTAGAAATGCATAGTAGGAAAGAATTAACATATTAAATAGTCAGAAAGCTAAAAACCTATCTCAGCTGACAGTCACACCTTACTTTTACTAATCACATGTTCAAACTTCATTTACATTTATTCTCTTTTTTTTTTATCCTCGAAAGATATTTGTATCTTTCCAGTAGTTTATTTTATCAGTACAATAAAACTTTTTGACGATGAAATGAGGCATAGGAAATTGCCATGGTACTCTAGTTATGCACTTCTATTCTCAGCATAATTTGAAACATTTTGAAGATTGATACACCTTTAGATGCAATTGAGGTCAATCTCAGTAATATTTTCAAGAATTTATTTTGTATTGGTCAGTGAAATATAGAAACTAAAGATTCTTCTGTTTGAATAAAAAATGTTAATTTTTCTATACTCACTAACTTAGTAAGACTGGATAAAATACAGATTCTAAAAACGTTTTGCATTCACCAAAAATCGTTTCTATACAAATTTAATTTCATTTACTTTCATGACATTTTAGATTACCTGAGAAATTTCATCCGAATTAGCTAGAACAGACAAATCAGGTCAAATTTCTTTTACATGAACTAATATAATAAAACACGTATTTCTTTGAGCAAATGTGAATGTATGAATGAAATATGCATAAAAACAAAGTAAGCTGATGTTAGACAAGAGTAAAAAAAAAAGAAACTAATTTGTTTCATATGACTAGTGGGAGAAATTAAATTACAACGAATCAAAAGCAAAACCAAGCACTGAGACGAATAAACGAAATGAAAAATAAAAAAATGAAATCAAAAAACTTTGAAGTGTTTTATTTTTTGACAGAAACAAGAATGAATAAAAGTAAAAAGTTTTTTCTAACTTGTTGAGATATTTTAACTAGTGGTAAGACAAACAAAAAAAGAACGTTTTTTACTTATATGATTGATTATTCACTGAGTTATACATTCACTTTCTCCATTAATTTAGCGGATATATTTGAGGGGTGTTCAAGCCTAATTTGGATTAGTAAAAGAGGAAATTTTATGCGTACGGTTTTAAAGTATGAAGTGTCTTTACTACAAAGGCTAAAATTAACTTACAAAATTTTTGAAGACCAGAAATAGCTAAATGATTATTTCATCATAGTCATAGACTTTAGAAGTGCGCATCCACGAATGCATTAGTGGTGTGAACAAAAACCTTTAAGTTTAGAAGTAAGTTTGTTGATAATTTCCGACTATATATATATATATATATATATATATATATATATATATATATATATATATATATATATATATATATATATATATATTGGAGACAGACTATTGATAAATTACTCGAATTTCGAAAGAACCCCTAATTAAAAATTTTAACAACATTCTATCAGTAAACTTGAGAATGAATTCAGCTCATGTTCTTTTCCGTTTTTGTTAAAATGTTATAATGAACGACAATAAACAGCACTGTAAATTTGTTCATGTATTTTTTCAAAGAAAATATTAAATTGTTAGAGGGAATTGGGTGAATGTTGCGAACCACACTTTCGTTCTATTTACACTATTCAACAAAATCATCTGGAACACTGCGGCTGGATACTTTCTACGTTCGTACTTAGTCAGATCAAGAGAGAGTAAGACAGGGAAATAAGATTCCTACCACAGAACTTGTCACCTTTTAAATTTATTTATAGTTTGATTTTCACGAATCCAATCAACAAACAAAAGAGTTAATTTGTAAATTGTCTACTATATGTCAATTAATTAAAGTTTCTCAGGCTACGACTAGATTTAGTGTTTTACTGCATTAAAGAAATAACGTGCTCTATCAATATTATTATACTTGATTTGCTTGAATCCTTGAACAAAAGTGAATACTTTTACTTTGAATTCGGTTAAACAATAGTATTTTAAAAAAATAATCTGAGTTGAGGTTACTCTTTTGAACTATATAATATGATTTGATTATTTATCTGAACAATATGTTTGTAATGGTGTTCACTTCCTTGACCTTTGAATCAATGAATCTAAAAGACATTCATATCACCTCCATGACTACTTAGACACTTAATAGCTGACTGTTGAGACCAAATGAATTACAATAAATGTAACTGTACTTTTTAAAATAAAAGTCTTGCAATACAAGTGTTGCTTTTGACCAAAATTATTTTTTGTCTTATAGTTCGCTGAAAAGTTACGACTATTTGAAGACCATAGGCTTTGATAATCTCAGCATTATTTTTCCTTTCAATAAACGTAACTACGTAACAATTTCTTTCTGTAAACATTTTCATTTTAGTTCATTTGTATTCCATTAATGCGTTATGAAAGTAAAATATTTTTAAAAAAATTGTTGGTTTAACTAAGTTTTTCTTTTGATAACGTAGAAGAAAATAGGCACATAAATAAATGTATAACCCGCTTCACTTAGACCGTTAGTGTATCTACCTAGTCACTCATTTCCCTACCTCATTACTGCGTAATAATATATTAAAGAAAAGGAAATCCAACTTGACTAGGCGGTTAAATAATAAACGTCATTAATTTATGTCTAACATTTAAATCAAATAAATGAATTGTTTTCTAAAATAACTATTTCTATTTGATTACTGAATGTTTTATTCTGTTAATCGTTTGTCAACAAAATAGAAAAACGCATTGCATCAGTATATCATAGTTTAATTTATTAAAATACTTGAAATAAATGTATTCAGGAAGTATTCAATCTATTATAATGATTAATTTAAATAAAAGAACACCTAGATTTCTATTCATTAAAAAAATGGGTATTATTTCTTGAAACAGTTTATGTAAATAAAATTTTATAACCTTTAAATGAAATAAATATTAAAATGAATTTAGAATAGGCTTAGATGATATTTCGCAATATGATTTATTTCAGCGTGAAAATGAATATGAACTACTGAGTGTGAGAAAAGCTTTGCATTTATTTATTATTAGTTAAATCACATAGTTATCATGTGAATAACGGTGACTGATTAGAATCGATAATAGTCATTCAATATTTATCAACTATGAGTTTTATAGAATTCCTGAAAGTAGTACATAAAATAGAGAATGATAAAAATACGTTGATACAAAAAATGCTTGAAGACATTACTTGGAGAAATATAACTGAATATAATGAAGGTCTAGAAAGTAATGTAGAATACTAAGTAAATTTAAGTCTATAGTTGTTATCAGACCTCAGATTGGATAAGCAAAAGTTTAGAACCAATTCGATTTGCTTTGATCTGCATCACTTAAAGCCTATGAACACAAGGAACAAACCATCCAGAAAAATCATAAACAAACATAGGATCAAGAAACCAATCAAAGGGAGATACAATCAAAATAAACCTGCAAACAACGACAGGTTTAGGGTCAATAACAAGCAATCAAGATCAAGGTTAGCAGAACAAGCTACAGGTAAGACGTAGAGAAATTCGAATACTTCACTTCTATCTGAAGTTTATACTGATGATGTTGTTCCGAAGGACAACGGAAGCTTCACAACCAAAACTTCTAACTCAGAGAACAAAAAACACCATCACAATTATCCATCTGATCTACAAATTTTCTTCAACATCTGAAAAATAATGACTGAAATTAGTCCAATTTTCTCCACTCAGTTTACTTATACTTTTTCAAACTCCAGTAAAAAGAAACCATATAGAATGTATAAATTTCAAAATACATTGAAACTTTATGCATTTTGCTAGAATGAAGTAACTAAATAAATAATATGTTTAGTGCTTATTTTAAATTTTTATTCATTCATTCATTCATTTTTATCAAAATAACCTGTTTTGCAACAAATCATAAAAAAAATGAAACAAACAAATAAAAAGAAAATGAAACATGTGAGATATTCTTGTTTTTTAGAGAAGGAGTGAAATTTTTGTCACACTGTTTCCTTCCACCAACTAAGAAAATATAATCATTTTATTCTTCCTTTCATTATGTTCTACTGTAATAATAAATTCACTTTATTATTATTATTATTATTGTTATTATTATTGCCTCATTTAACCTTATTATGCATATACAAGTGTTCTCTTTCCTCTTTTATTTTTTTTTGTTGAAAAAATATGTTTGATATAAATTTAAAAGATAAACAATAGTTGTTATTTTTTCCTCTAGTTTTTTTTTTCATGTTCCCATTTATTTACATATTTTTCTCATTTTATGTTTATCTTAAATATATGAGATGAAGAAAGTAACGATGTAACAAAAAAAAGATGAATATTTCTTTTTATGATATTATTAATCATTTTTTATTTTAAAAAAAAGCAAAACAAGAATAATTTGAATGGTAAAGAGAATTTACTCAATGAATTCACATTAAAATCATCATAAAAATATAATACAAAATAGCCATTTTATCGTGTTTCGTTAGTTTTCATTATTATTCATCTATGACGTAAGATAGGATCACTCATAAGAAATTACTTCTGCTTCATGTTGGTTCGTTTAGACAGGCTGAATTAGAATTGAAATTTCGATTGTTGACGAAGGTTTGAAGGTATCTGGTATCTTAGATTTGATGCTGTTTGTAGATACTGTGTGCAATGCCGTTAAGTTTCCATCTATGGCAAGACAGTGCTTCTTGAATTATAATAAATCTACGGTTAAAGAGGCTGAGGAAGAATATATATAGAGCAATTGGATCGACCTGGAAACTGTAACAACTTGGTTTGAAACTTCTGAATAGCATACAGTTTATTTGCATGATACTATGGCTGGTGAAGGTATATTCAACGCCGGAGTGTACCTATTTTGAATGCAGGTTTTATGATTCATTACTTCCCTGAGAGGGTTTGGAGCATAATATGGTAAAAAATGTTCGTAATCATTTGATTTCAATGGTTTATATTCCTGATATTATTATTTTTATTTTTACATCTCCACCTCATGGGATCACAATTTTGTGAAAATTTTAACTTAAATATTGGAAAAGATTCGTATAAAAAGGAACAACTTCAGATGCCTACTCTTATTGGATACTTCTTCTCTCTTTTAAAGGACTCTAATTCTGAACAGTAATCAACATCTCGATAAAGCACTGGGAAAAAAGTCGTCAGAATGAAAATACATCAAATAAAAGAAATAACAGTCATTAGAATACTTAAAATTGAATATTCAATCCGGTAAATAACTTGAATAAAAAGAACTATGATGAGAATTCATCGAAACAAATATTTCTTTTATTAAATATCAGTATTTGTATATTGAGAAATGAAGATATTTTTTGCGTGTTAAGTGTTAACGGTACAATAAATCAATTTGCTTCATTGAGCTTATAGATCGATAAATAAATGAAATCACGATCAGAAATTTGGAAGCACTGGATGGAGGTTTCTTCGTAGTATGGGACTCATCAAAAGTGCCCAGCACGACCTTACAGGTTAGAATTGAAACCAACGATTATTAATTGAACTCAGTGGTGATTCAAAGTCATTTAAACTTGAAATAAAATGTGAAAAATCCATTTCATCCGATTAACTATCACGGTGATATGATTGTCAGAGAAACTACTGTTTTTGAGAAGTTTATGATGACAAGAAATTCAATAGAAACTGGGATGGTATAAGAATATAGTGAAAGAATATCGAGATGTTTAGATACTACGAAGTACAAAATAATTCATGAGATTACATAAAAATATCTGAAAAATGATTATTGTATCAAGTAAGTCGATAAGAACCCAATAGAAAGATTGACCTAATGCTCAGTAAACAAAATAATTTGAAATTATTATATGCTAACTAAAATATTGAACGGTAAAAAGGGGTTAAGTGAATGGAAAAATAAATGTTTTATTAGGAAAGGAGATTTGTGGGGATTGTTTAGTTAGTCAGTAGTTTGAATCACTATCTGGCGTAAGCTAGATGATACCTGAAAAACTGGGAGAAATGAACATTAGTCTAATTTCAGTATGAAACTCTTTAGAATTCTCAATCTATTTTCTAAAGGGAGACCAAACTTAGAAACAGTAGACCTCATACAGAGTTTATTAATATCGTAATATTCAATAATGAGGTGGGATCCAATGGTAAATATTTGTAACTTTGGGGAGAAGTGACTGTCTTATATTTCTTGGTTCTCTATAAATTTTCGTTTAGCATCAGTTTGTGATGTAACTTTTAGATTAACCTAAGGTAACTGTGTTGTACAAATAAATACGTTTCCTTTGAAAACTTGTTAGCTTATGGCTGGGATAAATCCCGGCAGTATTTTTATCGAAAGACATTGAAAGGGATAGAAAGGCTTTTGAACAGTTATTGAGACAGTTATTTTGAAAAAAACAAATCGAAAACTCTCTGTTGATGTGTAAGCATCATTTCATCAAGTGTCGATAAACAAAAAGACAAAAAAACTAAGCATGCTGTATTAGAAATCATTTCAGTAATTTGTTTAGAAATATTTAGTTGAGCTTCATAAATAATGCCGTTTACATGAAGCTTCAAAATAGGTTAATCGTAACTCAGGACAAAAATCGATCATCTGAAGAATTTGCACTACTGCCAATTAACTGATAATGATTATTGCTGAAAGTAGTTGAATTAGAAAATGCAAGGTATGTAGTTTTGGACAGTAACCCATTAGCTATGAATAGTCTTTCCTGTTGAAGAATTTAAATCATTTGTTGATTGCGTTTAAAATTACGAGGAAAATAAGTTCTTCAAAGGTGAACGTCCATCAATAGCTTGATTAGTAATTAGTAATTAGCTAATTCTGGCTATTTCCGCTAAGATCCGAATTCAAAACTATTCAGATGAACTAGTTCAGAAAGGAACTGAATCAGAAACTTATATTCAACGGAGAGTTCAAACATTCAGCAATTCAGCCTTGATTCTAATTTTGCGAATTGTTTTCATACGTGTTGTTTCGTATTTATATCGTATAGTTGTCAACTTTACACGCTATTTCATTCTTATTGCTTTTCGATGATTACGTAACTTTGAATTTGACGGATTTGAGTATCTCTGAAACAATAATTTATGTTATAAAAACAGACCGTCGTATATGAAAATAAATGTTGTGGAGAATACTTTTCACTCAGAATAAGGATTTTAAGGTGTTTTGCATACTAAACTTAATTAGATTCCTTATTTTCATTAAATTCCATGGATCGCCCTTTGGGTTAGTAAATATTTATTTTGAATCCGATTATTTGACTTTAATATGGCTTAAATTCAGAAAAAAATTTATCCCATATTATTAATCCTTAGTTAATTTAAAAAATGAAAATAATAGTATTTAGTTGATTTCTAATAAATTGAATAAGCAATTATATTTGTAATTTATTAATACTAAAATGTTTAAATTGAAAATTTCTAGTAATACGAATCTGTAATTTCTTCTTTGAATGAATTACATTGTATTGTACATTAAATTTGTTAATGATGTTTTATTGTAAATAAATAAAACGCCCTGTTTTTGAGTAGCATTCATTAAATATACATGAAATTATACAAACAAATAAACACAATGGTTTGCTTTTGATTGATTACTTACTGGCTAATGACCAATGGCACGTTTGTCCAGTAACTTAGTACTAGTTAGATTCTATCAATCAAGTTGCATTCACCATGCTGACATGTTAAACTGTTGGATTTAAGGAATAAGAAGCTATAAACATGCCCAAAAATTAGTGATCAATCAATTTCAAACATCTCATTCGTGCAAACGAAATAACTCTTACATTTGTAAGAAAGTCTCAGAATATGAAATTTAGTAACCTTGAATTGAATACCCCAGAGATTCTCATTTTTCATAAGACTACAGACGTTCTTTGCTGAAAATTGCCAAACCGCTTAAAACCTAGATCAAAAGATTGTTGTTGATTATTCCTAATCTGTAAACTAAAACTGGTTAGAATGAATTCGCGAGATTAAACAGCGATATTATTTTGCTGTTCTGAGATATTTCTTAGTACCATGTTCTTATTAAAGAGAAAACGAAGATATACTCTTACACAGGTTGAATGATATTCTGTCTTTTCATCAAAAACATCAAAACAGGTAAGTCAGAAAGATGTTGGGAAACCGATTGTTTCCGTGATGTCTAAAGAATGTAATTTTGAATTACTGATTATCAAATAATTGAAGAAAGTAAAGTGCATTTGACGAAGAAAAAATCGTTAAGTAAGGCAATGAAATGTTGTATTCACAAAACTGTTGTTGTATCACTAACTGCTGACCCATACAAATGTAAACCACCAGAAACTACAAGTCAGCTCTAAATCCTCGTTGTTCTAAAATTCCATAGCTTCTTAGCCCAGAAGTCTGTAGCCAGCCTCGTTATATTTCAAGCAGCTTATAAACCATGAATACCATAAAATGGGAAAATACATTTATATATGAGCAAGTCAAAAGTGGATATAAATAGAGATGACTGTAAATAATAATCTATTAATAGATTAGGAATAATAAATCACACAACAGTAGTTAGTGAGTTAATCAGAAGACTAAAATAAAAGAAATATATAATGATCTCATTATTGATTGAATAATTATATAATAAGACTATACACAATAATAATAATAATCCATAAATCAGTTCTGTAAGTTATGATTCCATTAATCTTCTTCCCGATACAGTACTTCAAAACTAGTCTTCATTCACATGAATGATATTGCACTATTACATACAATAAATTAAACCAGATTTAAATGTTAAAAGTAGTTAATGCCTTTTTGTTAACTAAACTGATGCATAGTTTATATGCTTTGACGATGTGCTAAAAGTATATTCTTTTTTCGATAATGAAACCAATTTTTTCTTCACTGCTACAATATTACTTCCGAATAGGTACGTTTTTAGACAAGTTATTTTACTTTAAAAATCATATTCACTTATCATAAAAATGTTAAATAATTCACTAACGACCACGAATGATTTGATCAACTTATTTACCAAATTTTCATGAATAAATGGATGGTTGAATGCACATCGAATGGTCCTTTCGTTCGACCGAGAAAATTTTTCTTATGAGCGCTTGAACTAAAGGCGCTGGAGATGTCACTTTCTACAGATAAAATAACTCGACAGTTTATGTGATATTCTGTAATATTAAACTGTATAGAAACATCTAGTGACATCCAACATTTCTGGTAAGAAAATGGTAGTGCAGAAATAATGGAAGAATTTATTTCTCAATCTTCAGCTAAAATCACTCATATTGGTTCATACTTCAGCACACACAGATGCCACAATTAATACCACTTTAATCCAAGACTCAGTGCTTCACATTTTTTTTCATAATGTCTTCAAATTTAACTAAAAGTTGGATTTCTGATAAACATTTGATTCTACAACTGTCCACTAAGATATGAATGGATAATATTTCTAGTGATTTCATGTATTATCGTAAAAAATTCATGAAACAGTTATTTCTTCTATCTTCTAGCTTTTGCTCGGTTTTATTTATAATACAAGGGTCCTTTTTGCTGCTTGTAAATTATTGTGAGTCTAGTCATACAAACAAATCAGTAAATAAAATTCACCATCTCCAAAAGCACGAACATGCGCATGCATGTATGTATATATGCAAACATATTCATTGAAACACTTAATCAGACTTTTGTATACTTGATAACAGAATAATTAAAAAAAATGACACGTAGTGTTAGATAAGAAATAAAAGTACAAAATAATGAATTACGACCGATTGAATCAGTGCTCAAATAAACTTATTTACATTGTAAATCTGTCAACAGTGAAAATTTAGAATAAACCAAACGTGCTTATATACACTTGAAAAATATTTGTCAATGAAATAATAACGTTCCTTATTTAATATGTTTTCTTCCTACTAAAATTTCCCGTAAAATTGGTCATGCTTGATACTTTTAATTTATTTATCACAGATAAAGTGGGGCTTTAAGAAATACGACAAGAACAAAAGAATAATGATACTTTGAGTAGAATAAAAAGAAAACTCTGCTTTAGCAGACAAAAATTCATAGCAATTGAACAGTATAGTAAAAGTAGAAACGTGACTGGAATAGGTTTCGTCTTATTAGAAAGTAAATTATAGTTTATGAAGCATAAGAAAAATAACAGGGTTTTCGCGGTGGTGTTTTGTTCTCTGAGCTAGATGTTTTGGATGTGGAGCTCTCATCATCTTCCTGAATAACATTGTCAGCACAAACCTCGGTTAGTAGCGAAGTATTTGAATTCCTGCGCGTTTGACTACAATGATCCACTTGATTTCCAAATTTTCTCCAGCATCTCAAAATTAGATTTTTATGAGATTCTACTTAAAGTATATTGGGGATGTTAGATCTCCAGAACTCTCTCGAAAAATGTCTTGGTTTCGGATTTTATTCATGAGCTGACCATTTGGCCTTGAGATCAGATTTCCCACCAGAAATTCCTTGGCTGTAATCGGCTGATGTGTTATATTGGCGTGCTACTTTTGTGACTATCCCAAGGATGTCTCCATGGTGTATTAATAAACGTGATTTGTGTACTGGCTTGGTTTTTGTAGAATATACTTTCTACGCTATATCATGACTTCTCATCAGTACTTTTGGGTCAACGGATCAGAGTAGCCTACCGTGTCAGTGGTTCATTATCTCGTTCTCGTTTATCGACTAAGGTGACCCCGTAATAGTTGTACGCATACCTAGTGACGAGAGTCAATAAAATAATGTGTTTCTAGAACTATGCAAAAAAAAACGTGAATAATCACTCGATAGTAATCTGATGAAACGTTCGTTTACATCATACTGTGACATTATGCATCGATTACTTCACACCTTTTGGCGTAACCAATAGGTATCAGTTTTTATGAAAGTTATTTACGTAGTATCTTGTTGTATGCGTTAAAAAATAAGTTTGAAAATTCTATTCACATGTTAACCTTCTAAATGAAGCTCACTTATCTAAGACTCACTTGTGGACAGGATACTAAATGAAATGGATTGATTGAATTTAGACTCGTATAGTCAAAAGCTTAGGCGTTTCGGTCCAAATCCGAAGGTGCTCAGTTCACTCTACAGAAGTGTCATAGTAGATGATCACTAGGACGAAACGTGCGTCCAATTCTTCCAAGTTTTCAATAGTCGTTTAAATGAGATCAGTTCTCAGTCTCAATGAGACGGGAAAAAGATAATTTTCGAATTGTTATCTATGAGCGATAAGTATGTTTCCAAATTAAATTACTGATTTCATGGTTCAATGAAACAATCCTTATTGGTAAAGTTTATAAAAAATAGTTTAAATTAGCATCTATAATAAAAATCTTTAAATGATTGAAATTTAATCATTTAATGTTCTTCAACTGAATTCAAAAACAGTTTTCTTATCATTAAGTGGTAAACGACAATTTTAAACATGTAGAAAAAATTCAAGCAGCTTTTCTCTTCAAGCCTGCTTTTGATTTTATAACATGTGTACATTCGTTTTCACTATTTAGAAAAATGTTTTCGACAAACGTCCATTATTTTTATTTCTAAATATTTAGATAGCAATTTATTATTATAGAAATGTTACAGAAATCTGAAATTCAATCCATTTTCAAGTGATTTAAATGTCAAAAACGAATACTCCATATTTTAAAGCAACCCATTCATTGTGTTATTAAATAAAATTACACAGAATTCAGCTTTCACATTCAAGTATTCTGTGTAATGTTCAGTAACTGCATCAATGTTTTATTTGAATCTGTCACATTCATCTCTCTATAAATTATGTGATCTATGTGTAGTCAAATTTCATAATCGTAGAAATAAAAGTGAATAAAAAACAAGATTATTTTTAAATTGTTAGGAATATAAAATAACTTTGTATGTAAATCGTTGATTCTTTGCATACAATTGCGATTGTTCGCAAACAGTGAAATTCAAGTTAATTTTGTACCGGTTAATTGAATTTTAACTTAGAATTGTTTATTTCGAACAGAAAACTTTAAAGGAGACTGACATCAGAAAATGAATTTATTGCCTTCATGTTTGACGAGGTTCAAATGGAAATTGTAAAGTCAATATAAATTAATATTTATCGAACAGAGCTTCAAAATAATATGAAACGAAATGGCTGTCTAGTGTCTCCAGATCTAACATTGATCAATCCATCATTTCAGTGAAACACAACATCTAGCTTCGTTAGAGGATTCTGGTAGTTCCAGTGAGAAGCCGTGAACAGAACAAAGCGTACCACTGCGTCTGTTTGTATTTTGTTTAGGAAAGTCATCAATCACAAAGAAACTTGTCGTATTCACTATCGGTTAATAGTAGGTTATGTTAAGTTTTAACTACTTGCTGACTTCGGAGAGATTTATTTTGCATGCTGATGTTTTGAAGACAGACTTAAAAAGTTGTCAAGCATTAGCTGTCAGGACTTTAGTTTGAGAACTTTCGCCACTGTATACACATGATCCTATTTGTCAAACAGTTTAGAACCTCAAAATCTTGTTACAAGTAAGAGTTCAGTCAACCAACTAATTACCATTTACTAATCCATTATTTGAACTGTAAGGAACTCAAAGTATAATTCTGTTATCATAAAATAGTTTATCTTCATAAC
The DNA here is from genome assembly GCA_944470395.2 of Schistosoma turkestanicum. Lineage (NCBI taxonomy): Eukaryota > Metazoa > Platyhelminthes > Trematoda > Strigeidida > Schistosomatidae > Schistosoma > Schistosoma turkestanicum. The sequence continues at coordinate 74,663,258 of OX103971.1, read as the reverse complement.
TTTCTAGTTACAAAGTTAGTCAGTTTTATAGTAACAATTTTTCGTATTAAAATTCATCATGTTGCAGTTCCCTAATACTGTATTCTACATCCATTCTTTATATAAATATATATATATATAAGTTAATTTTATAAAACAATTAAATATGGTGAATTATTTCAATTCGTTCATATTCAATTACCAATTTTCTTGCTTTTTCTAAAACAATGATTTCATTCCCACTTCTTGTTCGCATTTTTCATTACACATGACTTATTTCTTTCTTATTCTAAATACAACTTTGAATTATATTCTACCAAACTTTTAGAATAATCTATGTAAGAACAATTGGATTATTTATTTATTCAGTTATTTTTTGTTTTTTTGATGTATCTCATTTTTTAAGAAGGATCATGAAACAATATTTAGTCATGCTTATCTTATGCATGCTTTCTTTATTTATTCTTTTTGGTGAATAAGAATTTCCTTCATCATATGTTTGATTGTAGATTTTTTTCGAATTTCTTACTCAATTGGAAGTGTATTTTAGCTTCCCATTTATTTTTCTTTTATTCTGTTGTTGTTGTTTTTAAAAAAAAACAATTAACAAACACAAACGTGTGTAATTTCACTTTTATGATGAATTTTGATCGTATTAGAATTATTTCATTCTAGTTGATGGTATCGTTTGTTTTGTAAACGTCGAACGTATTCCTTGTAGATCGATCGATGAGCAGACATATAAATTGTTCTTTTGTCATTTACTCGACAGTGAAAGAAGAATTATTTACAGAAATATGAATATTAATACTGACCATGAGTTATTGATTGAAATTAGTGGAAAATCTCTAAAGAAAATAAGTTCTTCACTTTCTTAACCTTGTTTGCATATCCATTAAAATTTTGGTTTTAATCGAATATCTCGACTCGAATGATTGTTACTTAATGCTCCACACTATCAGATTTAACCTTTGCACATAGAAATGTCACAGTCATACAATGCAATCAGGGTTAATTAGTTCACTCGATAAAGGTTCTATTAAAATTATGAGAATTCTCACTGAATAAGCAACTCAATAATAACAGCGCATTTACCAATGACAAGTTTCTATATGGATTCTCTAAGTGTTGTTGGAAAGTCGTGATGAAGTTGCACTTTTGTAAGTGTGTGGTGGAATCGAATAATCGAACTACTAGACTGTCAAAGTTATTGTGGTTGCAGGTATGAACTACTGGATTTTGAATAGGTGGAACAAATAAAATACGTTTGCTTCAGAATAGAAAGCTTTTGATTCATTAATATCTCCTTTTTTGGCTGTCCTCCTTCAACAGATCTGTTTTTACAAGTAATTGAATCCCATCTCCCTACTTCCGAGTTTGATTCGATTCAATGAATTTCAGAAGCCGCTGAAGACTGTCCTACTTAATGACAACTACTGTAATGAAACATGTGTTCAGATGAAAATATGTCGGGTAACAAACGAAATACACAACTATTTCATGAAATTTAGAATAATCTAACATATTTTCACGATGAAAAAAAATGAGAAAATATGTAAATTATTCTTTGATGAGTAACACAACATATTCTGTCCAAAAATCTCGCAATCAATAATGTTTGTCTTGCATTTAAAAAAAAAACATTCTCAGTGAAACGAAAAAAAGACAAATCAAGTTTACTTATGTTCATATTACAACACTATAGTTGGATTTTTTTCTCTCACAAACTATGACATTCCAACCAAAGAAAGAACTATGCTAAAAGTCAGTGGAAATGTGGATATCAAACTCTCCTAGATTAAACTTTGTCAATGATCAATAATTGTAATAGGTCATTTTTTTGGATAATTTTCATTAATCATCATGATAAATTATCTTTATGTGTCTGTTTATCTCTCTATCTACCGGTTACTTGAGATAGATATCTAAATAGTATTCATTTTCTGAATAAACTGACTTTCTAACTAATGGTTATCATGACTTTTCCAAGGCATTTTATAGTAAATTCTAGTTTTTATTCATTTTTTTTTCATTTTCCCTTATATTCGTAATTGCGTGTCGAAAAGATAAACACATTTTTTCTTAGAGTGGATTCAGTTTTGTCATGTGTAATTTTCTTCACTTCATTATTTATTTTGAATTCTTATTATAATTATTGTTTGTTATATAATTCTAACAGTTAATGATCCTCTCTTGAGATGTTTTATTTTTACATTATTATTTTATTATTGTTTATTACAAAAACAGATATTTATCATTTCAAACTATTTGATTCTTTAACTAATCAATAGATACATATGTATTTATGCGACAGTGAGTGGTGTTGAACGAAAGCATCTGGTTGTCAAAATAAAAGTTGCTTTAGATGTTTGGTTGAAGGGAAAAATTTCATTTCAATATAGATCTTCGAATCATAAGAAAAGTTCTGAACTTATTGATTTTAACCAGGTTAGTAGCGAGTTTGTCCTACCAATCAAATTAAGTAGTCGATTCAATGTGTAAAGAATTGACTGAAGCCAGAAGTTTATACAATTTCATATTGCATAATCAAGCATGCCTTCAGAAACGTCTAGAGATCAGAGAGAAATCCTCATACTAGGAAAAATATCTGTGCCATATTGCTGATATCAATAGGTGTTAAGGTAATAAGTCAGTCAGAGAAAACGAGTAACTAACCATTTATTAGGATGGTCCAATTGAAAAGTGTTGGGGATATAAGATCCTTAGAATTGAATTTTATTCATGGGCTGATCAGTTGACCTTGAGATCATACTTCTCACCAAGAAAATCCTTGGCTGTGTTTGGTTGATGTGTTATTTTAGTATGCTGTTCTTGTGACTATCCCAAGGACGTTTCTATGATGTATAAATAAACGCGATTTGTGTGCTGGAGATCATAGTGTTTGCTGAGTGTTTGTAGAATACACTTTCTACGCTATATCAAGACTTCTTTGTTAGTTCCTGTGGGGTCACCGATCAGGGTAGCCTACCGTATCACTGGTTCATTGTCTTGTTCTTGTCTATTATTATTATTAAGGTGAACTCGCAAAAGTTTCATGTATATCAAGTGACGAACATAACAAAAAGTGAATACAAAGATAATTTTATTTGAAGGTTAGAATTAAGAATTTGACTGTAATAAGTTATTTATATGTGTTGTATCATTATATTCTCTGAAGAAGTAAAATGTATAGCTATTCAATAAATGCCAAAAATAGCTTCAGAACACATCATATATCATTTAGATTTTTTAGTTTATTGCATTTAAAGTTTTTTTAAATTTGATGTATTTTCACCCATCAGCGGCCTATAAAATACCTTTGTATCCTTGGTCATACTTTTATTATAGTAAGCAGGTACTAACTAGAATGTTCTTCATTTACTTTTATGCAATACGGTATTCTAGTTCTACCGATTCATAAATCTCATATTTAAACGAATGGAATTTATCAATATTACGTTTACTTTCCCTTTAGAAAAATCTAATTTATTCGATAATTTTAAATGTTGCTCAGTAAAAAATACGATCATCATTCACTTATGTACTAAGAATTATTTTCCATTCATTGAATTTATCTTGTCCAAATAATGTACTTTTTGAATCAGTGTTAACAGTTCGGGCTGTAAACAAAGTATATAAGTTAAGCAATCAATTATTGCATGTTATGCAAATTCTATTACTGATAGTACATTCTGAAGCATTCTATTATAGTTTCGTACATCAATATGATTGTAAGTATTCATTCAAAAAGTCAGTTGTTCATTAATCTAAAAAAAATAATATTAGCTCAAATAATGAATCCCAAACATTCCGTGCATTACATTTGGAAAAATGCCGACAATCACTATCCAGGTATATGAATGATCATTAAATATGAATGTTTTAACATTATCAAGTAATACTTTTGAATTGAACAATCAAAAATATTTATTCAGACGTCTGGTAACTGGAAGCTTAAAATAGTTTATATTTCGAATATTTATAAAAATTAATTTTCACCAATAAATTTAAACCCTATCAGCATTATTACTCGAGTTACACAAACATTTCTTTACAGTTAGTTCTATGAAAGTTAGTAACATAGTTACAATCAGTTAACAATAATTCATTGATAGTGTAATCGATGCATTAAGTTAGCGATTTTTAGCGAGTTAGTTTCCTACGGGATGGGATTAGCTAACCCCATTGCCTAACCCTCATTCCTCACCCAGCCTTGGGGCCGTCAGTAATCCCAGAGGTGCTTCAGGTGGATTTAATTAAGCAGAGATAATAATATTATGTTCACATTAAGAAGTCACCAAAAATATAGTCTTTTAGTTCCTAAAATATTCATACAAGATGAATAAACTATCAGGTGATAATATGATATGAAGTAGTCGTTTTTGAATGAGATATGTTTTTAAGATTATTAATAATTAATCGCTTTTCTGTTAAATATGAAATAATAGATATGCTAAGCATGATAATTTTGAAATGAACAATCGTTTCACAAGAAATGAATTTACAATTCTAATGAATACGTACAATTATTTCGAAAAGATTTTTACCGACAAAATTTATAAAACTTGTCGATACGACTCATATTTTGATAAGTAAATAATAGCTAATAACTATATTGTCGAAGATTATAACCTTTGGCCAACGGATAAACGATTTTATTGAAGTCTGATCCGTGTTTAACCATCAAGACAAAGATACATATACATTTAGTAGACAATTATCAGTCATGAGAAACACGTTTTCTACTTGAAACCACTAGCCACTATCTAATTTCGGTAGTAAATACTTTCGGTATCGTGGCAAATATGCCAGAAGAAATTGATCGACTGCAGTTTTTGAGAAATCTTTAACATGAAAATACAATACCTCATAGGCAATATACATTATTTATCTTTAAATAGGAGTTTTGAAATAAACGTCATCCTCATTCACTATTATTTGTTTACATATTTGATCATTATGTGCCCATATAATCCGGTGAATTACAAATAGTCATATGAATAAAAATTGTATTTATCATCTAACTTCTACTTCGATCTCTACCAAAAGTCCGTCATCTCATTTTCTAACAAAAGTAGATAACTCTTACCAATATATATATATATATATATATATATATATATATATATATTCTTACAGCATTCAGTGTAAAAATAAAAGTGATCAGAGTGTTGAAATTCGATAGTTTCCCTGGAGGAATATGAAAAAAGAGGTGAGAAAAAATATTAGGGAAACAGAGGAAACAAGAGACTAAAACCTACAACATTATTATTATTATTGTTATTCTATACATGTGAGCGAAAAAAACTAATCATTTGTTTGTCTCCTCTAAAATGCTCATTATTTAAAATAAGTTGATTACTTTAGATATGGAATTTTTTCGTCGAACACAAGTTGAAAAGTTATAAGATTAAGTGATAAACTTAAAATGCTTTCTTCTTTTCCATTTGATTCTTGCGGAGCAGTTTTCTGATTTCAACTTAAACCTACTTTTATTACTAGTTTACGGATCCTTAGGACGAACTTCAAAAATCGATTTTTCAGAATTTTTGTTAAAAGGAAAATAACTATTTGTCGAACTGTAACACAATTCATTAAAATTTATTTTATGATAGTTGTGACTGATTCTAACTTGATTACAGTTTTCGTTTTAAAAAAATGGAATATAAATATGATTCTTTAGTGTGTTGCTCAAAAACTGACGTTTCTGATCTTCGACTTAAGCATGATCCTAGTTGAGTTCATTTGAAGAATGTTAAACTAGGATTAACAATTGTATGGAATGAAACAGCTTACTCTACAGTATTTGTTGTGAATATTTTATTGATGTTAAGTGGTTTAAAAATATATTCATTTTGTGTTGTGAAAGTTGGCAAATTTTCCAGGCGGAGAAATAATATTGGTTGAAAAAATTTACCAAATTGATTTTTTTCGTATTTAGTTTCTAATTTTGCAAGGGAGCTGCATGAATTTGATTGAAAAATAGAGTAAATTAATTACATTTCATAATAATAAACTTCCTCTTATTTCATTGCATAATATTTTTTGCATACACAAAGCGGAAAACAAATCAGTCGAAATATAGAAATATTAATGGAAAATGTCAGACATGAAGATTAATGGACTGCCTGTGAATTATAAAATATTTGGAGTAGCAGTTGAAGCATTAAACATATGTGAATAATAAGTAGTGCTAAAAAAATTGCTGGTCAAAAATAATTTTCCCCCAAGCCGATCAAATGCAAATCAGCACTTAACAGAGGTCGATAGTGGCTAGCAGATGAGTCCAGGAGGCGAGCTTCGCTCTCACTAAGACATGTCACCTGCATGTACCTACATCTTAGTGTTGATATTCGTTCGAACACAGTATCTTGCGCTAAATACAATAGAGCCTGATCAGTTATATTCCTAAGCATCTATAGGATAATTTAAACGATCGATGCAAATAGAGAACCTGATCTTGTTATAAAATGTAGTCAGACAAAAATTCTAATAGTAGAAACATCATTTTAGAAATCTATTAAATCGTCTCTTTTGACTATTGTACTTTGAAATGTCTATTAGGATATTAGAAAGTTTTCACTTTTTTAAGTGCTTATTGATTTCAGTCTTCGTGTGTAAGTAGCAAAACTTAACTGAAGATGTCATAATGCAAATAATTTATATGTTTCACTGTATTTATTTCACTAACGATTTAATCAGTGCACTCATATCCAAGTGTCAATTATTTTTTAACAGAGATTTAAACGCGATATTATTTCTGGAATTACTTTATCAAAGCGATCACCAACTATTGCTAGTAATCATATGTACAGGAAGTTTAGGCAAATCACCCCAAAAATTCAGTTAGTTAATAAACAGCGATTGATTGCATCATCGAAGGAAAATTAAAAATTCCTGTCAATCAGATTTTGAAGTGCTTTTATCTATAGCAGCACATTATACAATAACTGACATTTAAAAATAATTTTAAAAATATTGTTTAGCTATATTTCAAAGTGTAATCATTACACTACTAAATCAGCGGCTTTATTCATAATTCTTTGTTGACGACTGGCATAAAACTATACCAAGATTACTCCCATGCAGGAATTCGTCGTTAAATTAATGCATGACAATTAGTTTGAAATTTACCGTTTGCTTTAGTAACAAAAATTATTAGGACTTCAGTTCAAATAAAATAGCACTATAATAAATTATTACGTGAATAACAGTGAAAATAGCAACTGTTTTAAAACAAGATCCTTAAAAAACTTACACAATCGAGAATCAATGACTAACGATTTGATATTATTTATCCATTATTTACTTACTTACTTACTTATGCCTGTTATCCTCAGTGGAGCATAGGATATCGAACAGCAATCTCCAGGCTACTCTGTCCTGGACTTCCCTTTCCAGTTCTGTCCAACTTTGTTCATTCTTCTCATGCTCGTCACCGTTTCATGAGATATTGTGTTTCTTGGCATTCCTCTCTTCCTGTTACTTTGGGGATTCCAAGTGAGGGCTTGTCTTTTGACGCAGCTAAGTGATTTCCGTTGATGGTTTTTGGCCAACGGATCCAATTTATTTTGCATAGAAGATTGTTAATGAACACTTGTATCTTCTGGATGATGGCTTTGATATTTCTCAAAGTTTCCGCCCCATACAGTAGAACTGGTTTGATATTTGTAATGGGAATTCTGACTTCATGTTGGATGATAGATGTTTTGAATTCCAAATGTTCCTCATTTGTAGACATTCTGACATTGCTCTGGTGATCTGTGCATTCACATCTGCATTGGACCCACCTTGCTCGCAAATGATACTGCCCAGATATTTCAGGGTGTTTACATCCTCCAAGGCATCTCTAACAAGAGTGATTTGGTTGATGCATATAGTGTTTATATGGGAGAATCTTGCTTTTCCCTCTTGTCAGACATGCTGTAGTATCCACCGGAATCCCCTCTTGGGCTACTGCTGGTTTCAAGCCTGGTTTAATGAGCTGGGTTAAGCATATGGTTGGCAACCTATCACGTAGATGACTAACCGGTTAAAAATCGCTTGTTATTTATCCATACAATCTAAAAATTCATTTACTGTTTCGTTTAAAGTTTGAAATATTTTTGCATATACAATGTCCATTATCGTTCGATCAATCAATAGCAACCTAGGACTTCGTACATTCGTACATCAGTTCATGCTGCCGTATCACGTTAGCATAGAGATGTAGTACTGCCCTACAGTCAGCGGTACGACTTCGCCCTCAGACCTTGAGAAGGTACTTTTAGTCTGATCGTTCGCCAATCGACCTGCCTGGCATGGTAGAACCTTCAGCAACATATGATCCAGTCAATATATCTCAGTTGGGTCATCACGATAGGCAAACCCGACTACCACGTCAAGGTAGCAGCCAGAGTCGGGGTCCATTTTTGTTACATCATCCAGAATAATCAAATACTAATGATATACCTGTTTTCAGAATGATCTATGTAATGTAAAGATTCTCAGATATAGTTTAAATTAGGTGACATTATAACAGTAGAATCTTTATCATCTGTTGAATATATTTTTTATAAACTAAGTGAAATATTTTGTATTTCACAACATCTGTGTTCAAAGTCACATTGATGGCGCTAAAGAAATGACTGACAAAATTAACAAATATCTTCATATTTTCTTATAATCCAATATGTTGTTTTACTTCAGCGCCTGTATAAATAAGAGTCAGACATTCTAATCCATATACAAATAAGTGTTCCTTTACTACATAACAATTTAGACGTCTGGTAAAATTTGGTTACATTTACTAATGAGTCAGTCAAAGAATCGTTAGTTTTTATAAATTTAAAAGAAAAGTATTATTGCACAGTTAAAAATTCTTGTGTCAGACAAAATGATGCAAAATATGCACCGCGGAAAACGATACCAGTAAAACTCACAGCTGATACATTTATAGTGAATATAGACGAGTGATTTTTAAATTGAAGGTGAAATTATTTTGCAATCAATGGTTTCATGATAAAACAGCATTACCATATGGAGTCGGGACATTTGCGTCGTGCTTTTTTTTTAAAAAAATGGCAAGCGCCGTTTTTCCCTAAATGTTTACTTTTAATTATTTTGTCGTTGGTTTTTTCTATGTCTAATTGCTCTCATTAAAATTTCTTTCAAATGGATAAGAATAGTTCAGTAGTTTGAAGATTTACTTCAAGAAACATAGAACATAGTATTGGATAACAATTTTCCTATGATAACTAAATTACTATAATAGAAATAAAATGAATGATGCGATTAGCTTTATTTGTGAAAATCATATTTGTAATAATATCTTGGCGATAAACATTTAGGTCATTCAAAAGTTTTGTTTCGTGAACTAGTTTGCACGCTTTCAGTGTAATAATAAAAATTCAGAATAATCTAATAATATAAGTTTACTGGCCAAAATGTTGAAACTATTTAAAATTACTAAGATAATTTTTTCAAACAATATCTTCTATATACAATCAAACTATTAGTTCACATATTGACGAATATAAGAATCAAACATTTTTAGCAGGGTCTATGTTTGTCACACTGTATGAATGTTCACACTAGTCATATTTAAGGAAATTTCTAGCGAATTAGTACTAGGAATTAATCATCTTTAAACTTCTCACTGAACTAAGTTCCCACCTGTCACCGTAGCTGTAAATCATGATGAATCGGTCATCAAAAAGATTATGTTATGTTATCTGTGAATTCCTCACAGCATTTCAGTTTACTTGTTCACGATTCTTTGATTGTAGGGTAGAGTTATATTTTTTTTAATTTATTGAGTTAAATGACAGCATTTTCATCACAGATACATCTGATATCATTTTAAGGAAATACGACGTACAACATATTTGAATTCAAGTCAAAAAGTCATTATTTTATTTACAAAAATACATAATACTCCTTTTAAACATTCGATACGTGTTACATATTCCTGAGAGAGCAAACACAATCAAGAATCATGTGGAAAGAAGCAAACATTTTTTGTAATTCCTACTTTCAGTATACAAGAAAAATGATGTAACGCAACAATGCTTCCATGGACAAATCACATGTATTCTCCTTTGGTTTAATGCTTTTGGTTCGAAGGAAAAAAGTTATCGATTTTTAAAAGAATAAAATTTACACCATGTTTGACAGAAAAAAAAACAAAAACAAGTTTTTGTATGAGTGAATAAAATTAAATTAAAGTTTTTTATAAACCATGATGAATTTAAACTGACGGAAATTTGGAAGTATGTTAATTTATCAGTAAAATCACACTTTTACTATCGATCACTACTGTTACATTTAAACCGAAATTGATCGAACATAACAATCTTTTGTATAATCAGACTTTATTTTCATTCTCTTAAAAACAAAATAATATTATAATTGAATCTAACGTAGACTATCAGCTGAAAATCTACCTCCCTTTTGATACCCACAAATTTTACTGTGAAGTTTTGTTTTGAACAAAACTATTGTATTAAGCTTGGTTTAGATGGTGGAAGGACAATGTTCTGTTCTTTGCGCGTTCAGGTGAAGCAATAGCCTAAGTCACTTCTTCTTTCTAAATGGTTCTGCAGATTATATCACTTCATGATGGAAGTAATTTTCCAGCTGAATCAATATATAAAAAAACATAGCAATATTTTAAGGACTAAATTCTCAATACAGTAGAGTCATCAAAAAATCACATTTTTTCGTTATTTTTAACGCTACCATTTATTAGAATTTCAGTAAAAGATGGTTATTGTGACCAGAAATGTTAACTCACAATAAGATTACTATTTAAAACTAATCTGTCTCATGTTTCTTTTAGCGTTCAGGAGGAATGATGGGCAAAAGTCTGTTTAAACCTTCTAGTGTTTAGCAGCATGTCAATTCCTTATGGCTTGTCCCAGCATCGGGAAAAGTTACTTAATCCAATTTTCTTGATCTACTCAAACGACTTTTGATCTTGTTATTTATTCGCTTATAACTCAGGTTTTTTGTACTTCAGTGAGTATGCTTACTGCTTGATTCGCTTATAACATGTCTTGATTAGTTTTGTCTGACTATAAATAATCAGTCACGCCTCATCACATGAAGTTGGTTCACTCGCCTTCTTCGCTTCGTTTTTACACTTCCTATTTTTATGTCTGTTTACTTACTGAATGTATGAAATAAATTCATCCAAAATAAACCTTATTCGGCTTCTGATTATCGCAGTTGCACGAATGGATTTAGCCGAAATGTAATGTAATGGAGATTCCGGACCACTAAAACCTGAACGCATTAAATCTCTAATGACTGTAATGTTGAAATTCTCTTACAATAGATATAAGCTGCATCGAATATAATTTATCGGAAACAGTTATCTTATAAAGTTGGAATATATCTCAAACTTGAGAGCTTTGTAGAAAATTTAGATTTTAAACTAACCAGGAACACGAATTCAATTAAATTTGTGAAACTTATTCTGCCTATGAGAAATACAACAAATTTTATCAGGGGAAATAAAACAAAGTCAACGAGTGAAATTTAATTTCATTTGATGATACTTAATAATACTTCACTTTGTCTTTACGTGTTTTTTAACGATACATTTAAAAAACCTTATTGGAAACATTTTTTGCTTGTGAATAACTAGAAAAAGTCATCTTTTTCTTTATATCCCATATTTAAATGCAAATCTATTTTTGAAACAAATTCAGCAATTGACTAAAATCTTGCTTTATTTTATAGACAATTTCACATTCGTGACTTTTTTTTGATTTAACTGTATTCTTTGTTGAGGTCAAATAATAATATCTCTTCTTATCTTATGACCAATAAGATTTAAATTTCTAATCATGAATAACCAAATAAATAATTCTCAGTTTGATATTCAAATCACTAAACTGAATAACATCAAAAAAATAGTTATTGGTGTCATGAAAGTGTGTGGATAAATTGTAACATAATTTTCTGTCGATTTATAAGTCAGATTGATCAATATTTTTTGAATGTTGTAGGTTACACTGCTGAAATAACACATCCAAAATGATTATTATTTATACAGTATTCTGATTTATTAAACTCAACTCCCTTAATATGCTTAATAAATATATTGCTTGTTTTGTAAAGACCATTTTGGCATTAGTTGGTTTAAAACAATCAATAGAAATTCGCTTATAGTAGTTACGTGATTGTCAATATTCAATCAACAACATAATGTCATGAATGCGATATCAGTAATGTTGATTTCGTTGTTTGAAACTACCTTCAAATGTAACGAGATGTGATTTGTCTGCTGCAAGAAAACAAACGATCTAGAATTTATTTGTATCAGAGTGAAACTTGTGCGTTTTTTTTTTAAATCCATCAATAAATAATCTGAGATTGTTAGTAAGGAAACGAAAAGCCAGGATGGGACAGATGTTCCCTTTGAACTCTGCAAAAGATCTCAGTTAGTCTTGAAAGGTACGGCTTTAAGAATAGGTTTTATAAACTATACTAAAAGAACTTTCGTGAGACTGTTCCTTGGTTCTTCATTATTTGATGACCACAAATCCATAAAATATATTAATTAATATACGAATCTAGTTTAACATGATAATTTTAGCTCCGTAGGTTAAACAGCATGAAAATCATCCATCACGGGTGCGATTCTCCATTATTTCCAACTTTTTCTCACTTTGAGTCAACTCACAGACTTACATCACTTTGTGATATCGTGTTTATCTAGTATATGTCTTTAACGCAAGTAGCATATATATATATGAGAGGAATAATTAATTTAGGAACATTGTATGTGAACTGAGGACAGAAAATACTGTCATATTAGATAATGTTATCTTAAATAAACAGATGTCCTAGCTTTTCTGTCATAAATATAGGAGTTCGGTTTATTTTTTTTTTATGTATTATGATAAATATTTTCCTCACTTATCTGTATATGCATTAATTTTATGGCATTGAAAGAAAAATACACACTACTTAATTGACATTTCCATATGTCATTGAATTTTTTTTGTTTAATCAAATGGCACTCATAAAATAACTATTGGCAATTGAATTAATTTGTCTGTTCACTAACGAAACAAATGTGTAAAAACAAATCTAGTCACAGTCTATGAAAGATACCAACAATGTATCAAGGATTTTTTATGATGACCTTTTTGTTATCAGAATCAACAATGTACTCTGGTAAACTCAATATATTTTATCGTTTACTGTGTTAATTACTCTCCGGATTTTGTTTAGTTCACAAGATAAGAAAATCTATTGTGAACAGTGTTTATTATGTGTTTTATGCAAAATTACATAGTTAGGTTAACCTTTTTAGCTTATATAAATAAGCAAATACACATCAATATTATCAAGGAAACAACTCTCATCTTAATATTATCGATAATCTTATTATAAATCTAACAAATTTATCATCAAATCGTAACTGGAAAACAGTTTTGGCAATTTAAGTTGTAATACTTTCATGTAAAACCTAAAAATAGTTTTAGATGCAGGTGTATTGCATGTATTGCATTTTTAATAAATTATATCATTCTCTTAAATAAATGTATGATTGAATGGCACATTTTTTTTGAATAGAAAAAAAGTAAAAATAATTAAATTACAAACTCTGAACAATGATATGATGACTTTTGCTTTGATTAAAAGAGAGAAATCCAGTAAAATAAATATCTTCTGTCAGCTGGTTATAATACAGAAATAAACATATGAGGGAATTGTTTGCAAATCAGTATTAACGTCATTTTATTTTTTGATATTTAGTCATGGTGTGAAGTTTGGCAAATTCGTATATCATAGAAATAAAAGTGATCAGTTATGTAATCCAAATAAGTTTCGACAAACTGATTTGTTGCTGATTATTTCGCCTAAGTCCACAATTCTCAAAATATTTTAGGTCTGAGTCGTTGATATAAATTGGATCATGATGTTTGATGAAAACAATCAGCGTTCGTTTGAATTTTACCGTATATCGATGCTGGTAGTTATAAGAATACACACAAAATGAAAGATAACACTGAAAATGTGCATATAGTAGAATAGGTTGCAGCTAACTGAAGAACATTATTTGATTATTATTTTTCAGTGTTACTATACGCTGTTTTTTTCGTAAGCCATATTTAGCTTACCAGTGAACATTTTTAATAGCATTATCATGATGTTTAAAACAATATTTTCAATAAATTTCGATAGTGCTCAAAGACACCAAAAGTATGTAACATTTATAGCTACCGCTTAATTATTTGTGCCAACACAAGTACCAGTTTATAGTGTATCTTTTTCAAGTATTCACTTTCAGATATTTATTTCAGATCACTGGATCCATTGCACATGGTAATTAAAGAGTCAGAGATAACTAGATTACAAATAGCAGGTAAAAATTCAGTGTAGAATTTTCTGGAAATTTTGAACCTTTTATCACTCACTTGATTTCATGCTCCGATCTTCGTTTGATCATAGTTGAAAACCTGGAATTAATAGATGGCCGTTTTATCTTAGTATAGTAATTGATATCCACGAATCTGAAAGTAGGGATCGAACTCACAAACCTACCCCTTGCACGTGAAAGTTTATTCTCTGGGCCACCAAGACTGAAAGTCCTCAGTTTAATTATCGGAAGCGGAGTCATCGGCTCTTCCACCTAGGACTTCAGAATTTCTTAGTTTTCAACTGTTTCTAACAGTAGTCGTTTCATGATTGTAAAACTTTGAAAATGTAGAATTCCGCTCGATTTTTATAAATCGTTTCACTTGAATTCAAATAATCTTGAGTAAAAGTGAAATTTTTTATCTGAGCACCTAAAAAATTCAAATCTGCTAAGCTTATGTGTAAATGTAGCTGAAGTTTACCATAGGTAAATGGTAAAACAAAGATTAAAATTTATCACTCACTAATTTCAACACTAAAGGAACAAATCTATTTTTACTGTTAACCACAGAATTAATGAATGACGATTTATTGATTGATTCACTAAAAAATATTATGTTGGCTGATAAGACTCAAACAGACTAATATTCATTAAAAGTTCAGGTTTTAAAGTACGTCCCGTAATCTAATTTCAACCAAAGAAATATGATTTAAAACAATTAGTCCCTTGTATAAATTTTGATGGAACAGTGAGATGACGTAACTGATCTGAAAAATGTAATATATCAGCGCTATCCATTTCGAACAGTCCGGTTACACATATAATTGTCAAGGCATTTTATATGGCGATTAATAACAGGTCAATTAAATAAAAGTTCAGATAGACACATATATGTGCACATAAATATGTGCTTCAAATAAACGGTGATTTATTACTGTAATGATATTCGCAATCAAGAGTTTAAGTGCGAAAGTACTATTTATCTACACAAATCCCTAGATTTTGCATTAAATCAAATCGCAAACTTAAATATTTAAACATCAAACTTAACACAATCTGCATCAGCTATTTCCCTTAAATTAGCTAGAGCTCTAAGTCATATTAACCGTTTACTTGATGTAAATACTTTTAATGATTTCTGTTATGTAAGAGTCGATTTCTATCATCTTAATCTAGTTATTTACAATAATATATAAGATATCTTGCACTAAAAAAATTCGATTTCCAGCCATACTCAGGCAGGAGTAGTCGCAATCCTGATTAATTTACTAAAGGCCATCAGCCTAGTATACTTTTATCGAAAATTCCTAATTGCAATAAAATATCAGATTGAAGAGAACAATTAATATCATTACACTTACATATTCATTTTTATGCTAAAGTTAATTCAACCTTTGGATTTTTCTATTTGGCATGTAATAGTTAGCCTAAATGTATCTCTTCGGTTGTATAAATGTGTAAATAAGATCAGATGAATGAACTAGTCTAAGAATTTGCTTCTTTTACTCACCTAATTATTAATTATTTAAATACTTCATGATTTATTTACATAAAAATGCATATTTGATTAATAAATTATATTCATTTATTCTTCTCTCGGTAATGTACTAGTTATTCGTTGAAAAAAGCTCCTGCTTACTTTTTGTCGCCTTCTAGAAATTATACACCGTTTGAAACTATAGTATTGATGATTGTCTGATTGAAGTATAAGACATATCGCAAAGATACCCCATAAGTAGGAGGTAATAACACTAATGTTAATAAATTGTTATAATGTATCAAAATAATGATGATGAATCATTCTAAATGTTGTATTATAATGTAATAAATAATTCGATTCAAAAATGTTACTTATTTCATTACCAATAAGTAGTTTATAGCCGTCAGTTGTCAAATTTATTAGCAAACGTGTGTAACTTGCTGTAGAAACATTCCTTTCACTAGTTTCGATCTACACTGATGCTATTCGCAAATTTCTATAAATAAATAAAACAGAATCTGAAATTCCGAATGTGAAATTAATGTTGTAACTGAAAATGAACTTTTTGGTAGATATTCAAGATAAATACCACTATTTAAGTTTATATCACCTTTAAATAAACGTTTCACTCAAATATCTTTTTTAAAAGAGACTAATTCTGAACATTTCTTTAATTTTTACTGCAATAATTGGGATAATATGATTTGATTTTTCTGGGTAGCATTTTTTAGCAAGTTAGTTTTCTATGGGATGAGGTCGCCGACTCCACGCTCAACCCTGCTCCTTTATTCGGGATTTGGACCATCGGTAACCCTAGAGGGACATGAGGCGAAGTTGACTGAGATAATATATTGATAAGAATTTTTTCGATGTACAAAAATGTTTTATGTTTTTATCTTGTTCAGTATATTCTCAAATGATCAGTAAATTTTATCGGTGGCATGTTGAGCTTGTCAAGAAATGCTTGTAATAGGAATGACTGCCATTTTCATTTCACATACTAACCAAATTTCAGTCATTATCCACATTCAACCGCTCAAATAAGCGAGTAAAAAATTTTTCACTTCCTTGAATTAATCGAAATAACTCAAGTAATTGTGTTCATATCCGTTTTATTCCTAAGCATTTGTTTCATTACATGTTTCACATAATTTACGATTATTTACGAAGAAGACTAATTATACAATATGTTTATATTTGTTATTGCCATAAAGCATTCAAGGGCAAAACTATTTAAATGGTTTTCATCAGTCCAACAATTGCAATGATTTCATGCTTATCAGCTTCATAGTGTTGATGTAACCACTCAGTATAGACTGTGCATAGACCAAGTATAGCACAACTGTCAATCTTACAACTAAATAAGCCTAAGTAAATTGAATAACTAAACAGTGTGGCATAAAACATTAAAGCAAATATACAAAATAATAGTTGCAAAGCTTTTTACATGAACATAAGGTTATGTACTACTGTTCGCTTAAAGAGGTTTTATTAATTTACCTCTAAATGTACTGACACTTACCTGTCAGTCAAGTTTTTATGTTTTAATTTTACGGATATTGAAATTTATACTTCTGCTACCTAATTAAGATCTAATTTCAGCAATCAATCAAATTGTTTTTTTTTTTTAAATAACCCAAAAAGAGTGTTATGTAGAACTGACTTAATTCTATCTCTTGAGTTCAGTTTCCATTTCTTTCATGTATGCTTTAGCTATAATCTAATAGGTTTATTTTACAAAGTATGTAATCATATGTCATTCAAGTCAAAACTAATACACCTAGATTGAATAAAGCCATATCTTATGTTTTCTTCATTTAATTAGTTTATGGATATAAATGAGTTTATAATCAGATCAACAATTGTACCATATATATATATATATATATATATATATATATATATATATATATTATACTTATATGTTATGTTTACTCAGTAAACAAACTCATTCAAAGTTAAATGAAAAAAAAACACAACTTATTTATTTGTTTATCTATTCATTTCATGCTAGATTCTATGAATTTGATGATTTAATTCTATTAATCGTGTTAAGAAATAGATTCCCCTTTTTTTTTTGTTTTCAAAGCAACATACACATCAACATAATATTATTACACGTATATTACAATAGTCAGTTGTAATTATTATCTTGTCACTGTTTAATTAATCTTTCTATTAAACAAGAGGTTGTAAGAAAAACAATCAGGAAATTACTAAAATGATAAAGTAGTAGATGCTACCTATCTATCTATCCATCTATATACTACTGTTACGACTACTGATAAATCTATTAACAAGTAAATACGATGTTGTGAAAAGTTCTTAATTAAGGACTACTTGTTATTACATTTTGTTCCAGTTTCTCCAATTAATTATTTAGATTGTTTTAGGAAGATGAACAAGTTATTGTGTGATACTTTCTTAGCATAAGATTGACATCCAGAAAACAGAAAACTAATTATCTGATAATGAAAATGACAGAATATTTTCTCTTTTGTATTTCACTGCAGAGATGAGAAAAAATTGTAATTAATAGTTGTAAATATTTAATAATTAGTGTTTATTTTTCATTCTTAATTAAATGATATGTATGTAACACTGATGGTAAATTATTTAAAAAAAGCGTGTTTCTGGACGTTAGATCCCCAGAACTCGCTTGATAAATGTCTTTATTTTGGATTTTATTCATGGGCTGAACAGTTGATCTTAAGATCGCATTTTCCACCAGGAAAACCCTTGGCTGTGATTGGTTGCTGTGCTATTTTAGTATGCCATTTTTTGTGACTTTCCCAAGGACGTTTCTATGATGTATAAATAAACGCAATTTATGTGCTTGAAATGATTATGTTTTCTGCGTTCTTGAAGGATACACTTACTACGCCATATCAAGATTTTTTCTTCAGTTAGTTGGAGCAACGGATTAGAGTAACCTATTTTGTCACTGGTTCATTGTCTCGTTCTCCTTTATCGGCTAAGGTGAACTCGTAATTGTTTCAAGCATAACACATGTAAAACGTGTGAGGTAACTTTTATATGCTCTTGCTGAGACATATATGCATTACTTTGGGTATTTCAGTCGATCATTTTGATTTCCAAGACTTTTTTTATGAAACAATGAACTGGATCCGAAATCACTAGAGCGCTTTTTTACTCCAATCGCACAACAAGAGTACAATCGATGAACATAAGCTTTTTACAAAATCATATACTAACAAGCGAATGATGCATAATAATGATTTCTCTGCTAGATTAAAAACAATAACATTTCTTGATAGAATAAGATTGTTTTGTAATTGTTGCATAATAAAATAATATTCTTCATCTCCTCTAAAAAATTTCAGACATGTTAAAGATTACATCTTGAATAAATAGAGTTTTCATAAACAGATTTCAAACAATTTACCTTTTTAATTCATTGATAATACATAGAATTGGACATTTACTGAAATACATTAAATGGAAAGTGTAATATTTTACTTTTAGAGTAACAAATATCATTCGTTCTAATAATAACAATATTCCAATGTGTAGAAAAATTATATTTTTTTGATGTTTCATGACGTAATACAAGTCGCTTTTTGAAAATATAAATAGCCGAAACGTCAGAAATACAAATTTCTACTCACCGGGACATTATCAAAAATCATAATAATTATTTTATTATGGTTAACATTTCACCTAACGGCCAGTTTGTTTAAAACTATCGATCCCAATCATGATTTTGATTTGAACAGATACTGCTTTGAAAATGACAGCAATAAAATATATTTTAAGTAGAAAATTTTACAAAATATTTTGATAAAAGGCAGGCGATTGAATAGTGATGCATAGTATTTTCTCAACTATTCATATTGTGCATCCATCGAGAAACATCTACGTACACATTTCTGGCTTGAATATAAAACGACAGAGTCATTGTTCTTACGTTCTATCAAAAATTCGCAGTATAACTGAATATTTCCGTCATTGATGTTGCTACTAAGGTAAACGAATGATGATGCTTTTCTTGCTGTTTCTGCTTGCTTTAATCACGGAGTCGTCTCTGTCCCTTATGCCTTTGGGATTACAAGCCAGGGTTTCTCTTGTGTTGGAGATTGATGATTCCTATGAAGTTTGTCCCATTCACCTCATTACCTCCTTTTCATTTAGATACTGGCTTGTTCTTAATCAGAATAAGTTATTATTACCCACTTTTGCTCAAGGAATATAGACTACCTTGCTTAGAAAGCTTTTATCACTATCTGTTTAGTTTTATTGATGATTGCGGTAGTTTTCTGAGTTTCATCTCCGTGTAGTAGAACTTTTTCAATATTTGTGATGAAAAATTTGACCCTAGGCTTGTGCGACAGTTCGTCCTAGAATGTAATTTGATCTAGTCGTACTTGAAAGTCTTATTTTTTTTGTAGATGTTAAAGCCTACTGTTACGGAGGCCTGAAAACTAGATGTCCTCAGCTGTTTTCGGTGACATGTATAGGAAAAATGAGTTAGGTCATTTGTAGAATCTAAGTCGCTCAACAATGTTAATGTGATCCACTCTATTTCAGACCCTTAAGCACATGTGTAAGTCATCAAAATCCAGTTAAATTTTGTCAAAAAGAGATAAGACAACGTTAGGCAGCCGTGCCTGTTAATGATCTTAACTTGGAATAAGTTGTAAAACTGCTCTGTCTCTACGAATTTATGTATAAGAATGAAAATCTTATGTACCTCTCAGCATGAATAAAGATTCCACAAAGTTTTTCTGCCCAATCTGTCTAATGTTTTCTTAGAAACAGGAAAGATCATGTCTAAGGTACGTATCTATCGACGAAACGTTCTTTTTATTACTGAGGGTACTGGGTTTGGTAGAACCATGTTCGCAGTAGTAAATATCCGGGACTCGAAAATTTATGTAATTATTACCTACGGAATGCTTGTAAATCCATCTTATCAGCATCGAATTGGATGTATTCTGTTGCTGGCCATCACTAAGTTGTGTTCATAATGCTTACGAATCAATTCAATGTGCACTGAATGCACATACTGCCAAAGAAGACTAATCAATTGCATTCCTAAATATCAACGGGAAGGTTTAAACAAATGGTGCGAATTAGTCAGAGTCGTTCGTTGTAAAAAGTCAATTTATTATCAATATAATTAAAATAAAATAAATCGTGCAAAGTAGGAGATGTTAAATGGATTAATAGAAATACTAGTATTAAAAGTAAAAATAATAATACCGTGTGAATATAATATTCAGTAAAGAAATTTTGGCAGGAAATTCATGGGTAGAATAATGGAGGAACAGGGTAGATTGATACACACGAAAGGAAATGAAGGTTCGTGGTGTAAAACACCCATATACAGCTAATCAGCGACCAAGGTAACCATACAGTCCGGATAGTTTTGGGGTACATCAGTTAGATCTTTTCGAGTTGATTCCGAGGTCTTCGGATAAGTAGAGGAAACATAATTTAGCTTCCTTAGGTAGATTGTTTGAAAATTGATACGAAACACATAAAGCTTCATTTTTCATAGAATGATGTTCATTATTAAGAAAGTTAGGATGGATGATGCTGTCACTTCTTGGCGTCAAACGTTTTTTTCAACATATTTTAATTTATTAACATGCCTTATTTTGGCTCATGTAAAACAAAACAATAATTATGAACTCATATTTGTACAGTCTGATAATGAAGTTATCAACATGAATGCTCACTGAAATATTCCTGTTTTTTACCTTGGTTCACATTTGCTTTGGTTCTATTCAGTGTTTCTCGAAATACTATTGCCTTAGGTAATACTTTATGGTGTATATTAATATTCACTAAACGATAAAGAAATAAAGTGATAGTTAAATATTTTAGGGATTAAAACTGCAAAATCCCTAACTTTTGAAACTAAGGTTAGGCACTGATTTATTGCTCTTGTTTGAGATATAGAAAGTATTTTCAGGCAGAGTTTGGGAGGTCTGTGTTTTTAGACATTTGAAATCATCAATCAACCGTTGTTAGACCACCATTAGAAACCTGGAAGCACCCGACCGCCATTTGGTCCTGGTATGAGACCCACCAGCAGTGCGCATCCACGACTCGTGCACATCGCATGATTTGAACCCGAGACCTTCAGTATTGTGCGCGAATGCCTAACCGTCGGACCACAACCATTTGTGTTTGGTAGTTACTGCCTACACCGGACAGGGTTGAACTCCGTTGGTCACGACAAATGGGTGAGGTCGCGCAAAATCCATAGATCAATCAGAGTTAGGCATTAACACCGTTGGATGCCGGTCAAGTGGTCCGATGGTTAGGCGTTTGCGCACAATACCGAAGGTCTCGGGTTAAAATCATGCAATGTGCAGGAGTCGTGGATGCGCACTGCTGATGGGTCCCATATCAGGACGAAACGGCCGTCCAGTGCCTCCAGGTTCCTGATGGTGGCCTATTAATGATTGATTGATGATTTCAAATATAGAAAGTAGTTTGATGATTAGGTCAATGTTCAATTTTTTTGTTTTTGGTGAAATTATTATTTATAATATAATTCTGTTGTAGACCAGACTGATAGTTATGTGAAGATGATTTTATTTAAGTTTAAAACTAAAATATTTTTAGGATGTTAAACTTTAGCTTACATTTAGACATGATGACGGTTGAGTTGACAGATAAACATAAAACGACGCATTATTGTACATAAATCAACATACTTTGACAGGAAAGCCAAAAAAGTACAAATGCCCATTACATATAGAGATCAATTTGATGAAACAACAGATAGACAACATTGAAAACGAATTCCATACCCACAATTTGTCACTTTCGGTGTTGTTACATATCTTTCATCAAAGTATTCTTACAATTCAGTAACCAGTAGGAAATAACGTAAACGTTTATGACCATGTTAATAGTCACAAAACTGTTATGATAGTGTGTATCTTTTGCTAATATAAACGATTAAGAGAGTGAAAGCATTTCATTCAGCTACATAAAATTAGATATACAATACCTTATCGACTCAATCTGAATATATTAAAAAAGATATCATTATATTTTATTACAACTTCTTTCTACATTTGAAAGAGAAGTTTCACAGTAGTTGGGTATACAGTCAGTACAGGACGTTAAGGAGGAAACATTTTTATGGTCGATTCAAATATTGAAACGTTCAAATGTACATGCGTAAATACAAACAACCAATAGAATGATACACTTTACCACAACATAGTTAACAGCAGAAAGTGAAAAAATCCTTTAGGTGTTGGGATAATTTGGTCTAGATTGATATATGAAATTTCAACATGCCTCAAAGAATCAAAAATTACCGAAAAAGCGACAAAGTTTTGATTTTCATTGCAACCTAAAATTAATTAACATCTTATATTATTGTTGCATATCACTGTTAAATACTTTCATCTGACGAAATCTCATATTACCACATACAATTTCTGTGTTATATGGAATAACATGTATACTCATAAATCAACATAATATCAATATTTTTGTAACTGTAACTGATCATAAAAGTCAGAAACAATTTATTGATTGCCTTGGTAATCATTTTGACAAAGTTTAACTGCACGAAATAAAATTCGGTATGCACTTTTAGGATTTTCTATTCTGTCTTAGCTACCTTCGGAGATAATGGTTCTTTAAATTAATATATCTCTGAATATATGTTTGTTATGTAAGCTGATGATTGAGTTATGAGTGTTGAGGAGACCCGAAATAATCCTCAGAAAAGTCTTTAGAAACCTATAAATGACAGGGAACGTTTTAATCCCTCAGCATTGAATAGAACCTTAGCAGAAACATATGGAAAAAGCAGAACCATGTGCCATAATTCTGACTGGATATTTAGCCAGCCAGACTGATTAAAATTTCAGTCAAAAATATTAACAGCAGGATAATCCGGAACATTTCAAAATGACTGAAGACTCAACAGTTTTCACAACCCTGTAATTACTGATATACTTTTAATAACTATTGTAAATATGACAAATGTATCACAGAATACACTACATCAAACTTCTGCGGCAGGTAACCAAAAAACGATTAGTACTGGGGAATAAATAGGAAGAGCTGAGGATAGAGTTGACCGGGGATTCTTCTTTGTGATTTGTTCTCTACTAAGGGTAACAGGAGTAAGTAGATTATACATACATCATTGTGGTTCAAAAGGGCGTGTATGGACGTAGGTGTTCTGGTTGAAACCGGTAGGATCTCTGACTGTCTCGTAGCAGAATCTAAGTAAATGTATATGTTCCTTCGGCTAAGGGGAATCACGAATAATTGATTAATTGTAAGACTTCTTGCGTCATGTAAAAGCTGCACACGTGCAGAGTAATTATTGCATGATTGTCCTACACATATTGTCAAAATCCTTTGCAATAAGTAATATTAAATAAAAGTACATTAATTTTTGATATTTTAAATGTTTGTGCAATACGAAAAAAATAGATTGAATCTGATTACTACATTTAAAATAGTTGTAAATATGTAACTGTTTATTGAATTATTATTTTAGTACTAAATATCGGTGATATCTTAAGCTAGTTGTAATTAAAACATGAGAACTTTTACTAAGCAACGTATACTTCAGAATCAGCTAGTATAATTTTGCGCAATACTTCAAGAACTCATTAAGTGTCTTTGACGTAATGGGTTCATCATACATAATCTGTATTAGACACAAAAACACAAGTAGTTTTTTGGAATCTGATGTCACATTTACAAATCCAGCTTTAATTTACATATTGACTTTAAATTTTAGTTAAACTACGGAGTAAATAACTTCAAGATTAATTCTCTTTTTTGAAAAATCAACATTGTATGAATCTGTTAAATAAAAGGTATATGAACTTGTTTTTGTCACACTATCCAAGCTATACCATTCAAAAGTAACATCATATTTTCATGGCATAAACGTGAAGTTAACACACAATATGACTTAAAACTAAAGTAATTCTTTTAAGTCAATAAAATATTAGATGAGGACACTCCAAACATCAGCTAACCTTACTCACATTAACATCTGTTGATTCTTGTCTTATCAATAAAAGGTTAAGTTAAATAAATAAAGACTATGGGTTATTATAAAAGAAAATGTTGATAAATAGTACTTTTAATTGATTGCATAGGGAAATCTTATCAGAAGTATGAACGACTTCAATGAAATAAATTTTTTAAATTATATTCTAAGACTAATAATCTCTACTGCTCATTTGTATATCACTCGTTCACTAGTATGAATATATCACAGTCTGAAAGTGACGAATCTTATAAACGAAATGAAATTTAAGTGAATAAACAGCACGCAATTAAGGAAAGGGCATTCAAGTTAGAATAAATTTGACTAATGGATTTCCAGGTTTATGTTACATTTATGCAGTTGACATTATTGACATTAATCACCAAAACTTTTCCCTCTGCATCTTTTTAACTCGACTACGTAACTCCATTTACTGAGCAAAGGTATTTTCGTACACAGGTCAGGATTTGTTCAACATTATACACAAACACGATGGTTACTTAGTCCAATAACAGTTTTATATTGTATCCGAAGTTGAAAGTTTTGAGAAATTTTCTCAACGTACCGCGAACGAGTTTCGGTCAACATTTCGTTCATTTTTGATTATTGTAGAAAGTTGATCATCAATATTTCTTAGGACGAATCTAAAACTATTTGGCAAATAGTTACTTAAAATTTCGAATATACACAAAATCGGATATCTTGTCTAACCAACTTTTTCGAGTTACTTACATTCGTTAGAATCGGTTCATACAGTACATCATATGTCATGAGAAAAATTATTTGAGTAAGTGAGAAGTCGAAAATCCAATTTTCATTAAATTCAATAAATAATTATTTAATTTAAACGCATAGAAATAAACTGTCCTCAGTCATAATTTAATTGTCCTCAAAAATTACCTCATTAAGGTTACAGACTGCATAATCTACTTAAAGCATTCTAATTCTTAAAGTTAATTATTACTACGATTTATTTCTGATGTCTTTGAGCATTTTAAAAAATCCTTTGAACACTAGTACTTCTAATTTTTTTTCCGTGTTCTGCTTTTATTTTATTACATGTTAAATATTATCAGACATTTCGTTAGTACACTAGTCCTTGTCATTATTCTATTTCCTAAGTCACATATAATACTCTAGTAATACGTAATGTAGTTGTGGGTGAAATATTATCGATGTTGTTGGTTACTTGTTAGTGTCCTCATACCGTATATGAAAAGTTTGAAATTATAACTTGTTTTTTTTCGATTATCAAATAAGCCATCGGTAAAATATTTTACATTTCCTCTGGACTATTGATAATTTTACTCAAGGTTACTTAGTTCTATATAAGTATTCAAGCAACTTGAATACTTGTATTAGGTGTTTAGTTATTTATGATAAACGAAATAATATAAAGGATGATAGATATATGTTGAGAATACCTATCACTAGCTTTCCTTATTAGTGTTATTTTAGAAATTAAAATAATTTTAATAAAACGTTTTTAATCATATAAAAAGACGTTACATTGTGATCGACTTTATTTACTTCTTTTAAATTCTTTTGATATAATGCGTACATTCATCTACTGTAGCGACATGTTCTTTGATTCACATTTTTCCTCTGTTAAGAAAAATACCAGAAAAGATGTGTACCTTCGTCATCAATGAAGAAATCAAGGTAGTTTAATCAAGAATCATTTTATTTTCGATGAAATCACCCACAGAAAAATACAGTGATGTTAAAGCATTGGATTCTTATATCAGCAATATATAAAAATGACTTGAAGAAAAGGATGAACTCTCTAACGTTTATCCCTGCATGTTCAAGTGTTCGAATACAGTTAGTGCATATAACAAAAATGACATGCAGTGTGAATGTGGATAATAACACTAGATTTCGTGTACGAGTCTTAAGCCAGATTAAAGTTAAGACCTGGAACCCAGTGACTGTCATAATTCAAGTTTATCGAACTTTTATCAATGATACTTAATAAGCTGACAGTCATTCTGTTGTTTAGACTGAAAAATTTTATACAATAATAAGTTAACTTTGTAATCTCATTTTCATTTCTATGATTTTGGTGAGAAAATAAGCATACAGTCAATTCTTTTTATTTAATGTTGCCTTAGGCTGGCAATTTCCTAATAATTGATTGGATTTAGAAGCTATCGGACTTAATTTGATTGCTGAACAAATTTAAGCCTCTACATTTGATTTGAAATTGTTTTATGCAAATGGTGCGTCAACCAAGATAAGTGATAATTTATTTTTGTTGCCAACATCATAGTCATTGATTAGTAATTTGTTAAAGTTTGGCTGCATTATTTAAAAGAAAATGTTTTTCTATTTCAGTGGACAATATGGTTGAGTTCAAAACACTTATTAATATTGAAGTGTTTGCATCACTGAGAAGTTTGGTAAGCAAATATCACCAAAATAAAATAAAATCAATAGTTCATAGTTTAAAGAAAATCGTCCGTTATTTTTAAACGAAATTTTTTAAGAAACTAATGACTACTGTTTTTTCATTGACTCATTCAAAAAATAAACCATTTCGAAAATGGTAAATCTATGTTTTATAGTTGTCGATATTTTCC